>BSAI01000072.1:13542208-13571487 GCA_036245035.1 Adrianichthys oophorus | reverse complement strand
CTACTACTACTACTGCTACTACTGCTACTACTACACTTCAATAAACAATTATATTTAAGGGGAAAAAATCACATTTATTTTAACTCATTTTAACTCACCACATAAAGAATCCACACTTTTAAAACTGTATTACAATCATGAGGCTCTATTGAGATAAAGAACACAACTGTTTGTTGAGGGGTGAGTTTTTTGGGGTTTTTTGTTTTTTAATCTGAGATTTTCAGAGTTGTTTAAATTAACTAAAAGGGGAAAGGAGAAGAATATCCAAAAGTTGTACTTAAATAGGGCTATTTCAAACATGATTTTACTTAGGTGGATGTAGAAAGTAGTTCCCCAAATATTTATCCATATGGGTTAAAAACAAACAAACACTCAAATATGTAATTTTGAATCTAAAACGTATGAATGTGAGCAAATAATTAAAAAAAAAAATTTAAAAAAGCTATAATTTTTAGCCTTGCGATAAACTGGAGACATGCCCAGGCTGCACCCCGCCTTCACCAACAGTAGCCAGGTTTAGGCTCTGGCAATCCCGAAAGGGATACATCAGGTCAAGAAAATTGATGGATAGATGGTACAGTTTCCATTAATGGCTGCTAAGCATTACAAACAGCAGGTGTGTCTGCAAATTTTAATTTCTACTGGAAGCACGCTCACTGCAACTGTGTAGTGAAAGCTCAATGACTGGAATGCAATGTATTACCTGCTGTTCCCAATGTTGTGCCAATATTATTGTGCAAACTTGAAATAAACACTACCAATTTTACAGAATTCAAAAAGTAATCGTTCTGTCCTCATAAATAGATAGAGCAAAGTGAAAGTATATGGAGCAATAAAACTAGGGGGAACTTTTTTTGTTATTTAATTTTTAAAAAAACGAAATAAAAATAACTTGATATTGATCATTTTTTCTGGGTTTTTTTCCTGTGGGGTTCAGTTTCACACAATTCTGTTCTTTTTCTTCTGCTGTATCCAGCTTACGAAGGAAATGTCTAAATTGTTAAATTGTCATAGTATCGTGTTTTTCTTGTGTTTTTAGCAAATGACCAAAATAAAATATCTTGTCTTTTTTTCTCCACTATAAATACTTCTGAACATAAATCCTCTTTCCACCAGCAGAATTGCTTATGTCATGACTGTCCCTGCCATTTGCCATGTGAGCAATGGTAGCAAAGAAGATCCATGGATACAGAAGGCAGATGGCATAAAATACAAAGAGACTTGCAGTCACAGAAAATGTAAGTAAACATGAAGAATTGAACAAGCTAATTGTTCTTGTTATTCTAATTGGGGTTAAGAATTATTCTTTTTAGACAGCCAGATTCACAGACCTTTATCAGTGTTTAGAATAATGTATGAAGAATTCTTCAAAGCTCTTGTTGTAAGTTAAAACAAACAGGAAAGCAGCCATAAATACTTGTCATAGCTAATCATTGAAACGGATAACAGAAAGTGGTTTTGAACTGAAATCAATTATCCACACTATTTACCATTTGATCTGTGTAACTAAAATATAACAATTGTTTTATTATCCTTTGCATGCCGGGTTAAATAGATGTTTTGTGTATAGGGAAGTGTGTCGAAATTATATATATATATATATATATATATATATATATATATATATATACAACTCATTCAGGAGCAGGAAACATTTTTGAATAATGTCTTTATTTGTGTAGGTTTTCACAAACTGCAAATAAATGGCATTGGTCCAACTGTTGAGGAGAAAGCTCATTCACCTTTTACAGTTCATACAACAAATAATAATAAATTTTAAAAAACTTCATTTATTGTGTAAATATTGCGGGAAAATAAAATAAACCAGAAGCTTGAATGTGAGAACAAGGGGGTTTTGAAGGCAGCAAACATTATAATCTTGTGGTCCTTTTTAGAAACAAATTACAGTAAGGAGAAAACTAGTGGGGTTTTATTTGCATTAAAACATTTTTGAAATAAAGGTAAATTTTTGTGTTTATTTCCATGTGCCCTAATTCTATAATTAAGATTCTTTCACAGACGTATCCTTTAAAAATCTTGAATCTCCAGTGATTTTTTATAAACTTCACTGGTGCCAGGTTGTAAACATTGCTCCCAATAAAATGACTGAATATTGATGGGGGCGGGGTGTGTGTGTGTGGGGGGGGGCACTAATATATCCTCTTTTAGTGTTGACATCCAAAATACCTTATCAACAAAAGAAAAAAAACATTTATGAATGTTTGTGACAATAATTGCCTCCAAACAGATGTTATGTTGAATATTCAGGATACCTTTACAGCAAAATAAAAGCAAAGCAATATACGATCACACTTGACATAATAGGAGCAGAGTCCAGGAACTGCGAGTTTTGCTACATGATGACCATCCAAGAGGATTTTAAATATTGCATGTGATAACAGAAGAATGCTCTTGTGGGAATTGTGGAAAAATAAAATCAAGTTACATTCACCTCATCATAGAAAAATAGTAAAAGCTCTTTTCCGATAGCGCTGTTACAGCCGTTGTACAGTACATGTAGGATGCAGGCAGGTTCTCTCTCTTATAACAGTTAACAATGTCAATTTAGTTTATGTCACCATTTCCAATGTAGCACTTTCTTTGTTGTCTAGCAGATATGAATGTGAACAGACTGGAGAAATAAACCAAGTGATGTATTTTGAAGTTACCAGGGCTTGAAAGTTGAATACAGATACACTTCATGGCTCATTGAGGTCAGTTTATCCTACTGAAAGATTTGCAGACAGTTGTCTGTGGTGAAACCACAGCATGATTACTGAGCTCTCAGAGCTTCTGCAAAGGCAATCACTGTTGTTAGCTTCCAATCATAGTCAAGCAGGCATTTTCATTCATTTCCAGCCTTGGTAATGGCTAACAGACACCACCATTCCATAAACGCCTTATCATCGCAGTCGGATATAAGTAGCACCACAAAAATCTATATACATGAGAACTATTGAATATGTTTTATGCTCATTCTGACACTAGAAGATATTATTTGAGACAATTTGACATGGAGGAAATGAAAAGGCACTTCCACCATTCGTAAAAGCACAGTTGTCATTCAAGATGTTTCTTTTTTTTTTCTTTTTTTTTTTTTAAAGAGGTCTGTCCATTTTTTTGACCACCAGTAGCCACATTAGAACAAACATTCATAGTATTCATTTAGGAAAAAAATAAAACCTTTTCAGCATGTTTATTTCATGAAAATAAAGCTTTTTTTTCAGCAAATACAATCACATTTTTTAAACTCCAAGACAACATATTTGCTTGAGTGCAAGTTAACTTGGTTTGGTCCGTCAGTCAAAGCTGAAACCATCTCCTTCAAACACATATTTCTTTTAAAAATTGCTTTGATTGAGCACACATGGCTGCTGACGAGCAAATTTTGTAAGGACATTTTCAACAGGTAAGAAATTATGTAGTCTTCTGAACACTTGAAAAGTATTAATGGTAACATTCAATCACCAGATGACTTTGTTTTCTCCACACTTTGCTCATCGGGTCAAGTGGCATCAAGGTGTCAGTAGCTTTTGGACAGACCTCACGGGCAACAAGCAAACAAAGGCAATACCACAACCTCATTACATCATCATAATAAACACATTAAATGTAACTTGGATAGTGCTTTATATTGTTAATAAAACATAAATACACATTGACAGAGGCAGTGACGTCGTGCTTCATGTTCAGGAACAGGGCAGTACTTTTAAGCTCCATATTTCTTTCTTTAAAAAAAAATTGTTGTTCCTTTAGAAAAAATATTGTTTATTTTTACCTTTACTCTTCATTGAAAAAAATATCCCATTTCTATCTGCAGACATTCATACTTTACAATCATGGCACATACACTTATTTCATATACATGCTACTTGTATAGATGTATACGTGTGTAAGTGTACAATATATATTTTTTGTAGTGCACAACATGCCTCTAAAGTTGCCAAATGAAAATACAATAAAATAATGAAACAATAAGTACAATACTAATAGTAACAGTTATTTGGAAATCTTTCTTTTGGAACAGCAGAGTAAAAAATACAAGAAATGCAAACAATACAGGAGAAAGCAGAGGTCAATGCAAAAACGGTGAATCATACAAACTAACAAACAAACAATAAAAATATATAACAAGTCTCACTCAAACATCCAGAGAAAACCAAATTGTACAATTTCACAGCCAAAGAAAGGACGCTCACTCCACATTAATTGGCCCACACGTTCTCCTCTTTTTGTCTTTCTGCATGCTCACCTCCTTAAAGAAAGAAAGAAATGGGCCAGGCGCCTCAGAGTGGACACACTCACAATAAACGCACCTCATCTCCTGTCAGATGACTGAGGAAGGCACAGAGGCCACCGAGCCCAACTGTTAGTGGCTGTCTCATCCTTTGCGTTGAAGGAAAAAAAATTCATAACATATAGCGTCCCTCCTCTAAATAAAGGCATCGGCTCACATTTGATAGTCTATCACCCAAAAATATGAGTTGGTCTGCTCGTGTTGGTCAGAATACAAGCATGTAAACTCACGATTTTGAGGCTGTGTGATATTGTTTTTCTGAAGTCTGTAATCCCCATAGCTGGCAAGAACAGAACTATTTTTTTTTCTTTTTTGCTTTATGTTTCATATTTGGCTTTTTTTTTTTCAACAGTAGGTCCAAAAGGTGGAATGTTGAGAAAAGAATCCTCCTCAATGGAGACTCCAGCAGAATCTCACCTCTTCATCTATACTTCCTTGGTTTCTTTTCAAATGTTCTCCAGCGTTAAAACAGATCAAAAGTATTCTTGGTTGAACAACATGAAAAATGGCTCAACGTGCTTTAAGTTTGTAGCTGTTTGTCATTGTAGCAATCTGAGCATCTAGCTCCAAGAAAAGCTTCATCTTATTTGGGAGGTGTGTCCATATCCTTGAAAGACAGGGCTCAAAAAGGCATGTTAGTTGCGTCGGCTTTCACTCAAGGTTCCAAGGGCTGGACGGGTTCTCGAGGCTCTCGGGAATCGAAGACTTCAAAGAAACAGAGAAACAGAAGAGGGAAAAAAACAGATGGATAGAGATGGTTCGTATGGCAGGTAGACAGCTGAATTTTTTTTTCTTTTTTTTTAATTGAGAGAAGAAAGCACACGACTAAGAGGATGCTGTGACACTTAGATCCCCAACTTGCCAAGTCCAAGCAGCAAATGAAGAAGCAGAAGAAAGCCGAGCAGGTGAAGAGTTAGAGGTGAGTGAGAGACCAGCAGTCTGTCTCCCACAAGAAAAGACTCTGAACAAATTGTCCTTCATCCCTATTTCAGACTTGCACAAATACATTCAACAATAAGAAGAGGGGAGAAAAGAATGGAAACGGATGAGAGCAAGAGCACTAGCAAAAGGACAACCGACAGAGGGAACAAGGTGGGGGCACTTGAGCTTGTTGGTGTAAAGCATGAGCATGTTAAACTGTACTCCAACAGAGTACTTGAATCAAAGAATTCATTGTGAATTATCTATTATTTAAGAGCACTTAAAATTGGCAACACACAACGCTTGTAACTCACTTTCCATTCACTTGTCGTGGAGTTGCCAGTATGCTCATTAATACAAAATAAAACTTTATTTGTTTGGTTTAGGCCGACATCAAGAAGTTGGATTCATTTTACTATCTTTTTTATTGTAATGGTTTTAAGCTGTAAGCATAGCTCCAATTAGGTGGTTTTTTTTGTCCTAGATCTGAGACTGAATGGTTGCGTGCATGTGCTGTACTTGGGTACACGTCTCAGCCTTTTCTTGCACTGATCGTCTTGTGTGTGTGTTTTAAAGGTATAGTCATGTGTTAGTCGCTCAGAGCGCCAGCAGAGAAGGCGAGTTCAAGGAATCAGATGACTGCTCGCTACTGCTGTTCCGCTGGTTGGCACTGACCCCGCAGGCTCCCTCTGGGTAGGTGAACACAAATGAAGATGTGTATGAGGCGTTGTAGCTGCCAATGGCCGCATCGTCATGGTTAACACCACCACCACTGTCACTGGCCATAAGGCATGGCCCACCAGGTGCCGACTCACTTGAGCCATAGAAAGAACTAGAAAACTCTACCTCCTGCATTAATCCTGGTTGTGGCTGCTGGACTTGTTGCTGCTGTCCCAGAGGCTGAGGCTGTGTGGAGGCCGGATGGGTTGCGTAGGCAGGTGGCATATAGAAAGAGTCTTCTTTCACTGTCAAGCCCACAATGGAAACAGGTGGCTGTAAGGTTGGCGCAGGTAGCTGGGGCTGCACTGGTGGGAGCTGCACTGAACTCTGCTGAGGCTGGTCCTGATATGGAATCTTGCAATTTGACTGGTGGGCCACGAGGACAAACTCCAGACGCTCTTTCTCCTTTTGCAGCTCTGAGATCTCTGCTTCCAGCTCTGCTTTCTCTTCCTCCAGTATGTCAGTCTCCTGCGAGTGGTCATAGAGGATGAAAAAAAAAATGGAGGAAAGCGGCAGAGAACAAAAACAAAAGTAAGGGATGTGTGGGAGACAAAATGTGCAGCAGATACAAAGAAGATGATAATGTTAGTGGATGTTTCATCTAAGTCGACAGCAATCCTTCTCTTCATAGCAGTCAAACTCAGAAAAAAGCTTCTACACTGATTGCTGTGGATACAATGCCCTATGGAGAGAAGAAGAGCTGTCTTTACAACATCTCGCTACCAAATCACCCCCTCTCTGTACAAATGAAGACATTGTTTACTCTATAATGAGACTTAGGGTTACTTAAAGTAAAAAATAATAACCATCACTTATTCTGATAGTTAAAAGAGAAGGGAACTCACCGATTGCAGTCTGTCTGTAAGTTCCCGTCTGCGGTTTCTGCATTTGGCAGCAGCCAACTTGTTTCTCTCTCGACGAACACGTCTCCTTTCCTCTTCTTCAGGTGTCAACTGCAATAAATGAAAATAAAAATCCTGTTTTTTATTTGGAAAAATGTAGTTTCAACATGTTGGCAGTAGTGTTACACACAAGTGAAAGATTTGGATTAACACAAGAAATCTGGAGAGAAACATTGCTCTTTTAACAAAGTAGTGTTTACTATGTCATTTAGCTGCAGAACACATTTGCTGAGTACAAAAACACACTGTTAATATGTTGCTTCCCTTCAATGAACCCTCTGCACATAAGTGAATGGCAATTCCAAAATGTAAAAAGTTCTTTTTCATTAGTTTCTCGCATCTTTAGAAGTATTTTAAAATCAACACATTTATTTTGGCTGTTTTAGCCCATAAAAACCATTAACCATCATAGCATGTTAAACATAGAATAGTGAACAAGCAACCAACTCAAGCACTCAAACTTACTAACACACAAATATCTCCATCTTCACTCACAGACTCTTCTCGTGCACGTCGACTGCGGGTTCTGGATTGGCGCACTGGGCCAGGTGCTGGTCCTGAAGCTTCTGAAGATGGAGGGGTGAAACCAGAACCAGAGGAAAAACTGGGACCGGGCATATCATAGGGGTCCACCAGTGATACTGGCTGGGTCATAGTTGTGGTGCCAGTGGAACCACTTTGTCCAGAGGCCTGGGAGGAGATGAGGGTTGGCTGTACCAACCACTGCAGGTCCTGACTGGTGGTGATGGCGGTGACAGTGGGCACAAATGAACCGGGCATCTCACCTCCAGCGCTTGTTCCTGGCCCGCTACCCACAATGCTCAAACCAGTGCCTGCCGACACACACTCCTGAGCAAAAGATATGAAATGTTTTACTTCACATAGAAAAGAAAAACCACATGGATACATTCACACACTGATTTGAATTTAAATGTTAGGATTAAGTGGCCTTCCTTCAGGGATCGCCACTGCATATTAGTTTCATGAGTCTAATTTGCATGTTTGGTTTGACAAAGATTTTATGGTTTATGCTCTTTCTGACACAACCCTCTGTATTTATTGGATGGGCACTAACAGAAATGGGCCTGGGACCCCTCGTGGCAACATTCAGTATAAATCAAACAATCTATTTTTACAAGATAAAACTTTTAAAGTGAAATTGCACAATTGCACAAGTTTATGTTTTTTTAATCAGTTCTAGAACAATCATAAACACTTACATTTTGACATTATTTTAGATTGACAAAAACATGTGTCTTTTCCAACAAAGCAAGGAAAAAGCCTGAAATAAGGTCAAGATTTTGAGAAACCAACTTGTTTGAATTCAAATCCGGAGCTAAACGCTAAAATTTGAGTTTGATTTTGAATAAAAAGTTAACTTAAATAACTGGTCAAAACGTTTAACCTATTATCTATCTGCTGTTCTATTCTATTCTATTCTAAAATTATTACTGTGTCATTAAACTGTCAGATGATGGGCTATAAAAGTTCAAATTTGTGTCTTATGCTTGCCGTTGTTGTTTTATTTTAGACCCAGGTTCCATTAATAACCTTTTAGAAGCGTGTGTAGACGTTAAAACGGGCTCTAGATGGCTGCCGAGTCGACCAATCATTGTGCTTCGTTGGCCTGGTGTTCCCCTTGGCAACGCGACGTAGCGCTCCAAAATAGAACACGGGTTTACGTCACGGCGAGGCCTCTGGGAAAGCAGAGCGTGTGGACGGAGCGGAGCGGTTGGTGGGGAGGGGCGGCGCTTCGCCGCTTACGTAAGAGAGTTCCAGCACGCTGTCTTCCGCTCTGCGGCGTGCGTGCAGTCGGAGCAAGTTTTCAAAGCGGCAGGCGCGTCTTGAATATTTTAGGGATGTGTGAAACTAATATCTGACTGTGTAAATCTGTGTATGTAGGGCATAGGTTCGCTTGACTATTTAGTCTGATTCTCCAAGTGTTATTATGCGGAAGACTTGATAGCCCATATCTAAAATTGTAGAAAATAACAGGCTACGGGTCACAACTTGGGTCAAAATGTATATTATTTCGATTATTATTGTTGTTAAACGGTCTCAACAGGTCTAACTTACCTGTGGAGCACTAGTGGTGGGCGGGCTCCCGAAGGAGTCCACTGAGGACAGATACTGGGACTCTATAGATGGAGACGAGCTTCCACGGGATCCATTGTCGGGGTCACCGGGGAACCCTTGGTACATCTCCCCGTAGGGACCGAAAGAGAACGAGACACCTGCAGTTACCAGAGAGTGTGCGAAATCACCTGCAGCGGGGACACACGAGAAAGTTCAAAAGAGATTCATTTTTTATAATAAAAAAACTTGTTTTATGCGCCTTCGCAGCACATAAAGCAAGTAAACAAAAGTCTAATGTTGATGAAAACCAGTATTTTTAAAGCGCAAAAATGTTCCGAAAATGTCACGCTTCTCTGAACCATAAAAAGAGTCTTACCTTTGAAAATATTTTTGTTATTCCCGTTTGAGATCGTGCTGGTTTCTTTCCAAAGAAGTTGCATGAAGAAGTTAGTTCCAGTTCCCTGCGTTTCGTGGGAGAGCGATCCTCGTAAAATGTCGTAAAAAGTCAGCTGTACATCCTTTCTCAGTTCCTCGGCGCGCTATCGCATGTCCATATAGTCCATCAGCGGAATACCGGAGGGCTTCGCTCTATAACACGATGTGGAGCGGCGGATCGCGTCGTATGAATGAAGCCATCTCAACAAACCAAGGCATTTCTAGATTTTCACGCCCCGCCCCGGATAGGAGTTCCGCTGACGTACATGCCCATATTTGAGCCTCGTTGTGTTTGGTATCCTTGGTGACGTTGAGGGATTCCCTCTAACACTGAAACGTACCAAAAGCTTACCTCGCCAACGGATAATAATAGGTTTTTTTTTTGTTCACATGCAAGAGATTTTCTCACCGTCTGACAAGAGGAAAACATTATTTTTGGAAAAACTTCAGTGATAAAAATGGAAAATATCTATTTTGGACTACTTGTGCGGCTAACATTGGACTATTTTTTATTTTATTGCACTCGTGATTTTATTTATAGGGTCTATTTTGGTATACTATTACTTTAATGTTTTAAAACTCAACTTTTGAAGTTAGATTCTTTTCAGTAGTGGAAATGGGGCAGATCTGTTGTGGCTGCTGGTGTGGAATTCTGTCGGTATGAGGGAAATCCTGCAGGAAAGTTTCACAAGACACGCCCTGGGACTCCTGTGAGTTTGTAAATTTAGAGGATAATCGGAGAAAAGCATCCTTTTTATCTGTCCGTGCACACTCCCATATTGTTCAACGGAAGCTTTTTGAAATATAAGCTATAAGCAAACATGCGACTCTACCCACTTTTAGGAGTCAGTGACTTTTCATTTTTATCAACGAAAATCATTATTTTCGCAATAAAATTCAAATAAAAGCAACGAAAGTGGGCAGCAATGACGGAAATCAGTGCTTGTCGTTGTAAATAGACGAACATAAGTGATTCACTTGTATGCCTACACGCAGACAGGATTGGGAATGTTGCAGGTGGGAGGTTGGTTTTGCTTTGGGGGCTCGCGCTCCACATTCCGATTATGGGAAGACCGCGTGGCATCTCATGAATGAGTCGCTGAAATTATGTCAAACAATGTTGCTGGGCGGGCATGCTGCTGCGAAAAGGCTACAGCTACAGCTGATGTGTGAAACGTAGTGAACGAAAAGGGAAGAGTTCGGGATAACGAGTTATTAGTCAGAGCACCGAACAACGTCATTAGCGAGGATTCACGGAGGACATTGTGTCCCATCCGCGCTCCCGCTGCCGGGGCTGCGCTGCTGTGGCGGGATGACTAACTCCGTCAGTGGAAGTTGTTCATGATTAGGAATTATTATGGCGAATGACTGATAACGCACACGAGCGGAGCCCACGAAAAACCCCGAGTGAGCCACTAAGGTCGGTGATTTGAAAAGATGCACCAAATTATAAACTCCTGATTAATGTACGTAGTGACAATAAGAGCGTGTTAAAGCCTAAAATAGAAAGTGACAGCATAAAATCTATTTTAATTCTAAGCTTAACAGATTTTAAAAAACACGTTTATTTTTGTAAAGCAAGTCGCAGGGACCATGTGCTGTCCATGGGGCTTGCAGTGTGTGCGCAGCGTTCTGTCACCATGGAAACGCCGTAGCTTCTGACGCAAAGACGTATAAATTTGGTTCCTTTTTTGTTTTGCCGCTTAGCAACCGGTTTCCGTGGTAACAAGACTTGGGCAGAAGCACACAAAATGGCTTCCGGATTCTTTCTGTGTACATAAGCAGACCGACGCTTATTTAACACCGACTCGCGATGTTTTTGCGCCGTTTTATTTGTTTTGTAACCGATTTTTAAAAAACGTGCATGTTTGTTCGTGGCATTCCGGATGTTAATAGAAAGTAGTTCGGGTGTGACTTTTTCTACGAGTTGTAGCGAACCGCATTAAGCTAGCATGTTTGACCATGAAGGTGAATGCAAAACACGGTTTTTCTGAAGTTTTCTAAAGCTTTTAGCTTTTACATTTAGTTAGAGAAAGTGCCCCGTTTCCTTTTTTAAACTGGTCTTTAATCATCATAGTTTGTTTCATCAAAAGTTTATTCGTCCTGTAAACCGGGGAAAGTCAAACTAGTTCATCAGCAGGGTTTACAGTAAGAATTTCCTTATATTTATTTAAATTGGTCCATTATCAGATTTCCCCACACATATCGCAGATTATGAATAAATAATATTATTTAACGATTGACAAGTTTATCACATCAGCAATTTATATGAAAACAGAACTTTTCTACAAATAATATATAAATATTTGAATCATTTTCTATTTTTCCCTTAAGTATCTGCAAAATATAAAGCATACTGGATAAGGTTTGACTGCAAATGCAGTCCTTCTGAGTTATTTGTTTGTTTGTTTATTGCTGGGTTCAGATTGGCCAAGTCAGGTGAAAATGATAGAGGCACAGTTATTTGAAACCCCTGATGTGCTTTGTTTTGCTCTGCCCTGTCTCTTAGCGTATTTTCGGGAAACCACTAGTCTGCAGTGTGGCCAGGCCATTTCCTCTTGGAAAGCTGGGCGTGTTTGCCTGGTCTGGTAAATGTTTGTTACCAGGCAACGGTAAGGCCTGTTCTACTTGAGAGTGGTTTTGTTTACGCCCCTTCTAGCTCCCTGTCCCAACAACATTGCAGAACTCTCTCAGACTTTCTCCACTCCACTGACAGAAATTTGATCAGTCTTCTCTGTGCAGCCAGCCAACCAACAACTCATGGCTCACACTGAGTTTTTTTTCGAACCTTAACTGTTTCCTGAACTCTGCTGCACACAGTCATATCTGCTGCAAAATAAAAATGAAACCAAGAGCTTGACTGTTTATGAAAAAGGTTGGCTTGTACCTACATAGACAATAATCCCTAGATCTTATGTTATGTATTAAAGGGTGGAGGCTCAGGTCTGCCCATGCAACCACACATTAAAACATCAATAGTTGTCTAAATCCAGTCATTTCTTTCTTGGCAGAGCTGAAGGCCCCCCTGTATGCCTTGCATGCACTGTATTATCTGAAATAACAAAGATTAAATTAAAAATTTAATCTTTTATTTAAATTATTTTATTAATTTCAGTCTAGATGATGTCACATAAACTTTTGAACTGAAGACATCTTTTTTTTCAGTTAGTATGAAACTTTTTTACCAAAAAAGAAAACATGAATTCAATGTAGTCCAGATTTTGCTGTGATTTTGGAATGCAACCAGCATTTTAACCAAGACTAGAAAGAAAAATGTGAAACACGAAAGTAGCTGATCTTTTGTAGACCCAGTACACAGCAAATCCATCCATCCATCCATCCATCTTCCAAACATACTTATTCCTGTGCAGGATCATGGGGATGACAGACCTGGTTTCAAAAAGTAAAAATTAATAATAATAATACAAATAGCGGGGTGCACGGTGGCGCAGTGGTTAGCGCTCCTGCCTCACAGCAAGAAGGTTCCTGGTTCCAGTCCTGGCTGGGGGACCTTTCTGTGTGGAGTTTGCATGTTCTCCCCGTGCATGCGTGGGTTTTCTCTGGGTACTCCGGCTTCCTCCCACTGTCCAAAAACATGCTTCATAGGTTAATTGGTTACTCTAAATTGTCCCTAGGTGTGGATGTGAGTGTGCATGGGTGTGTGATTGTGGCCCTTGCGACAGACTGGCGACCAGTCCAGGGGTGTACCCTGCCTTCGCCCATGAGTAGCCGGGTTAGGCTCCGGCAACCCCGTGACCCCGAAAGGGATAAAGCGGATTGGAAAATGAATGAATGAATGAATGAATGAATAATACAAATAATAAAACTTTAAGTTTATCGCACATTTCAAGATTAAAAAAAAATTACAAAGTAAAACACAGAATATAAAACAGAATTGAGAAAAAGCAATTTTATAAAGATATGTTTTTAGCTATGTTTGAAAAAATAAAACCACAGAGTCTACGTATCTGAAGCTGAGAGGAAGGGAGTTCTAGAGTGATGGGGCCACTGCTGCAAAGCCACTGTCACATTTGGTTTTTAACCAGGTTCTCTTAACATTCACTTGGAAATGGATGGGGAGCCAGTGCAGCTGGATTAAAAACGGGGTTAAGTGTGAATATTTGGTTAAAAACCTTGCAGCAGTGTTCCAGGCAAACTGAAGCCGTTCTAGTGATTTTTTTTTTACTAAGACATGTGAAGATGGAGTTGCAATAATCAAGACGAGAAGAAATAAAAGCATGGATGAGCATCTCCATCTCAGAACGCGACACAATTGGATTCAGTTTGACAATGCTTTGTAAATGATAAAAGCAAGAACGAACAAGTTACCTGATGTGAGAGTTACCCTGAGGTTCCTCACAGAGGGCTTTATAAAGGAAGTAAGTGGGCCAAGTCTCTGAACTATCTGAGGAAAGCATTTGTCAAAAAATGAAGTGTCAAGTCTGCCTCTGTTTATGTTCAGTTTGCTGGCTGTGTTTTAAATTGTTTTTGTTTGTTTTAATTGTTTTTTTGTCTACACCACAGACCAGGAACAAATGTTGAAAACATTGTTTGACACTCTTTTCACTTTTACAATTTTCATAATATGCAAAAAAAAATCCTCTTAAATGCAACAGACTGGCGACCTGTCCAGGGTGTACCCTGCCTTCGCCCAACAGTAGACGGGTTAGGCTCCGGCAGCCCCGTGACCCCATCAGGGCTATTCAAAGTTAAGAATTGAATGATAAATCACCAGTTGCCTAATTTATACAACTGTAACCTGTTAAAAAATGTTTGATTATGTTTAGTGTCGCAGCAGAATTAGAAATTTTGTTGCCACCAAAACCTGCATGTATTTCATTGTTGAAACCATAGCAAAGGTTGGTTCAAATTATCGGGACTTTAACAAGAAATCTGTTTTACTAAGTCATGGGTCTGCAACCTTTAACACTAAATGAGTCATTTGTTCCAGTTTCTTAATGACCAAAAGCTGCAAAACTCAATTTGACCATTTAGAAAAAAACACAATGTCCCTGTGTCCATTAATCATAAAATACAGATTAAAAAAATTTCAGATAATTGAAACATTACAGGGTTGTATTTTAGCTTCTTTTGCAGCAAATACAAGTTCCTTTCAAAGTAACTTTGGTGCGCCGCCATCCTTTTAACAAACATGAAAATGGTTTAGAATCTAATTTTAAAAAATCTTTACGCGTAATTACAGTATATACTTGAAGAACTTTGTCCCTGAACAGCTAGACACAGTTGTACAGCAGATTAGAATGTGCTTTCAATCTATTCTAATAATGAACCACTCTGACAGTAGATTCAACCTTTTACCACCATTTTGCTTTACAATCTGACATGTTAAAAATCTAAACATAAATGATATAACTTAACAAATGAACCAAAACCACAAATTTGTTCTAATTATTAGCATTTTCCACAAAACCAAAAAGCAACAATGGAGGGATTATAGAGTCGCATGTGGCTTCAGAGCCTCGGGTGGCAGACCCCTGTGCTAAAGGTTGATAATGTGTGTGGCACAAAAGTTGAAATTTGTTTCAAATGTATTTTATGTGGGTCTCCATTAAAACCTCTGAAAACATTCAAAACCTATGATACTCTTGGAACAATGCATTTGAATTTTTCATTTTGTATAGATGTGGCATCTCCGTCCATCCCTCCGAAGGACATATTCTTGCAAAATAGGTGTAGACAGAAGAGTAAAACCTTGATGGAATACAGCTTGCTGAGGTTCTTTATATAAGCTATGGCATTAGTTCACAATAAAGTAGTTATTAAAGAGACTCTCGACATAGTGGCTTTAGAAATGTTGTATTCTAAAGCAGACAAATTAGATACTTTTCTGCATTCTAATAGTACTCTTTGTTACATACTTCTATTTGATCAATAAAAGGTTGTGTTCATTTTAGTGTTTTTATTATATGCGGTAGGATTTTTATCCTTTTACTGTTAGTGTTTTCAAATAACCACCTCTGAAACTGTTCACTGCATCAGAATCATTCTTGTGATTGCAGCCATAAACGTCAGTGCTGAGGTGCTGAAACAGAAGTGGAAGGCTCTATTGTATCATGCACTGCATGGGAGTTGGATGCCTAAAGTTAAATGCAATCAGTGGGTTTCAGTGTTCCACAGCCCTCTGTGAGTCAGACACAGGGAGAGCGTCAATCCTAGCCTACTTTCAGCAGGCTCACTGCCAGTCAGAGAGGCAAAGTGCCAGAAAGAGGGAGGAAAGAGAGCAGGAGGGTGAAAGAAAACAATGAGATCAGAGGTGGAAAGTAACTCTGTCTCAACACTGTACATAGCAGTTTAACTCATATTTTAGGCACTGGCTGTGACGTGTTAAGCTTTTTTAACTGTTTTTTGATACATTTCTTATCCCTGTGTTTTTTACTTTCTTTCCATCTATTTATGCTCCCTTCATTTATCCATTCTTTCCTTCATTATTTTGTTCCATCCATCCATCCATCCATTCTTTCCGATTCATTTCTATCCATCTAATCGTGATCCCTGTTTTCTTTCTTTTGTTTCTTCGTTCGTACTTTTTGTTTGTTCCTTCCTTCCTTCTTTTCTTCATTTTTCCTCCAGCTTTGCTCCTTCCATCATTTCGTGCAGTTTGGCTAACCCATCTCACTTTGCTTGTTACTATCTATAAATTTTAGTTGAAACTATTTCTTGTCATGTTATGTTCCCCTCCCCCATTTATTCTCTTCCTTACATAAGGACTCTTGTGCTTTTTTTCAGGGACCAGTAAGTGGCAAGGATAAAGGGAGTGAGTGGGTGAGAAAAAGGGAATGATGTGGGGTCTAAAGAACAGAGAGAAAGAGGAAGAGAACATATATGGGGGCAGAAGAGAGGACTGTGCGTTCTGTGCACACGTCAGGAACACACAAACCTTCCTGTGTCCCCACCACCACTCTCACCTAGGCTGGCCTTTCTCTGCCCACACACTGCTAACCCTCTTCTCCTCACTTTTCATTTTGCTCTTAGGTGCCTCTCTGTATCTCCTTTCTTATTCTCTGCATGGTCCTTCCTTTTAAGTCACACCTTCAGCTTCCAGGGGTGCTTCTGCTTGTTATTTGTCCAGTCCAGTGAAAGAAACCTTTGATAACAGCAGTCCTCAGACTGACAATTTCGGTCACAGCGTGTAGCCTAGGAAGAGATCATGTAAGGACACACTGTTGACCCAGAGTTACAAAGAACAACTCAAACTGCAGGTTTGCTTTTCTACTTTGGGTGATTTGTTGGACTATTGCAAAAGATTGCAGCTGACTGTGATAGTAAATCACTGTGAAATATAATACATGTTAGTGTGAAGCAGTGGTTGATTATTTCAAATGGAATTTATTTTTCTAAAAGTTTATTTTCCCCTATTTTTGAATTATTTTGAGGTTTGTTCCACTATCTTGTCATTAAACGTGTATCTGAAATTGTTATTAAAAAAAAAAAATCAAACAGCGGTTTTAAATGACATTTTAAAACCAGTTTGCTGTCTGTTTTTGTTTACATGAACTTCATTTAAATTTAGCAGCAACTGTTTGACTTCAAATGCAAAGCTAGGAAAGATACACCCAAGGTTAATTTTATTTGTGTGACTATGTTATTCATTAGGTCTCAAGACCTCCAATGGGTTTTATCATGGGTATTGAGCAACAAACTTGAGCATTTTATATAGAATACATT
This sequence comes from Adrianichthys oophorus, assembly GCA_036245035.1. NCBI lineage: Eukaryota > Metazoa > Chordata > Actinopteri > Beloniformes > Adrianichthyidae > Adrianichthys > Adrianichthys oophorus. Next base: position 13,554,450 of record BSAI01000072.1, on the reverse strand, counting down.
TATATGCATAATCTTACACTCACCGGTCACTTTATTAGGTACACCTTGCTAGTACCGGATTGGACTCCCTTTTGCCTTCAGAACTGCCTTAATCCTTGGTGCCATAGATTCAACAAGGTACTCTGGTTGCTCAGTTTGAACTGCAGCAAATCATCCTGGTAATGTCTACATGCTTCAAACTTCAAACTTTATTTATTTGTACAGCACCTTTCCTTCTTGCGAAAACCCAAGGCGCTTTACATTTAAAAAAATTTTTAATAAATAAATAAAATAAAAATATAATAATAAGATAAAATAATAATATAAATAAAATTTAAAAAAATACAACTACAATTAAAACCACCCTTCCCTCCCCAGCTCCTCCCTCTGTCCACCCAGCCCCCACAATACATGACACCCCCCACAGGAAAACTGAACAAAGACTAAAAACTGCAGCTCAAATGAAAATGTCTGGCTCAGTACTGCTGTGGAGAAACGATATTACGGGGATCCGTTTATTCCAAGGCCCAGCCCAACCACAGGGGTCATTACCGCAGTGCCCACCCAACACAGGGCAGACCAGAGCCCCCTCTACATGGAGGTACCCCAGCTGCCCCAATGAGAATGAGCACCGCAGCACCAGCTCACCCATAGGCAGGAGGGCCCCAGAACAGCGGATTTCCGTGAGGAAACACTGGAGTTAAATAGTAAATGAATAAAAAGCAAAAAATGATAATAATAAAAATATATATATATATATATAAAAAATAAAATAAATAAATAAACATGGTTAGTATATTAAAACAATAATTGTGTACATCAATTAACTATAAAATTATTCAAATAAAAGTTAATAATTACATTTAAAAAAAAAGAGGAAAATGCATTGAGTTGCTGTCATGTGATTGGCTGATTAGAAATTTATGTTAATGAGCAGTTGGACAGGTGTGTCTAATGAGGTGGCCAGTGAGTGTAAATAAAATTATACTGATAAAATGATGCAACATTTTAACAGTGCCAATAAAAACTTTCTCCAGCTTCTTGAACTCACGCAAGGTGATTATGTGGAATTTGAACAATGAAAAGTTTGAAGCGTATTTTTGCTGCAGGGCGCTTGAGCAGTACAATCGTAAAAGACTGACGAAAGCACTTTGCAGATTCTGTTCTTCATACCCGTCGACTCATATTTTGCATATTAACCCCCAGCTGCTGAAACGGTAGATTTTGTTGTCGCATTTATTTGTTTATTTCAGTTAATTTCACTGTCTAGAAACAATCTTCAAATGGCTAAGTATTACTCCTTCAGGGTTACCTTCAATTAAAACTAGTCTAAATTGTCTTAATTGTTCAAAATAAAAATAATGGGCCCAATGCTGTAAACTCTTAAGGCTGTGCAGGTAAAGAACGCTCTGTTTTGACACATAAAACACACCGTAAGAAAAAAAAAGTAGTAGGTTGTGGTGAGGGAAAAAAAAAGTTAGTCCTTTTTCACTTCCACAAGAGTAAGAATGAAATATCCCTTCTTAATTAATCCAGACTGCACCATTAAAATTCAAAATAAAATTCTGGATATTCTGTCTTTTTGTTTCTGTGTGTGATTGTGGTTGTAAGTTTACCTGTACGTATGTGTGTTTTAGACCTATGAGTTCAAGGCTTTATTTTGGCAGGAGTTCCTTTTCTTAGGCGCCTTGAGATCCAATCAATCTGTATATTAATGCTTAATAAAATGGAGTTTAGTTTGATTTCGTTGGAACAATACATTTGGAAGCTTTCTTTAGCATCGTGTTGACAAGTCATTCCGCTAACCACTGCGCCACCGTGAAGCCCCAGTTTGTATTTTTTTGCAAAATTCATTTCACTTTATGAGTACTGTCATATTGCTATAAAGATAGATCAAATATACATTAGAACAAGCGCTTCTTTGAAGCCACTTTATTATTTGTTTTATCATCGTTTTTTCTTTAAAATGATAAAAAGCAGTGAGATGAGGAACAGAGAGTTCATCTCGTGAAAAGAAAGTGCTGCTCATCTCATCCCAAGTAATCATCCATTATGAAACGTTTACAAACCCTCTCCTAAAATACAGTCTCCAGCTAATGCCAACACAAATTAACATCCTAAAATACAGCGCCTCTGACGACTGGGATCGTACTGCTCATCAAATGTATGCATGAGTGCACCCAGGCTAAATTTACAGCCAGCTTACGCAATCCTCGCCGGTCTCCCTCCTGTCTGTTTGCCTGCTTTGAATCTGACTTCTTAGACCATCCCAGACCATCCCAGATCCCACCCACACACTATACACTACAACTTCAGCACTATTCCTGGAACGGCCCCCGCTGCTGTGACACAAAAATACCAGCACCTCCAAGAACAGACGCCAAGCTTGTCAGAGCATCATCACATCCCACAGGACAGCTGGGAGGAGGGAGAGCAGGAGAGAGGAGCAGGTGGGAAAAAAAAGCACCGCTGCTGCCAAAAAGGAAAGAATAAACATGTAGATTCAAGGTTTATGTTGTCATCCACACAAATCAGCTACAAGCTCTTTCTTTTCTTTTTGGTCTGAGCTGCTCGACTGATGCTGCTTCTTTCCCTCTGTTTTGTTTTTCTACTAACACTGGGAGGCCCATTAGAGATATCAGTTCCAGCTTTCAGGAAAAAAAGAGTAGAAATCTGATACAACAAATCATCATTTTATAAATAAATGCATGTGAATCAAAAGTGTATCAGTTGCACATTCATAAATACTTACCTGTTATTATGTCATGTGACAAAAAGCCCTCCAACATTTCTTTCAAAATGTGCTCAACAGCTGTTGACTTCTGGGTCTGAGCTGCTGGGTTGACGCCACCTGCTGTTCACATTTGAGGTGAAAGCCTGAAGAAGTCTTGCAGAGTCCGGTTACCTTATGGGACCCTAGGGGGCGCCGGGAAGTGCCAAGCTAAGCTGAACACTGTGTGAAGTGGAGCAGAACCTCTGGCCTCACAGATTCCAACAAACCTTCCTATGGCAACTTTAATCCAGAGGGAACAAAACATGTTTGGTTCTGGAAGCAGAGTAGACTTCTCTTCTCTGTCAACCTCTTGGAGTTCATAGGGGTTAGACCAGAGCTTATAAAGGCTCTGGATATTTATTTTTCAACTATCTGGCTGGAAACATTCGTGCATTTGACCATCTCAGGTTTGCTGCAATGCTTGTTGATTAATAATCGGGCAAGTCTCCATTAGATGAGAGGAAAAACAGGTAACGATAAGCTCCCGCTGCAGAAAGATTGACCCTCAGTTTCTCTAGAAAAATGAGTTGCATATTAAACTTCAGATTTTGGTGATAAAGGCAAGACAAGTTTATTTGTATAGCACATTTCATGTACAAAGACAATTCAAAGTGCTTTACATAAAACATAAAAGAAAGAAAACAATCAAAAGAAATATCAAAGGTGTGATCATTAAAATAAGATTTAAAGAAAGTTAAAGTTTTGACTCTAGAAACTGACAAAAGACTGGATCCAGATGAGCGCAGAGGTCTGGCTGGCATATACTGGGTCAGGAGGTCAGTCATGTACTTTGGTGATAAACCATTCAAAGCTTTATAAACCAGCAGCATAACCTTAAAGTCTATCCTCTGGCAGACAGGCAGCCAGTGTAAAGACCTCAGAACTGGACTGATGTGATCTACTTTTTTGGTTCCTGTGAGAACACGAGCAGCTGAGTTCTGAATAAGCTGTAGTTTCCTAATTGATTATTTTTGGTAGTCCTGTGAAAACACTGTAACAGTAATCAAGTCGGCTAAAGATGAGTGTATGAACTAGTTTTTCCAGGTCCTGCTTAGACATAAGATAATTAACCCTTGAAATATTTTTGAGATGATAGTAGGCTAATTTTGTCACTGCTCTAATGTGTTTATCAAAATATAGGTCTGTGGCCATCACTACACCCAAGTTTCTGGCCTGGTTGGTGCTGATGAATAGATTGAAGCTCTGTAGTGACGTCCAACTGTTTCTCTTTAGCCCCAAAGACAATAACCTCAGTTTTGCTTTTGGTTAACTGAAGTAAGTTGTGACACATCCAGTAATTAATGTCCTCAATGCATTTACCAAGAGCCTGTACAGGACCTCGGTCTTCTGGTGTCATTGTGATATATATCTGTGTGTCATCTGCATATGTTGTTATTCTTTATAACCTGGGAGCGTGTAGATATTAAAAAGAAGTGGCCCCAGAATGGAGCCTTGGGCAACTCCACATGTAATTTCTGTTGTGAAGTTACCAACTGACACAAAATATTTTCTGTTTTCCGAGTATGTTTTAAGCCAGTTTCGTACTGGCCCAGTGAGCCCCACCTAGTTTTCCAGTCATTTGAGTAGTATAGCGTTGTCAACTGTATCAACTGCGATCCAATAAAAACTAGCACTGACATATTTCCACTGTCTGTATTCAAACGTATATTATTAGTCACTTTAGTCTGAGCCGTCTCAGTGCTGTGGTGCTGTCTGAAGCCTGGTAAATATCTGAAATGTCCTCCTTTTTTAAGTGCTGGCAGAATCTTAATCTTCTATCCTTCTCCTTGTGTTTAGGAGTGGAGAAAACTCTTCTTGTGTGCGGGACGTGTTAAGAATAAATCAGGACCTTTGGAGCTGGCCATGAAGTCCCAGAGCAACCACAGTTGGAATTTGCTTACTTGGGCAGTAATCTACATATTGATATCAAATTAGTGTCTGGCACAGCAAAAACGGATCTTTTGACTTCTGTTGCCATGGTTTTAATTGACTTTACTTTTTGTTCGAGGGGTCAGTGAAAAACTGCAGTTTTTTTTTATTAGCAATAATATTTACTTTAAGAATGAATCAAAGAAAGGCATAACATTTATATGGTAATGAATATCAATGGCAGGAATGGTCAAAGAATATCAATTTGAGGGATCTTGTTTACATGTGAAAAACAAAATGGAGAAAGAACCCAACAGATAATCTAAGGACAGGATTTATAGTGATAAAGTCAAGTCTTTAAATATTCTGCTTAGAGGTCAGATAGGTGCTCAGATTATTAGAACATCATTTGGTGTTTTTAACATATTTTTGTGGCATTTTCCTCAAGATGGAGGATAAATACAAAGAAAATCAAGCTTAAAATTGCATTTCTGAGTATTTCTTTATTCAAATCGCTATGCATCTGGAGCAGACAAAAAATGCAGTTATGAAAAGCTTGTAGCAGTGACTACTATCACAAGCCACATGCTCCCTGCAACTCTTCATTCTGATGCTTCCAATTGCAGACAAATAGATCACTTAACGTCTTCATTTTCCTCATCTGAGATGACATCTGGCTCAAAACTGTGCGTCTGGATAATTGTAATATTACTCAACATTTTGTTCCCTCGCTAATGTTAGGCTGTGGTTGTAAACTAGCGGGACAGCATGTAAGCAGATGGATGATAGGAAAGGGCAGGCTTACTCTCTCCATGCAACAGTCCCACTCACAACTCAGAGGCAAATTTCTGATGAACATCTGCTGCTCTGCACAAACTATGTCCTAGAAAATGACAGTTTTTTTAGTTTTGGCTAAAAACGACAATTAAAAGACCACCGGGAGCGCTTTGAAAGTAGATCAAAAGATGCATCCGAGTTACATACCAGCAAAGATGCTTCATTGAAAAAAGAGACATCTGAGTCAAATCTCCTACTTAGGCTGGGAGTATTTTGGTAAGTCACGGAAGGTCTGGGAATCTCCTAAAACTGCTGTCACCAAATCATGGATAAATGATATTCAACAGATGGAAGAAATTTTTCACACATGCACATCAACAGGTGTGAAGTGCAAATGTATGCTTAATAATTGCATAAGGCAGAGATTAAGAAATTAGAGTAAATCAAATTCACTTATATCCCAGCAAAGAAACAGAATGTGTTACATTGATTAAAAAAAAGTGGGGGAAAAAATACGTTAATACATCTAAATTAACTAAAGAACAAGATCAGAACTAAGTTGGTAGATTTCTGGTGCCACTTAAAAAAAGAGGTTTTGAAATAAAATTGTGGACCATTAAAAACTAATATTTTTATTAATCCTATTTTTACCATAAACCAGTTTAATGACTGGACACGTAGAGAAGAAGCTTCCATCATTCCCTTTACAAAGAATCTGCACAAATAAAAGAAATGGTTTTGAAGGAATAAAATAATTAAAATGAAACATTAAGATGTTTAGAATAATCCAAACACGAAATTCAAAAGAATCATTTTTTCTCGCTTCCATTCTGTTGCCTCCTTCACTCTCCATCACAATGTAAATGGACGGTTGCTGAGGGCAACCTGTGTGTACTCACCTAATGATGAGCAGGAAATGCTTTGTGTGTATGTGTGTAAGAGCAGTGGAACTATTATTAGCAGCATGTGTAGAAAGGACATCTGCTGGCTTGTGTATATGTGTGTTTGTGAGTACATGCCCACCTGCATGTATGCGTGTGTGCATGCAAGCAAGAGTGTGTGCGAGAGGGAAAGAAGAAAGCGTGTAGAATGAGGGAGGAGGAAGTGGATGCAAATTGTGAGACTCAGACAGTTACTAGAGAGAACAGGAGGGGGAGAAGGAGTGCAGGATGGATGGAGGGAGTGAGGGAATGTGGTGGAGGAGGGGGCGAGTGAGTGTTGACGCTGTACGTGGCGTCAGAGCGATAAGAATAGAGATGGTGCGTATAGCTGAGACATCACCCTCACACCCTCAATGGGACAGGCAGTGCTCACTCTGAACGTATGTGTCACTGACTGCATGTGTGTGCCCAGATATTTCCCAGAGTATGTTAATATGGTCATGGGTGAGCCAACTGTTGGGGTTGCAGTGACCTTTTTTTTTTCATTTAGTTGTGTAATTTTTGTTATGACATCGAATTTATACAACTTTTTCAGAAACACATTTTCTCGCCTCATAGAATACATTTGTTCACACAAAGATATTGTAATAAAATGACAATTGCAGCAAAAACGAAGAATTAAAATAGTAGTTTTCTAATGAAAAACCTTATTCCAACACTATTTAGATTTTAAAAATTGAAAAGATAAAAATAACTGATCAGTCCTGAAACAGCACATCTTAGACTGCATGGAGCCTCTACTGTCACTCCATAACTTTTTATGGATTGATGTAGCAAATCAGTTTCCTGATTGATTGAAAAAATGTTAGCAACAAAATGGTAAGCCTTGGATTGAGTTCCCTCCATAACATGGAGGAAAGAAACAAAACAGTTTAAGAAAAAAAAATGAAATTGTTGGAAATGTATAAATTTGAAAATGAGAAGCCGAATGGAACCATGCATTGTCTATGTATAATGGACAATCATGACTTGTGAAGTTTGTTTGGTCTCTTGATGCTTATCTTTGGTTTTTATTTTCTTTATTTCTTTTTTGTATGTATGAACAATAACAGATTATATGTTTAATGTGTAAAAATTTACTGGCATGCATAAAATATAGTAAGATTTGAGGTGAGAATTCATTCAGTTTTTTTCTACCCACTCCTATTTCGAGTACTTTATCACTTTATGTTTATTACGTTTATTATTTATTGTATGTTGTGCTTAAAAATAAATTATATAAATCTATCAATCAATAAATCAATCAATGCTTATTTCAGTTTTAAAAAATTGCATTTTCCACCAGTTCTTCACTACTTTTAGTTTAGAGATCGAATTATTAAAGAATTACTCTGCTGCTTGTTTACTTTTAAAGAATGATTTAGCATTGCTTTTTTTTTGTTGTTAAATTGTTCTACTTCTTGCAGCCAGTGTGGCTTTCAAGAAAACAAATCTTTTTGCTGCTCTTACTGATCGTCCTTACTGATGCTTCCTGGTCCAGCTTCGTCCTGGTGTCACTTCTTCACCTTGGTTTTCACACACACTTTACTTTTCTTATTTTTCCCACCATTCTAAAATTAAAGTCTTTTTCTACCGACTTTCCCTACCGAACATTCAGAGCTTACAGTTTAAATGTCAAAATAAAGAAATGTTGAGAATTTTTTTCCCCTCACCCATTCCTTTATTGAAAACCTGTGTAAATGTTACAGCTAATTTCTTTAGTATTTCAGTGAGTTCAGATGTATCAAAAGAAGAAATGTGATAGAAATGTTTGAAGAGGCTTCAGACATTTTAAAAAGTAACCACTCCATAAAAACACCTTTGCTGTCATATACATGTAATAGATTTTTATGTGCGGAAACCAGACAAACAACAAGGTGGGAAAATGAAGTTCAGAAAAGAGAAAACTGGTAATAATAAAAGCTTGGTAAACGTAATAAAATAAAAAGTATTTAACCCTTTATGTTGTTCATTTTTACGCAGCGGAATGTCTTGGCAGATGGGTTAAAGGGTTACTTTTTTGCGCTGTCTTCACACGGTCAGAAACTGAAGCAGCCACTGTGGAGGAGCAAAAAAAGATCAGTGAGAACGACAGGGCCCAAACCCGGTTCAGGCTCAGATCCGAATGAAAGCAGGACGGGGCATGTTTGTCCTGATACTCACAGAATTGATCCCTCTGTTTTTTACTTCCTCACTTGTCTCTGATTCATACAGAGCTGAAAAAAAAGAAGGGGATGAGTCACGCTTATCTTTGCAAAGTCTCAGGAACTTACATTCAGAGCAGTGCTTTGGAGTGGCGCCTCAATTAAATCTGAGTTTACTTCCTGACAACGACAGCACACTCACATGTCATAAAAGAACATAGGACTCACGCAGAACATCTCAACATCATGAATGTAGAAGGTAATTGTAGTCTTGGTTTGGTCTTGGTCTATTAATGTGTGTTACCAAAGAGCTTGCGAAGCCTGGTGAAACATGACACGAAGCAATGGAAGGGCATGTGAGGCTCTCCAGACACAAACCGCTCCGTCAGCAGCTGAATCACAGATGAATCACACTTTATCCCTGGAAAAAGAAGGATTATCAGAAATGTGAACTCTGCCTGCTTGCACGTATGCGAGTGGCACATGTTTGTGTGCATACCAACAGCGTCCAGAGCCATGCTGAACTCATAGGGGCTCATGGTTCCTGAAGAGTCCTCATCATACTGAATAAAGATTGACTGAAAAAGAAGGAAAAACGGATCTGTGAGACATTACACTCTTCAAGTCTGGCAATAAAAAGAGTAAAGATGCACCTGCAGACTGCGCATATCAGACATCAGGGTTTCTGCCTGCTTGCGGCTGAGAGCGGATCGTCCTTTAGTCTGTCTGCAGAGTTAGGGGGACATTTTAAGACGAAGAGAAGAGGGGAGTTCTGCAGAACTGCTGTGTGCAGAGATCAAGTAATGCAGGGGTCATTGTGTTTCACAATATTTCTACAAAAAAAGCACGAGTTATTGTGAGATAAAAGGATACATCCGTTCCAAAAATCAGCTGTCTGACAGTGTCCAGTGGTAGATGATATATTTTATCAAGAACTGAAGAAAGAAAAAGAGATGGATTTAGACTGGTGAAGGACAAACGGGTTTAAACTGAAATGAAATATCTAACGAAAGGCTAATCTTTTTTAAAATATAATTATATTTACACCAAAATCAAGTTACATTTAGCTAGAGAGCAGAAGTGTGCCTCCATCTGTGACCTCTGCCATTTCAAGTCTCTTGTGCTTAAAGCATTTTGCTACTTTTCCACCATCTAGTGGCCAAAAGATCTCCTCTGTCAGACATTTCTGACTTTTTTCATGCTGCAAATGCATGAATATTGAGATGAACATGAACATATACAGTCAATGCTCCAACCTGAGTTGAACAACTTCATGATCTCTTTGGCACCGAGTCTGCCATCCTGTCAGGAGGACAAAATACAAAACAGCATCACTTTCATACTTTGATGATGTCTTGAAAAGGTTAGTGTACAAATGTAATAGCACTTACAGGGCCAGATTTCTTCTTGAAAGTGCTCTCAACTTGCATTTGATCTTCTGGAGAAACAGGAGTGGCCATAACCTGAAAGACAAGCACTTTATAAACTTAAAAAACCTGTGAGAAAATCCTTTTTTGGCAGGAAACTTCAGGTGTCTGTAAACTCACTGGTAGGTAGCTGGAGGTGCAGCTAAAGTCATTAGTCCTGGAAAACAAAGCAGACTGTCAGTTTAGTTCTAAAATCTATTGCATTTAGTATAAGTATTATTACTGTCACTTCAGTTGATCTTTTTTGTTTAAGATGCAACATAACATCGTTTTTTTTAATTTAAGTATTACTTTAGCATTGTTGTTATAATGTAAATATGATTAAAAATAGTTATTGACTCTTCAGATTGTTGCTTTTTTTTTGTAAAGTTAAAGTTTTGGAGCATAAATGAGACCTGAACTGCTCCTGCATGAGCAGCTGATTCCGGTTTGCATGTTGAAGTTCTAACAATATAAACAAACGTGCTAGATTTGTCTTTTACATGTCATGAGATCTCAGGTTCACCAAATCCGGTCTCCTCACCCGAGAGTGTTTTTGATCTTGGAGAAACTGCGAACAAAGAACTCCCCAGCCTTGTCCGGGCGGTAAGAGGATCCCACAATGATGTAGTTCCCGGGATCCAGACGCAGTTTTCTCCACACTCCTCTGTGAAGAAAAGATCATTTTATTGAGATTAGTCACATAAACGGTCAGTTTTTCCATTTTTTAAGTCAAGTAAAGCCACCTAAATATGACGGTCACAAGAAATGTGTTGCTGACGGAACAGAGACATTTAGGAGTTAACCCTCTTGATGTTTGAATTTATTTCTCGCTTTGTGCTTTAGCTTCCAAGTAGATGCTAAATTAAGGCAAGTTTGGAGCAGAAGTAGTTTGATGTATATTTGCATCAACAGGCGTCAGTGGGGTTCATGTTGTCATGGGAGCAACACTAAAAAATAAGTCAAAAATGACCATTAAAGTTGATTCAATTTCAGATTTGAGCTGACTATTTTAGGAAAGATTAGTAGAAAATTTGGTAGAGGGTTGTTGATCTTTTACCTTTGAGCCTTGTATGTTCCAGAGCGACCCACTGGGCGGTTACTCATAAAGAAACTGCGTTCCAGACAACTACCTTGTAGCTAAGAGGAGAAAAGATGGATTAAAAAAACATATATGGGATTTTTCTGATGTCATTTCTGAACTTGCTTATAATTGTAAGGTGCTAACCTCAAGAGGAACCTAAAAAACAAATACAAACAACAACACACATTTGTTAGGAATGAGATTTGTTGGTTTATGAAGAAGGAATAAGCAAATAATAAAAAACAAGACCTTGTAGACGTGGAAAGCAATGTACAGGAAGTTAATCTGATTATTCTGCCTGCCGTTTTTCTGCAGAAGCTCCACCAGAACAGTGCACTGCTTTGTTCTCTTCTTCTGCTTTTCCACTTTCTTCTTCTCTGAGCTCATCTTCTCATTGTCCTCATCCATTTTGTCTTCCTCGTTGTCGTCATCTTCCTCCTCACTGTCCTCCTCGTCTTCCTGGTCCTGCTCTCTGAGCACCAGCTGGAACTGTGGGTTCTTCCAGAAGGATTCTGACAGAAAATATCGGAAAATTCCAGTAAGGAACATTTCAGCTGGGCTTCAACAACAACTGTGAACGCACTGTTGCATCGTCGGCTTCCACCAGCCGAGAACCCAGGTACCCAGGATCCTTTGTGCTCACTAATAACCCAGGCTCCCGGGTTTACAGATGTATCTCCTTCTTCCATAGAGTCAGGACTCACGCTGCAGACTTCTACCACGTTGAAGATTCGGCTAAAGTCGTCTGCGCTGATCCTGAGGGACACAACAGCTGATTCAAGCCCCTGATGTCAGATTATACATGAGATTCAATCCCTCTGCTTCATACCAGAACTCGCCATCTTCTTTGATTTTCAGCTCAATTTGTTGCTTTTCTGATGCGTCGAGGCCATTCCACTCCTTGCCCCTGCAGTCACACACCAACAAAAAACTCAACATCCTTACATATCATGAGATCTGTCAGTCATCAGCATCCCATACTTATCACTCCAGGGTCCAGAGTATTCAATAAACCCCCAGGGATTTCTCAGCCTCAGCAGTAAAATCTCCTCCGAACCTTTCTTCACCTGCATTGAAGGGTAAAATGTTACATCGTCACATTAAACTACAGATTACGCCAGCTTTATGTTTAGTTATAAAAATTTAGTAGATTATTAAATTAGATTACCTTAAAATAAAGTTAATTAGACTAAAGTGAAATAGATTAGATTGGACTAATGTGAATTAGATTAGATTAGATTAGATTAGATTAGATTAGATTAGATTAGATTAGATTAGATTAGATTAGAT
>BSAI01000072.1:13354264-13542198 GCA_036245035.1 Adrianichthys oophorus | reverse complement strand
ATTAGATTAGATTAGATTAGATTAGATTAGATTAGATTAGATTAGATGCAACAGGACTGTATCTGGCCAGTAAGGTATGGTAGGGTAGATCAGACTAAATAGTTTAGAATCAAATTAGATCAGACTAGATTCAGTTAGATTAGACACTTAATTCCGATGTAAAGTTTTTTGGCATTTTTCTGTCTTCGTGAGGCTCAAATGAAAGAGGCTGTGAGCAAACCGTAACATCATTTTAAAAATGATGTTAAATTAGAAACAGTTTAAGAAACTAAAAGAGAAAAAAGTGTGAAAGCAGGCTTTTAAAGATCAAAATAAACTTCAGAGGTCCCTCTGCCCTCCACCTCACTGACCTTGTGAGTTTCAGTGATGGCGTAAGCATGGCCCTTCACCAGCCCATCTGCTGTTACTTTCCCAACTTCACGAGAGTTGCAGGCCTGTGCAAACAAGAACATGTTATTTAAGATCAGAACACTCACAGCCATGTTCTTCAGGTGTATTGTTTTGTACCTGGATGAATGAGCTGAGCAGGCTGCCTCTGGACAGAGCAGCAGTCAGAGACCTCCAGAGCACTTGAGGGGTGCGAGATGAGACTAAAACGGAGCGCGCAATGCCTCCTGTGAAATCCTCCATGCCCTCTGAAATGTTACCCCCCTTCAGGCTGGTATAGGATCCCACTAACCTGAGGAGGAGGTGAGACATTCATCTGGATTAGTTCTTAATCCAACGATTGTGGTAGTGAGCATAGTGTGATCTCAGACATTACAATCCAGAAACATATGCTGGTAGTGGCAACTGACTTGGCATAGGCTTTCTCCACCAGAGCGCTCCAGAACTCATTGCGGGTGTTAGAGTAGCTGAAGAGCAGACGGCCTTCCCGTACTGGCAGCCTGTCATCCACAACCACCTCCACCCACTCACCATACTGCCAGAACTGCAGAGAAGAGGAGAGGCAGCCGCAAGAAGAAGAAACCAGTGAAAGGAGAGGAGGACTGGAAGTATTGAGTCGGGAGTTTTGACAACATGAAAAGCATATTGTGAACTTGAACAATGTTCCTCAACAACAGCAACCTTCCTCCCTAAGATGAATATTCATCATTTTGGCAGCAGAAGGCAGAAGTAACATGTAAATGTGCCGCATACTCATTTGAATAATCACAAACATTTAAGAATATTCACTCTTTACATTTAGAGTAGTTTGTGTGTGAATTGTGATCAATATTAATGTTTACAGAAATTATGTAAAAAATGTTTTTTGAGGATAATTAACAGGCATTCCATTACTTGATCAATAATCTGTACTTAATCTGATAAGGACCAGATTATGGCAACTTTGTAAAAAGAAATTATTTTTCAAAAGAATATTGCTCAATTGGGGTGGGATTACAAATGTTCATTTCTTCCCCCTCCTTCAAAAACAACAAATCAGGGGCTAGTGAATGACCTGCAGAGATCTGGGACCAAAGTAACAAAGGCTACCATAAGTAATACACTACACCGCAAGGGACTCAAGTCCTGCAGTGCCAGAGGTGCCCCCCTGCTAAAGCCAGTACATGTGCAGGCCCGTCTAAAGTTTGCTAGAAAGCATATGGATGATCCAGAAGAGGATTGGGACAATGTCCTATTGTCAGATGAAATTAAAATAGAACTTTTTGGTAAGAACTCTACTCATCATGTTTGGAGGAGAAAGAATGCTGTGTTGCATCCAAAGAACACCATACCTACTGTAAAGCATGGAGGTGGAAATATCATGATTCGGGTTGCTTTTCAGCAAAGGGACCAGGCCAAAATACCAGCAGTCTTGTGTAAATTACTTTTAAAGAGTAATTGATTACCTTAATTTAGTTACTGGAGGAAATTGTAATTAAATTACTTTACCTATTACTTAATTTAAAAAATAATTCACAACACTTTACTCTACTTTTTTTACATTAACATACAAATTCTCAAAGGAATAAAGCTAGCACAAACAAGATCCTCTTATAAAATCCACAAAAATGAAAATATAGAGGCTACACTCATTATTTTCACCACATAAACATGAGAAAATGTACAGTGTATAGTAGCCTACATGGTGTATAGAAAGGTTGCTCATGAACACTTGGGTAGTGGAAAGCAGCTTATCTCCAGGTCATAACTTGCACTTCATTGTTTTGTTTTTAACACATTGGAAATAATTTGAATATCTCCAGTTGGGTCCATATTTCCACTTGCGTCATCTTACTTTGACCAACGTCTAACTCTACAGTAGCGCACATGCGTGCAATGTCAGAGCCAACTGTTTACACAAATTAATTTGTTTTCTTAGTCCCCTATGGTTTCACTGCATTAAAATGTAAGTAATAAAGTAATGAAGGTTTCTGCAGTCTAGCAAGTGTAATCTCATTACCAAAGTTTGAAAGGTAATTTGTTAATCTACTCAGTTACAAACAAAAGTAATTAAATGACAGTAATTGGTTACTTTGTAACCAATTACCCCCAACACTAAATACCAGCAACAGTTTGTGAGAACCTTGTGAAGACTCACGGAAAACATTTGACTGCTGCCATTGCCAACAAAGGGTATATAACAAAGTACTGAGTTGAAATTTTGTCATTGACCAAATACTTTTTTTCCACCACAACTAAAAAAAAAAAACATTTATTTTCAATCAGACTGTGATTTTATGGATTTTTTTTCTCATTTTGTCTCTCATAGTTGAGGTAACTTGTATATGTGTCCTGATCTCTTGGGGGCTGCAGTCAGTTGCTGCATGTCTGGACTGCTCTTACAGCACAGGACAAAATCCGTGTGCAGTTCCTCTCTGTTCTGTCCTGCTTGTTCAGTCATGCTGCATTCTCTCCAACAGTCTGAAGGTCCAAAGCTCCCGGGCAGGGAAAGAAAAAACCAAACAAAACTAAAAGCAGGCTTGGGATGGCATGTTGTTAGCCTGGGCAGGTCAGAGTCAGCAAATTAAAAGATCAGATTTAGATCAAAATCTATTCAGATGAGGAAACTGTAGGCTAATGTTTTTCTCTCTGTTATATCTAAATCTCATCACTGCAGGGCGAGTCAATACCAGTCGGATACATCTGCATGCTTTATATTGTCATTATGGCGTGACTGAAAACATTCCAGATAAGAAAATCTGAAGAAAATAGATCCAGATCAGATATACTGTCTTGTTTCAACAAAAGACAAATGCTTCAGGCCTGAAATTTACCTTTCTGGCACATTTGTATTTGCATCACTATTGTCAAATTTAGTAGGAAGACATTAACTTGTACAGAAGCCTTGACTAAAAAACATGTTTTTCACCCAGTCCAGACGTTTATGTCTAAAGGAAGCATAGCGTTTTAAACACACACCCTTTTAATTTACTTGGCATAGTTTGGGTCTAGTTGGATTGTGGGTAGTGTAGGATTTGGACATGAATACAGATCTGCTGCTGAAGGATTCTGAAAACACATCTTATCTTTAATGCAAGTGTTGAAGATTTTTCTGTCTCACAAACATTAAGGACAAATACTTTGTGAAAGCAACTAAAAATCAAAAATTGTAACTTTTTAAAATAATGACAATTTGTATTTTTGATGGTATTTTTTGGTTTTGTTTTGAACTGTCACCCAGTGTGCTTCCAAAAGCAACAAGTTGCAGAAATGTATAAGGATGTTAAGTTGTCCAAAAAGCAGGCAGATTTACTGCTTCCAACAAAACTTTTGACAAAACAAATATACATTTAGGTGAACACCAGTCTCCAGTTAGTGCTTAATTGCAGCTGCTCGTCATTTTAATGTTTATTTAGCAAATACCTCATCAGTAATTGAAAACCGTTTACCTCATTTGCATTGTTGGTCTTTTCAAATGGTGCAATTATCATTTATTTCACAGATTCTGGCTCTTGCAACCTTCAGCGGCACAAGTCACCATGCAACACCATGCCCAGGAATTTAGAATGAGGAAAAATACTTTTTACCGCGTGCATGATTGCCAACACAGTCTCATTCCAAAACATGTAATCCCTAAGTTTGTCCGTGAGGAAAAATGTAGCAATTTTGCAAAAAAAAAAAAAAAGGGCTTTAAATTGTAAAGGTGGCTATGTTTCACTTTCTTGTTCATTTCCTGCAGGCCTAGATAGGGTCATGTGACTTATGAGTTTCTGTTTACCATGAACAAAAAACATGGCGGATAATCCCTCTTCTTTTCACTGGAAAATCCCATAAAATAAGACAGATCGCAGACTAATCTTTATTTTTGATAACAAAGCAACAAATGTGTCCTTTACTTTCATAACATCCATCCATTCATTTATTTTATTTTTTATTTTTTTGTTCGTTTCAACTTTTTTGTAGCCACTCTACAATTTAAAGCACTTTTTATAAAATACCAACGTTTTGCCCTATGGACAAACGTTGGTAGTTTTGGAATGAGACTGCAGCTGGAGTTCCTAAATCTCTAAACAACATTAAAGAAAATGCCAGAGAATGATTATTGTCTTACCCTAAAGTGGAAGATCCCTGCATACGGATCATCCAGGCTTTGGTTGGAGGGCACCACCTTCACGAAGAGAGACGGGTGGATGGTCAGAGCTGATAAAGCAGCCAGGAGCCAACAGTCACCTGAAAAACAAAATGCAAAGAAAGAATTCAAATAGATTTTTCTTCTTTAAAAGTTGTCCTGTATTTTACTTAAGTGTGGCCTTAGGGCTTCATGTGTCCTGTAGGTCATGTACACTGTCACACATGCTATTATACACATTCTCCGCTAACAGCAAACATCTGTTTCGCTGCTCTCTCTGGAATGATTTAGCACCAACTGTCAGCATCTTTGTGAATCCTGGCAAAACAAACTGAGCTGCAAGTCTCAAACAAACCACAGACAAGAGAGAACACATGCTGAAGACATGGACGTTTTTACACACAACTCGTAGCCTTTAACTCTGAAATTCCAGAGGTGAAAAGAGTCTGCTGTTTATGAAGACAAAAAAGTCAGATCTAGTCACCGCAAATAGGAAACAGACTGAACAGCAACAATTTGAGTGGAGACCTAATGCCAATAAAAGCTGAACTGGAGGAGGGAGAGAACCCCAGCATGTTTGGGTTGTACAGTATCCCTGCTCTTTAAAACGACTCGCCTCCTGCTGTGCGTTTGAAGTATTTGAGCGTTAAAAATATAAACCAGCTGCTGGAGGAAAGCTTCACCTGTTTTGGATTTGATGTTCTGAATTTAACACTTTTATGCAGCAGAAATGTGGACAAACAAATGTTTTGTTTTTTGAGTTTTTACCCAGTTGGCCCTGACAGATGTCAGTGGTCCCAGTTGTGCCCTCCACAAACACAGCATTCGGACTGATTTCCTGCAAAGAAGCAGCCAGAACAAAGCAGCTGAGTCAAGTGATGACTGTTTCAGAGCACTGTACACATCTTCAATGTGAAAAAGATATACAAGATTTGCTCATAATGACACAATATCTGACAGTTTTCACATTGAACATTTCTAAAACACAGATTTATTTTGTTTATTGTTGCCACTCAGCTCCTACTTGAAAAGATGCAACAAACATTCAGTGCATCAAGAAAAGTAAAGGAGATTTTGCCAACTTCCCTTTTTTTAAACAGGTGAAATAGATGGATTTGTAAGGTCACACCTTGAGTCGTTTCCATGTGATTGCCTTTCCTGGACTTGAATCTTCTGGCATACCGATGGACTTCTGATCAGCTGGGAATGTTGGGTCTGAAAACAGCTTCTTGGACTTGAGGCTCTGCTCCCGGAGAGTTTCATAATCCTGGTCCCGAAACCGGATGGGGTTCTCAAGTGACCCGACGGGTGTCTCGTTGCTGGAAGTCATGCTGCCAAATGATGCGCTCACCGACGAAGGTATCGGATGCAGAATGCGCGAGCGGCATGTGCTTAAATAGTCCGCACACACCCATCAGAACTCAGCCAGGACCGCCGGAGCGCCTCCCTGAGCGGGCCGAGCGGAAACTTACGCACGGCGCCTGGAGGCGTCAAAACTGGAGTCTCAGTAATGACACGCTGCCAACAGGCTTTGAACTCGCTAATGCAATCCATCAGCACCACTTTTTACAGATGGATACCTAAAAAGAAACAAGAAAGAGAAAAGGCACGTTTCCACTGTTCCCAAACCTGCACTTTTGGTGTGCTGGCGCGCATTTTCCAGAAAACTTTGACAGAAATTCCAAGAACTGCAGAAATTGAAGAGGGCATTCCTGCTCCAATAAATTCCCAGAAAAAAATTAACGTTTTATGAAATTTCAAGTTTCGACGTGCAGTTTCTAACATCTGTAAAAAAAAAGCCTTCAGTGGATTTTACAATTCACCGAATTATTTTACAGGCGAAAAACATGACAGTTACAGCAAAACATCAACTTCTAAAGCAGAAAGATGTTTATGCAGGTCTGTCATACGCTGTTTTTAAAGTATTTTTAAAGAATATATTATTTTTTGACGCATAAAATTCACATCACTCGTTAAATAATCCATCCATGTAAATATGAGGGTTAAAATTTGGGTTTGTTGCATTAGATGTTTTTTATCTTAATGTACATTTTGAAGTTTACGTTTCAGTTAGAAGCAAAAACAAAGTTTCAATGACAAATGTATTTATATAGTGTCATTTCATGACAATTTATTCGGACTTCACAGGTCAAGTTTATTTGAGCATGGAGTTTTCAGAATTCCAAAGATGTTCAGGAAAAGAAAAATCTTCAAAATTCTACAAAGTTGTTTGACAAGCAGTCGAAAAGAAACAGAACACTCTGTACCAACAGGTGCGACGCTGTTGAGCTGAGGTGGGGCCCTTTCAAAGGTCAGAGGAGGCATCTGGCAGTTCCTCAAAACCAGCGCTAGGGGTCAGTCTATTCCACAGAAATTTTCAAAGGTTGCGCTGACAAGTTTTTGCCTTACTTAAAAATATATATATATTTATGAAAAATAAATTTATAAATACAAATGAATTAAAATGACAATTTAGATTCTTTCTATAAATAATATTCTATGAAAATTCAAACATTGAATAAGACCATGTGCAAGTAATGCTGTGCTCTGATTTGGCATCCTGCAAATGCAGAGCTTAATTACTAATGTTAATTAGTGTCATAATTATGGTTAATTGCCAGAAGAATAAAAAAAATTTTCAAATCATTTTGCATTGGTGTTTTAAATGTGCAGTGAGCCCTTAAATGGACTTACTGTAATTTGATTTTTGGATCTGTATGCAAACAAATCACACATTTCTCTGCTATAAAAAATAATTTTGTAGTCAAATGAAAATGCTTTTAAATGTCCTTAGAAGGAAGGTGAAATCTGTAGTGTTTTGGTTTTACAAATGCAAAAAAACAACAACAAAAAACTGATTTGTTTTTAACCACTAAAGTGGAACCAGAGTCTTAGTAACCATTAGTGGCATCTTTTTTAAGACAAAATTAACAGCAAGGTGGCGTTCATGCCTCAAAGCACAAATATGAGTTTAGTGAGACACTTTTTAAAATATCCAGATTTATTTAATAACTTTTTAGGAACTATTTCACGTTCTTTTACTTGGCAATAAATATTTACCAAATTTACAAATCCAAAAAATCTGTAGAGACAGATCCAACGATCCAGATCAGCCCCCTCATCATCTTAACTCCAGTTTGACAATAATGTCCAGCAGCTCTTGTCTTCTTCAGGAGTCTCCATCACACGCCTGATTGCACCGAAAACGTGAGACCAATCAGGACTAAACAAACAAGTAGAATAGCAACACACATCAGCCTAATGGTCACCGTTTAACTCCTTTCATTCTCTCTCCATTATGTCCATACGGCCTTTGAGGACAGGATTATAGGAAGCCTCAGTGATAAAGGTCAGAGGTCCGAGCCGACACTCCCACACCTCCTTGACCCGCTCTGCTCCCACGACCTCAGCACCA
Organism: Adrianichthys oophorus; assembly: GCA_036245035.1. Taxonomy (NCBI): domain Eukaryota; kingdom Metazoa; phylum Chordata; class Actinopteri; order Beloniformes; family Adrianichthyidae; genus Adrianichthys; species Adrianichthys oophorus. Next base: position 13,534,288 of record BSAI01000072.1, on the reverse strand, counting down.
CTAGTTCTGCGGACCCCACTCAAGCTCGCTACTGGTTAACCGGCTTTGTCCCGGCCCATTTTCTGCCACATCACTCACATCACTGAAGGCTAAACGGTCAGGGGATGGAAGAGAGGCCTGCATGATCCTAAAACAACAGAGAAACAATGCAGGCTGAGAAAAAACATCTGAGGACGCTTTTTATTCTGAATTTGATTGTCCTTTCATCCAAATCAATTCTAAAATCTTTAAATGCATGTGTGTGTTTTAATGGAAAGACACAAAAAATCTATTTTTTAGATGAATACAAATGTTTTCCTTCTGTCTGATGACCTTGAACTTTCTACAGCACTTGGTGGTGAGCAGGAGTTATAAAACACAACAAATGGGCAAAAGAACACAGTGTCCTGCTATGTTGTTAGCCTTGTATTTTGTTAAGCGATGTCCTCTTTCAAAGTGTTTTATACTTCAGGTTTCCATCTAAACATAAGCAGTTATTTCCAGACTGTATTTTTGAAGTGGTTAATTTAATTTCATTCAAATGGGATTTTCTTTTTAGAACAAGTCTGTTCTTACTAAATATTTGGTGAAAAAGGAGTTGCTCTCCCGGGAACTTAAAAAACACGTGAGTCAGTACAAAGCAAATTAAATCAGCCAAAATAACACAACTACTATTTAAAAACTTGTTTTTGATGTTTCCATGCTTTTGCTTATTTTTTCTAACTTTAATTTATTGATTGTTTGTGTAAAAATGCATTACATTCACTTTAATTAATTGTGTTTGAAATAAAAAAAAAAATCAAACAAAATTATTAGCACAGGAAGCATTTTTATTTTCCAGGAGGAAAAAATGGCCGCAACTTGACTGCAAATATTTGAATTTTTTTTGGAAGATGATCAACACTTTCATCTTATATGATCTAAAACATTTCCACATTGCAAGACAGTGCCCTACATCACCAACCTCTGCAGGACAGCCTCTGCCTCGCACACATCACTGTTCGTCATGCAGACCTTTTTCCAGTGGTAACTGTGGAGATAGAAGATTATGCCCAAATCTGAATAGAAGTTTGAAGACAAAAATTGCACCATTTCTAGAAAAGAAGACACTCATTTGGTGACTATTTTGAAACAGACAAAAGTGTGTTTGCTGTTATTTGTTGTTCTGCCTCTAAATTTATGCAGCTCACACTTATTAGCTGCGCTCCACTGAGACAGACAGAGCTCACTTTCCTTTTGTTCAACATTCAGTTTGGAGATTTAGCAACTTTTCCGACTGGTATTCAAATAAACTATATTAGTTCAACAATACAATTGATCCCAAAGAGGTTTGCCTACTAATTTTGCTCTCGCTCACTGCTCGACTGAGACCAGAAACGTCTCTCCTGACCCTGAGCGAACAAGCACGTCCACATTACAGTAAATAACAAGCTGCATTGATCAAGTGCTACAATAAATAAACAAGCAAACTTTAAAGATCCGAAGACAGAGATGTTTAGGGGATGCTGAACATGTGGAGACCGGCTCGGGCTTCCAGTTTACCTGTCCTCAGGTCATTCTGCTGTCACAGGACGAAACTCTGCTGCTTTGACCCCAGCATGTGTGTATTCGTGCGCAGGGAGGGGCAGAGCAGTACAAGAAGCATGGTCAAAAATCCAGTTTTCCAGCTTTTACACAGACTCCTCTGGGTTTTTAAATGAACAAAACCTTCTGACCTGAGTGAGTTTGCACTGTGTACATGTTTGTGATCACCTGAGCTGCCAAAGAGGTGTGTGTGTGTTGTGTCCTGTTCACAAGGAAGGTCACCAGGTGCAATGCCAGCGTGCACACATTTATGAAAGACATTTGACGAACCGTTTCTCTGGGAGCTGTAGAGCTGGCCGATGTCGGATTGCCTTGTCTATTCTGACTAATTCAGAATATTCATCAACTGAACTTTTAATTTAGATTATTTTTCATAATAAAACAAAAACGATTTAATCGCACAAGGCTGCATGGTGGCGTAGTGGTTAACCCTCTCACCTCACAACAACAAGGCCTTGGTTTGAATCCCAGCAGGGACTTTTCTGTGTGAAGTTTGCATGTTTTCCCCATGTGGCCCTGCAACAGGCTGGCGACCTGTTCAGGGTGAACCCTGCCTTTGCCCAGCAGTAGGTTGTCTCCAACAGCATCGTGGCCCCAAGAGTGATTCAGTAGGTTTTGAAGATGGAGGATTTTAGTCACGTTTAAAGACATGTTTGTGCCTTCTGTTGTATTCTAACACTCAACCATCAGTGAATGCATTACTGCAGTTCCCTCCCTATTCAACCTTTTTGTTTTCACATGTTGATTTGTTTAGTTGCACCAGTTGCAACAGGAGTTGCAGCGGTTAATGTCATTGCAGTTGGTGCCTCTGAGGGTTGCAGGTATTCAGGCATTTCTGTAATGTTAGCTGTTTGTAGGCTGCTGTCTCATTTGCATGAGCTTCATGTTTGTGTTTCTTGACATGCACCTTTTTTCCAGAGAATGATGCAGCACAGTACGACACTGATTTGCATTTTGCTGTCTGTGCTGCACAGAGTTCCACATGTCTGAGTGTTTTTGTTGGGTTATGGAAAGATGTGATGCAAACTACTCTATTTTCAAAACCGTCTGAACTTATCTTTTTATTCTACTATGCTGCACATCATTTAATGTGCTTTTGTATTGTACAGTTGTTGACTTATATGGCAAATATTGAGTTGGCATTCAATTGTACATTCACAGGAGAGTAAATCTGTTGTTTGTGAGTATAAAAAAAGAGCTTTTTCATCAATGTGCTGGTGCACTGATGATCCATATCTGTAAATACATCTCTGAAAGTCATTCTCAGTTAAGCTGAGTCCATAAACATCACTGTTTTAAGCAACTGCCTTTGTCTATCTACAAAAAGAGAAACTGGTGAACTTCCTCCTCTTTGTTTTGACAGTAAGTCAGACCTGCCTCCATCATCCCACATGTTACCTCATCCTCTAAGAGAACTGAAGTGACCTCTGGGATCATCCTCGCCTTCCCTCTTATTATTCAAGGCATAACTGAGGCTGGATGGACTGATGGATGTGTGGGACGCCGCCGCACTGTTAGAGCAGGGGAGGGGCAGCCGGGTAAGAAGCGGAGGAGGTGGGATAGACGAAGCGGGTGTAATTCTAGGGTTCAGGTTTCACTCTGTGGTCACTGTGGGAGCAGTGGGGTGGGGTGGGGGGTGGGGGGGGGCACAAGTGAAAGAAGGTGGGGATTGTGGGAACCGTGCAAGGATAAAGAGCGGCGAGGGAGTCCTGCGGTTTGTCTGAGCACTCAGACTCGCATCTTTCTTGTTATCCTCGACACACTTGAACCTGTGAACCTGCTGATGGTTCATTCCCAGCATCTTCTACGGCTGCTCCCCGGAACGAGGGGAAGACGACAGGGCAAGCTCTGCAGAGACGATTGGAGGAATCAAACGGTATACCATGAGAAATGTAATTAAAAACTCACAGTTAATTGGCTTTTTACATGATAAAGCACAATCCTCTCATACATAAGTGAAAGCTTTCATGGCCACAGGCCTGGCCTAAAAGCAAACTGCAGCTCATACAGTCCCTTTGTTGCTGAATTCTAATCACCTTAAATTTAATCTGAATTTGTGGTTGTTGCTCTATTTTGAGCAAAAAGCCCTTAACACCTACAAAAGCCTGTTACTTTAAGAACCCACTCCAATGAAAATTGTAATTTTGTTGTTTTTAACATGTTCTTGTTGCATATTTCTCATGATGGAGGAAACATATCAAATAATTTAAGATTAAAACTGCATTTCTGAGTATTGCTTTATTCAAATCAGGAGCAGATGAAAAGACGCCATTTGACAAAGCTCTCTTTTGTGACGCAGAAAGTGAAATGGGTGGACCAAAGTCTCACTGCTCCTCTCCATTCTGATGCATCCAGTTGCGAATAAATGGATCCATAAACCTCTTCATTTATTTCATTCAAACTGTGGCTCAAAACTGTGCAGCTAGATAGCTCTGATATTGCTCACCATTTATGCTGCACCGCTAATGTTAGGTTGGGGTTGTAAGAGGCTGTAAGCTAGTAAGAGAGAGTGTAAACAAAGGGCAGATGGGATATCAGCAGAGGCTTACTACGCACTAACAGCCCCACCCACAACTCAGAGGCACATTTCTGATGAACTACCGCTGCTCTGTAAAAACTTTGTCCTAGAAAATGACCCAGGTTTTTGATTTTGCCTAAAAACGACATAATTAAAAGACCACATGGAACCATTTTCAATGGAATTTTCAAAGTTGATTGGAGTGTGGCTTTAAAAATAATAATGAAAAGCCAAAAGTACAAAATCCTGTGCATATGATCATTTGCTTTGATGCTGCCATCAATGCTGTTTAGTATTTACAGGAAGAATGGGAGATTATACCTAGTTTCTGAGTTTACCAGCAAGCTACCATGATAAAAAAGTCCTTCAATGCCTCAGCAGATAAATGAATTTCAAAGAAAAAAAGTACAAAACTGAATACAATTATTTTACTGCCAGTATTTACCCAAAGACTGTGAATAAATGGCAGCTTCCAGTTAACAATGATCTCTGTTTGTTGTCTCGCTTCTTTTTCTCTTTATTCCACTGCAAAGAACCTTAAAACAAAGCCTATTTTGTAATTCTAAACTTGGTCTACAAGGCAAAGGACTAAATAAAGCGTACAAAAGTGTGTCTTTAAAAAATTTGAATCCAGTCCTACCGACTGTTTCTAAAAAAGGAAAAGTGGGAAAACTTTTCAAAACAGGACAGAAATAATGCATCATATTCTGAGTAGTGTCCCTTTTCAGGGGAAGACCAGCAGGTCATAGTGTTTCTTACATCTGTGGTTCACAGCTCAGTCAATGCAGTTTCATGGTAAAGTACCAAACACTCTACCAGGTTTTCTCAAAAAGATACTTTGCGTCAGACATAAATCTCAGACGACGACGAGACTTCGGGTCTCACCACAAGATGAGTTACACTTTAGACACTCTTAGGGCTTAAAGTGAAGCAGCAGGGATAGTTTGTGGTGTCAACATTCTGATGGCCGCGCAAGAGGATCCAGTTTAACAGTCATCTGTCTGGCCATGTTTCACTTTACAAGCATGTTGTTGAATAGAGTTCCTGTCCTGTCAGAAAACCCAAGTAAGAGAATGCCATACAAATTGCAGCAATGATTTTTTTATGACGTATAAGCATCATTTCTGTGAAGACTCATTCATCCAGGATGGTTCCAGAGCAGAATAAACTTCATTTTTTCCTACAAAATGAACTAAGCAGAAAAAATAGGGGAAAAAGTAAGTCAAAGTCACTCAATCTTTCCCATTTTTGGTTTAACATTTGCCAAGATCATTAAAAAATACAAAGTTAAACCCATCATAAGGCCATAAGACTACCTCCTACCAGGACCAACAGCAATAAAAAGTTCATTTTGACACAAAATGCTGTGAAAATGGAAATACTAATAAACAGTTTTGTGCAAGTTACTTCCAAACTGCACCACATGACAGATTTCAAGTTGCTGGTGTTCAAAAGTAATCTTTTACCTTTCAATAATTACTCTCTCAACATTGTAATGTGTTTTAAAAATTCTGCATCACTTCTAAGGAAGTAAAATATAAAACTTTAAGTGACCAAAGTAACATTCACACATGGGACGTCTGGAGTAATAGTAAGTGCTATTAATAATATTGTTAACTTTTGGTAAAAGTACTTGTGGCACAGTTTGAGGAGCAAATCTGCGCTTCACTCAGTTGTGTTCATGTTGGTCACATATGTGCGGCCAAAAAGCACATTGCTGCATGGCACACATGTATTTTAACCCTAAACCCGCACCGATTACGTGCGAATAAAATAAAAATAAAAAAACAGGTTATTTTACAAAAAAAAAAAGAAAAGAATTGTTCAATCAGAGAACCTGAGGCTCGTGTGTCCCAGAAAAACTAAAACAAACAAAGAAAACCATCTGATGAAGATGAAGGCAGGTTAAAACGACTGCACTCAGGATACATGCAAACAAGAACTAAACCTACTTATGTGGGAAAAATAAAGAAAATCAAGTTTGCTTAAAGTGACTGAACACAAGCAGAATTACACTTTTTATTTGTGTCGTTTTTGATCCTCAAATGACTTGTGGTGTTAAACAGTTCCACTTTGGGAAGTTACAAAACACCAAGTTACTGGACTCATACTCATACAGAAATATTCAAATTTAGCTGTAATGTCTTTGTCACAGCAAAACTAATGTGCTACTGTGAGGCATTACTTTTGTAATGTGTCCTACATTGTGGTATTAAATGTTTTGCTTTTGTTCAACGTTAAATGTGTTACTTTTTGTATGTTTTAGCTAAAGTTGTGATATTAGAACTGAGCTTCTCCCTCTTATTTCCTTGTTTGGAGTGAAGTTCTCAAAGAGGAGCTGAAATATTCAGTTGCAAAAATAAATTCATGACAATATGTCAGATTAAAAAATAAAAAGTTTGTCATTGAAGGGGAATGCGAATTGAGTGGAAGTTGATTTGTTTTTTGGGGGGCAGCTCTTTTGTTCTGCCTTCATCGTATTTAAAAGTTGATGTGGATTTGATCCACGTACACGTATTTATTCTATATTAGATGGGGAAAAAAAAGAGGTCAAACTAAATCTGAAAACACTGTGAGGTGGTCATTTTAAGCCATACAAGATAAGACAGCCAATAATAGCCGTTAACAGTGAAAAGTGGTCAAATGCTGTTTGCAGAAAGCTCTGACCTTTAATTACAGTAGAAGTTAATGTTCCATCTGCAGTTGATGCAACTGCTGCAGCGGTTTTGCAAGTTTAATGGTTTTATTGTCGGTGTAAATGGGGCAACCATAAGAGCGTGCGGCTCTGATTACGCCACTGAAGACAAATTGGCATTTTGGTGTCAACAGCTTCATGTCATTAATGTTGCATGATCCTGTTTTCTATAGAAGTGCTTGTGACAGACTTTACCTCCAGAGGAACTGACTTGATGCTTTTGAGTAAAACAATAAAAAAGTGCTCAAAGAAGCATTTCAGTGGGTATAAATGGGACATATAAAAAAAAGCATAAAATTAAACTGATTTCCCAGATTCTTTTTGCCCATGTTCACGTGAATTTAATGTTCACAGTTACAGTGCGTGTCTGTCCTGCAGTGACCTCTCCCTTTTGGCTTAAGCACTCCTTGAGTCAAGACTACTCGGTCTCAAAGTCTATGTTTCCTCCGCCCCAGGGCAGTAACTGGTCAGAAAACACCAGAGCATTTATGGACCGACGTGATAAAGCCTTGACTTTGCGATTGGTTCCTTTGGGTGCGGACACTGACTTGTGCAAGTCTGACGACAGCTCACTGCGGGGCAGGAGGACAAAAGGCACACAAGGAAAAAGGTATCCACTTGCTTTAGGGGCCAGTGTCTTCTGCTCTGTATCACCTTACCTTTCATAATTGGGTCCTTATGAGTGCCAAATGGTGCTTTCTGTGCCTGACACACATCAGGAGGATGTTCCCAGTGACCTGCCTCCTTGTTGTCGCCCGTCTCTGTGGAGAGGTGACTCGTCTGGGTCGGAGGGGCTTCTGTCCTCACTTCCTCTCAGCAACATAATGCTTCCTGGTAAAAGTGGGCGTGTGTGCATCTGGTGCAGCAACTCCCCCTCCCACTAACCCTTCTCTTCATCTATCCAGCCCCCACCCTGTTGAAGGCTCATTAAAAGCCCTGCTGTTAATGAGCAAGAGGGATCATAGAACTTCATTTTCATTAGAAGGGGGTGGGACCAGAGATGCTGGTGCAGTTTTTTTTTAAAAAATGCACTTAAAATGGAGTCAGCAATTACCCCAACTCTTTGATACTACCCTTCCACCCTTCTCTGCCTCCCAACATGCCCACAAACGATGCCCAAAGCGAGGCGTCCCCCTCCATCACCACACCCCTAGAGATACTGGTCAGTCCGGGCCACCTTTACCCCCAGCAGCTCGCTCAACATCTCCGTCATGCCGCCCACAAATTCATACACTTACAATAAAGCGCACACTCTCACAACACCCCTCTACCCTGAATAACATTATAGTGCTCCCAGACTGAGACAGTAACTTCACAAGGATGTAAACAGGGATCGAGGGTCCCTTATCCAAACACACACATTAAAAATTAATCAGTCGGTTCAGGCTGCCTCCTTGGAGGAGCGACCTAAACTTGACTAAGACAACATCCCGGTGAGAAAAATCGCTAAAAAATAGTTTCAAAAGCTTTCGTCTGGAGCACCGGTAGCAGACAAAACATTAATACAGCAAAACATCTAAATGGTGAATGGCGTGTACTTATCCAGCGCTTCCTTGAAGGCCCAGAGCGCTTCCCATTCACACACTGGTGCCAACCTATAACCCTTCAACAGGAACCAAACTTGCAATCTTCCGATTAAAGGTCAGCCGTTCTACCTCTGCAGCAAAAGCCAACAGAAATATGACAAATACACACACGGTCAGAAAAACAGCGTATTTTACCTCTTTTTTTTTTTTTTTATTGAGGCACCTTGTGACAAGGTTAATTACAAAACGGTGTCAGGTTTACAAAGACAAAGCTTCACAACAGCCAATGTGGAGTGAAAAAGAAAACGGCAATTGTGGAAAAGCAAAGCATGTAAAAGGAACAGGCCGATAGTCATAAACAACAACAAAGATAACATCAAGAATCTATGTACAAAATTCCATCCCTGAACAGTTTCACTGCATTTGTTCCCAACAGGTTTTGAAACAGCAAAAAAAAAAAAAAAAAAAAAGTTTCATGTAAATGATGTGGAGATCAAATTTGGAAGTCATTACAAAAGTCGTGAGAAAGATGGACTTGTCGACTTTCTCAGAAACATAAATTGTGCTAAAATTCCCCCAGAGTCACAAGTGATGACCCAGCAGACACATCTAAGACCTGCCGAGTCACACGCAGGACACAAGACGGAGGGTTCAGCAGAAAGGCCCCCCATCCCAGTTTAATCAGAAAACCTTACGAACGAATCCAAGTGCTCGCTCCCACAAAAAGTCCAGTCAAAACCAGCTCCTTTCACGTCAGTAGACCCCGTCGTGCAGCAGTGAAACAGACTTTTTTTTTCTCTCGTTTGCACCCTCAGCATGCAGCGTCCATAAGTTAGGAAGAATTACAGACATAAGAAATCCACAGGGCAGCAAAAAACACATGCAAGAGCTTTGAGCGGTGTGGCCATTTACAAATGTAAACGATAAAAGAAAAATCACCATCACAATAAAAAAAGAAAAATAGCACACACCCATTTCACATGAAGGTAAAATTGATGCTTTTTTATGCATAGAAACTGATACAAAACAGTGGCAGACAAGACTTTAAGTCTTTTTATTCACATTTAGAAATAATATTAAAAAAAAAAAAATAACAGAACAGGAAATCATTCACTGTCACAAAGTCAGGAGCGCAACTTTTCTCGGCCTCTGGAGTCCTGTAAAAGGTAAGTGACAAGTGATGAGACGAGCGAGCGCCTTTATAAAAGAGGAGTGTGAGGAACTGCATGCAGGCAGTGTTTGGATTGTCCGTTCAAACGCCTTTAGCCTTTAAAAGGTCTCAAAAAAAAAAAACAGAATCAATATGGCCTCTCTCCATTTGCCTGTGCCGAGTAGATCAGCACTGTTTCTATTGCCACAGCTTCCTTTATGTTTCATTCGCTATAATTTATCTAAAAGCTACGACCCGTCTCCACCTGTCCGGTGGGTCAACAGACACAAAGTTCAAGACATCTTCTACATCCTGTGCTGCAGCATGGTGATCGGTTTCCTGCGTCGGTGTGGACTGTGGTGGTTCACTTCCTGTTCATGAGCTCTGGTAATCTCCCCGTTGAATGTCATGGCCTTGTTTTTCTCTGTGGTCTGCAGAGCTGTAGGAACTCTTTGCATATATTCGTGTTAACTGCTGGCTGCTGTGTGCCTAAGTGCTGGCAGTGAAGATGGGGTTACCTGCTGCAGAGCTACAACTTCTTTTTTAGATAAGACTCTGCTTTCTCTTGACTGTCTTTTCTTTCTTTTTTTGTTAATTTCAATTTTTTTCATTGCAAACCTTTTAGAGTGCTGAAGTCAAAGCTTCTGCACTGCTTTCACATGGGAGGCCTTCAGCCAGAGATGGGCTACCTACACCCTCCAGAGTTTTAGCCTCCTCCACCTCCATGCCTCTGGCACCATGACTTTGCACCTTGTTCTCTATGTCTATCCGATCCAAACTGGTCTCCTCCTCCTCCTCCTCCTCTTCCATTTTCACCACAGCCACCTCCTCCCTGGCCCTGAGAGCAGCTAAAGTGTCTGCGACGCTGGCTTGTGTGAACGTGCCCACGCTGGCATGGCTCAGACCGTGAACTTTCTTCAGATGTTTCTCCAAGGTCGCGTACACAGTGAATGGCACTGAGCACAGCTGGCACAGGAAGGAGGCCTTGGCTCCTTGGGCGCCATGAGTCTTCATGTGGCGCGTTAACTTTGAACTCTGGGCGCAGGCGTAATTGCAGAGGCCACAGCGGTAGGGACGCTCACCTGTGTGGCTGCGTCGGTGTACAGTCAGGTTGCTGCTGTTCCTGAACTGTTTGCCGCAGTATTCGCAAGCCTCATCTTTTTTCCTTTTAACAGTGGAACCGGTCGTGGGGTTCGCGCTTCCTCCAGTGTTTGCTCCTCCTGCTACACTCCTCCGCTCATTGTCCCTCTGCCACTCCTGCACAACTTCGCTAACTTGCACAGAGCTCCACTCTTTTTCCCTCCTAACAAGCTCTCCTCTTTCGTTTTCCCACTCACTGACCCCTCGCGCCTTTTCGCTCATCTCTGGACGTTTGGGTGTACAGTTGCCACTGGCAATGCCACTTTCTCCACTCCCTCCAGTCTCTCCGCTCTCCAGCGAGCCTTCGGATGGGCTGCCGCAGGGTGGGGAGTGCTGGGGCTCCCCCTGCCCTTCCACTTCCTCCTCACCCCCTTCTCCTGATCGCTGGTACAGTCTCAGCAGCTCCCCGTCTGCTGCTCTTCCCTGAGGGGCCAAAAGGGCTAAACCGGAAGCCATGGATGGATGTTTAGAGAGGGTCAAGTCCACCTCTGAGGAGCCCTGCGCTCTTAAATCTCCAACTACTCCTTTCCCGAAGATTCCAGGTGGCTGCATTTGAAGTCTCCCTCTCGCTCTTAGCCTCCCCGCATCATCATCCATCGTGACCATCTCCGCCGACTCACAAACACTTCCTCCACCTCCAGCCTCTCGGTGATGGCTCCTTATGTGACGAGCCAGCTGACCACTTTGTGCAAAGGCCTGTCCGCACACTCCACAATGATACGGCCTCTCGCACGCATGTGTTCTGCGGTGCGCAGACAGGGCACGCAGGGACTGGAAGTTCTGGTTGCACAACTCACAGTGGAAGTCGGTCTGCAGGGTCACAGTGTGAGGAAAAGGAGAGGCTGCAGGTGGAGACGAGGATGGAGACAGCACAAGGCCTCTGGGTGAGCTGCTGCTGGTGTTACTGCCTTCAGCCAGCTCTTTCAGCCGAACGGAAAAGTTCATAGCCTGCGAGTTACTGGAGGAGGGGTGCATCTGACGGGGGCGACGAAGAACAGACGGCTGAAAGGCAGAGGCGAGAGTCTGGGTCAGGTGGCGCGGGTCCAGAACCGCTGCAACGGGTTTGTGATCTTGAAGACCGCTCCCTTCTTCTGCCATGTCCATGTCTTCCTCCTCATCCTCCTGGTAGATACTGAAGGAGTGCATGTGCTGAGCGTGCTGCAGGAGTGCCCATGCAGACGGAAATATACCCTCACACTGCTGGCAGGTGAAATACAAGGGCTCCTCAGGAACTACAAAAAGAAAAACAACAAAAAAAGAAATAATGTGATCGATGAAAAACAGTAGAGAAAACAGAAAAAAAAATTGAATTACATTTAAAAAAATAACTTTTAGAAGTTAATGCAATTCATTTGCAGCAACATTTTTCCCCAAAATTGTTTCTGAATCCATCACTCATTTACAAACTTACAAAAAAAATAATCTGTAAATCCATCTTTAGGGTTCTCAAAAAAAAAAAAAGGTTTTTAAATGTTTTTGAATTGGATAATTTGCTGGTATCCTGAATTTAAAGCCGGACAAGAACACAATACTGCCATTCCTTTAATAACCACTGATGGCTTGCTTTAAAACCAAACAGTTTTTACATTAATGTAATTGTTAAAAAATGCAACTTTACACCAAAATGTTAACATATGTACTGATTGGTGTCAAGAACTTTTTAGATGATTATTGATTTTTTTCCACTTTAGGCTTCATTTTCATTTCTCTCTTTCCTTGAAGAGTTGCCTCCCACTGGTCAAAGAATGGTCCAAATCTATTCTAAAGTATTTAGTTTTCACTACCTCTTTCTGTCTGAGAGGCTGGTCCATCTTCTTTTGTGTTGTTTAAGAACAAAAAGTGTACAATCAGGTCTCTGAAAAGTTTATGGGAAATTTAAAACTTTGAAGAATCAAAATGATTGATGGGAAGCTCCATAGCCAAAAGACTTCTTGGTGGTTTAGCAATACAAAAAGTGAACACGTATATATCTAACCAAGAAAAGCACAGACCTATTGGTTTCAGAATGGTTGACAAGCAGAGGGCTAGATGATGTAGAACTTGACCCAAATGAGGGCAGAAGCAACAGAAAGGGGTGAAAAAGTACGAGAAGAAGAGATGCAATGTTGGAAAAGTATATCTGGAGATATTTTTATATTTGGATAGCTTTGTCTCCTAACAGAGCGCCGCTCTCCAATTAAGCTGCAAATTGCTAATTAGCAGAACGCAGAAAACGAACACTTTATGCAAATCAGGGACTGACTCAGCCTGCTTGACAAATGAGGCCTTTCTGCATAAATCAAAATTGGAGAGAAGATCCCCAAATTGAGAGGAAAACAGTCTTTTCTTTTTTTTTTTTTTGAAAGGTTCAAAGCCGACTCTGGTATAAGCCTCTTTCATGTTTCCTCAAGTCAAATCCTTCTGTATTTTACTGGAGGGGGGATGAGAGTGAAGATGAAAAAGAGAGCAAGTGTTTCTTTTTTCCCCTCTCCCGCCCTCCCTCTGTCTGGAGACGAGAGGAGCCGTGGTGTTCTTGTCCTTTAACCTAGCCTGAGGAGAAACCCAGGAGAAGTTGAGATACTTCTTTTAAAAATAGAGCGTTGAGTGAGCGAACGGGAAAAAATGAACGAAAGGTAGGTCAGGGCTCAAGAGATAAAAAGAAAATGAGATAAAAAGACTGTAATGTAGCGCCGGGGTCCAAGAGAGAGACAACGCAGAAATATGTCACCCCTAGAAATTGTACTTGAGACCCATCCTCCATTGCCGGCTCACCCCGCCGCCCCCCAAAACCAACCAAATCTTTCCCTGAGGGTGGAGGGGGCGCTTTTGTCTTGGGGTCCTGGAGTGAAACACAATACCCAGCCGGTCTCTCTTTCCTTCACTCTCTCCACTCACTTCTTTTTTTGTGTGTGTGAGGATTCCCATTTGGCCCGGGGTAACACTTGAATATTAAGCAGAAGCAATAACTACTAATTAAAAATGCAGATTGGCTGGGAGCACTAACGAGCAGCAGGCAGAATCTCTTCTCCCTTGGGAGGCAGAGGGAGGAGAAAAAGAGAGGAAGAGGAGGATGGGGGGGGTCGTTGAAAGAGAGCAAAGCAAAAGTGTGTTGAAGATGGGGGGGGGGGAAATGAGGAGGGGTAGAAGGTGGGGGGGGGGGGGGGGGGGACAAACAAGGAGAATAAATAAAAAGGAATGAGACAGATGCACACGTCTCCTCCGTAATCCATCCCTCTCTACCCCCTTTTTTCCTCCTCCATCATCTGCGCCCGTCTCCTTTGATTGCGGAAAACAGAGGGCGTCGTGGGATGACGGCTGCTTCACTTTCAGCCATCTCAACAGCTCGCCACTCGCACCAGCACCTCTCACCTACAGGGCGGTGCTTTTGAGCACGCGACTCCAACGGCTTTACTCCCAAAACTGATGACAATTTAAAAAAAAAAGGAAAAAGGAGCCAACATTCATGAATAAAAATTTAATCTAAACTTATCTACTTTTGCATTATTCATGCCATTTCCTTGCTCATTTCATGGGTTTGGTTTGTTGTATAATACTGCAAGCAGCAAAGTGCTGAGTTCTGTGACTGAAGTGAGGCTCAGCATGAGAGCAGATGCAGAGGAGGGAGAAAAAAAAAAGAAAAATAAGTCAGTCAGGCTGTGGACAAACGGAAATGGTGCATGCACGTCCCTCAAGCGTGCACAAAGGAAGGAACTGCTAGCGTATGTGTGCATGGCGAAGAGTTTCACTGGGGGCACTTGTACCTGCCACAAGCGTGCGGCAGGATGCCGTGTCCGTCTGCAACTCTTTGTCAGCCCCTTTCTGAGTTGAGATTCAATGATGGTACTTCAAAACCATTTTTCCTCCTCAGAGGATCGTCTCCTTCGTTATCATAGATCTACATCTCTTCACTTTTTTTGATCATCTTCTCAGGAAAAATAAACTTAAAGATTTTGCCACAGGATGGAGAATGTGCAAAAACACGGGGAAGATGAGGTGAAGGGAGAAGAAAAAGCAGGAGTGTCCCAGGAGCTCAGGTGGCTCAGCCCCGGGCAGAACAGCGGGAAATGGCTAAGGAGCAGCGCCTGATGCAATGCTCCTCATTTTCGTGTCACGACGACGGAGAGAGCTGCAAGATCGCTCTCGCATTCACTCTGACCGCTTCAGACAACAGAGCAACCTGTTCTAAAAATCAAACTGGAACCATGGAGTTTGTGGGCCGTGGCTCCAGTTTCTGCTGTCCGGGTTGCAGGAGGTGGCAGGTGGCAGGAAACATGTTTACCTGGCCACTCCACCTCAGAGACTGACAGCGAGGGACATGGGGGAGAGCTCAGGTGCTCAACCAGAGGCCCTTGGGGACTCTCGGTGCCCTTCGAATGTTCCTGACACCTATCCTTTCCACACAATTAGCCTGCGCATCACTAACGCACGCAGGTCTGCTAATGGCAACGGCTAGTTAATGAACTGGACTCGAGAGGGAGGAGGAGCCCTCGCAAAATCAAAAGCAGAGAAAAATAAAACAACAAAAAAACAGAGTCCCTAATTAGCAACCTGCCACCTTCCTCAGCATCGTCCGTGCTCTCACCTGATTTGTTGAGCTCTGCCTTCACACTCATGCCAAGCTCCTGACCCCAGACTTGGTTTCTGGCTGTTCCTCTCCGCAGCTCTATGAAGCCGGGCCTTGGCCCACCCTTGCCGCTGTGCTGGTGCCTGGCTCGGCTGGCGGGTGAGGGTGGGGTGGCGGTGACGGTTGGGGCTGGGTTTCTGGAGCCGCAGCCGCCCTGCTTGTGCTGGATGAACGCCAGGATGTGTGCCAGTGGGAAGGCCTTGCTGCACTGGCCACAGGTGAGGAGGTCACGACCTTCATCAGGGGCGTACATCTGCAGAGGAGGATGACTGTGGGGATCACCTGATGAGTCCGCGCCATCCTCAAGCGCGGTGGCATCTGGGGCAAGAAAAAAAAAAAAAACACTTTACAGATCAATTGACTTTATAGCAAAACAAATTTTATTTGATTCAACTGACCAATCTAGGGTTTTAAACTAAAGTTATACTGTAAATAGATTTAAAAATAATCCCCCAAACACTATACAGTTATTACTTTGTCAGACTTCTACTCTTGAAAATGGAATTCTTTCTGACACTTTTATTTTTGTACTCAAATCTTTTCTGTTAAATGCACAAAGGTGTGAAGTTCACAGGAAGAGTCCATGTCAAATCAGAAGTCAGACAGCTGGTTTTCGGCTCATTTGGAGATCTTGCACCGAGGTGCAGTGTTGACCTAAAAGACACAACCAAACAGCGCAGAGATTCAAAGTGCTAGTTTCAGTTAGAAGCTCAACCAGGCCAGTATGCTCAGTCAACAGTGACCACTTCCTTTAACCGGTTAAAGATCTGCTGGTAGAGGGGAGTCCAACGGTCCGGCCTCCATGCAGAAACCTGCATGTCCTGTTCGAGCGACAGACTGCTGCACGAGTGCAGGAGTGACTGTACCACTGTCCCTGACATCGCAGCCGAAGCTTGCACCTTTTCGCTCAAAGTGATGTTGCCTTACAAGCCACAGGCAGCGGGAGTTTCTCAACAGGAAGTGGATTGCAGTAAAACAGAAAACAAGTGACTGAAGGTGTTCAAGATAAAAGACCTGCAGGGAGCATGTCAGGCATCAGATTGAATAACTTGATCACTCTTATGTCTACTAATTGAAAGTACCTTGCAGATGGCACAAAAAAAAGTACTAATTGCAAATGCCAGAGGTAGGGTTTGGGGTCAGCTGCAGGCCCAGGGAGGAGGTGGGGGAGGGGGTCAGGAGTCTGTTGCGCATGGGCATACCTTGACGCCTGCGCTGGATCCACGGGCAGGCCGGCACACAGGACAGGTACAGACAGTACAGTTTGAAGTCGGATCTCGCCAGTTGGTACTCAAAAATGTCACCTTTCCTGTTTCAGGGGTGCGCTGTTTGTGCAGACTTGCAAGGCGCGGTTAAACGCGTGCACGCGCACACACACCAGTGTTGAGTCAGGGCCTGTGGTCACAGCAGACACGCACCACTGGGCTCTTCAGGAGAACTGTACCCAAAAAAAAAAGCCGCGTAACTTTCTGTACCCGTTTCCTATCGGGGCCAGTCGTCTCCACATCAGCGACGTTTGTTTACGTGCAGGAGGAATTTATCTCCCTATATTATGGTCCAAATGTCCATTTGGGTCAATTTGGACCCGAACACAACGTAGGGGTTAGAACTCCACTGATGTGACGCGGCAGGAGCAGGAACCGAAAGTCCCAAAGCAGGTTTGAAGAGAAACTCGATCCATCCATCCTGGATGGACTCATCCTCGTGTTTGGACCTGCAGCCGTGGAGGAGAGCGTGCCAGTAAACCGGTCCTTCCTCTGCGCTCCTCCTCAAATATTTGTTTGTAAAGTCTTCGGGAACACAGATCCACGCAAATACTTCCTAAAAGCGCCTTTGAAGATTTTTTTTTTTTTAAATTACATGTCCAAACTCGATGAAAATCCACGCGTAAAAACAACAAACAGCGTGTTTTCCTCCCGGCGTGCCCACGCGCCGCTTACCTTGAATTGCGCTCAGGTGCTGCGGTCTGCTTCCAAGTTTGCGTCTGGACATCGCGTCGTGCGTTTCGGCACCCTTTGGGTCTCGAACCCCAAACCGGACCCGGTCCAGCTCCTCCTCCTGAGATAAGCGGTCCGAAAGCTGAGCGCCGGACGGATAAGACTGCTGCCAGAGGAGGCAGCGTTCAAGTTCACGTTTCTTCCCCCGCAGCGAGCAGGAGGGCAAAAGGGGGCATGGGCAACGGAAAGCACCGCCCGCGCCAACCACCCTGACTCCGCCTCTTTTTTAGGTAAAACGCTTGCTTTAGCCACTAATAACTGATACATGGAGTTTTTTTCCCCTCCAACTGTCCGCCTCTACATTTTTTAACGTGATGTTAAAACATCACCTAGTTCCTCCTCCACACCTCAGAGGAACTACCGCTCCGCTTTTTCCACAGGTGTCTCCACAACAACCGGAACCAGGGTGACGCTCATTTCTGCTTTTCTCGCTGACCAGCTGCGGCTCTTGTGTAAGCAGCAATGAGCAGAAAACTCCCGCGTGCCGCTGAACTTACGAGCGCGAGGCGACAAACGAGCGCCGAGGATTTGTCGCCACCTACTGGTGGAAATTATGTACTGAAACTCTGGAAAACCTGTTGTCAAACAACCATCTAAACAATGATTAAAAAAAATACGTTGAAGGGTACTATATATCCAATAAATAATGAAATAACTGCTTCATCCTTTTAAACCAACTTTTATTTGTCAATCTGTATTGTACATTGACATTAGTGAGAACAAAAGTTATTTATAAACCAGCTGAGGACAGAGTACAAAACTCATTTGTTTTAATTAAAACGGTTCCAGTATGATACATATATGTAAATCAGTTCATTAGACCAGTTAAAAAGGAGTTCAGCTCTTGTTACTGAAATGCAAAAGTTTCATCACGTCAATAAAGTACAAGGCAAAACTTTTCGGTATTGCTTGAACTGAAATGCTTTAAGGGAACTGTCCAGAAGAAAAATCTGACGAATGTGAATGAGGTGGAGAAAGTGACAGGTCTTTACACAAGATAAAGCAAAGTGTGATTGAGAAGAGCAAAGGAGGGGAAAAGCCTCACTAAGGCCACAAAACTGTAATCAATTAATTCTAATGAATCCCAGC
Organism: Adrianichthys oophorus; assembly: GCA_036245035.1. Lineage (NCBI taxonomy): Eukaryota > Metazoa > Chordata > Actinopteri > Beloniformes > Adrianichthyidae > Adrianichthys > Adrianichthys oophorus. Next base: position 13,516,007 of record BSAI01000072.1, on the reverse strand, counting down.
TGTTTATGCTTTGTAAATACCAGGTTTACAGTACCGCTGTAAATGTAGTTTCAGGTGTCCGGCTTTTGTTTCTCAATGTATGGACGGTCAGTCACTCATTTGCCATGCAAAGGGCTGCTGTTCTCACAGGATGTTTCGGGACTGCAGGTTCTGTTGGATGAGCTGCTTTTTCCACCGAGTATTTCAGTATCTGTAATATGGACTTCGTGACCGAGACCGTGACCTCCTGAAGGAGAAAAACAAATATATATATATATATATTAAAGGAGGGGGGCACTACACTATGCAGGAAACTATGGTCATAATGTACTAACTTTTATAGAGAAAATCCATTTATTGGGTGAAAGAGATACTTGATTTCTAACGAAAAAAAAAAAAACCTATATTGATGAGTTGGATTCTGATTTATTACAATGAAATCTGGCTTTGCAAACAAAATTGGAAAACAAAACATATCAGAGAAAAAGCCATAAATAGAAAAATTCCAATGAGACTTGAAGTATGCAAACCTCTTAAAATCTCAACCTTTGATAAGGACTGTATTTTTTTATTTATGTAATCTAACATTTTTATTATTTTACAGCAGATGCTAATTTAGAATTACCATTAATCCAGGCTTGATTGAGGCTCTCATAAACACACTCAATGATGATCATGCTGAGTAGCGCTGTAAAACCACTGCATTCATTCAACTTTGATTGATGATACATTGATTGAATATTATACATATTCCATTTGATTTATCATTTTTTAACTCATCCCTATGATGTATCATACCAGTGTGACCTTCCTTCAGTTTAAAGCCCCTTTGGGATGCAATACGATTGAGAGAGTGTCGCATGAATCAGCAGCAGCAGCTATTTTAACATTTTTTTTTGTTCCTTTCAAAGTCCTGGATTTTTGACAAGAGCTTTGCTTTATTTCTATCTGAGTGTAAGTTTACTCTTTTTCAGTGCTCTGCTTGACCCTGGATTTAAGCTTTTTTTGTACAAATAGTTGGAACAAAGTCTGTTGAAAAAGTCTGAGCAGACATGAAGCTATTGGGTAAAACCCAGTTTGTTAGCTTTGAATTGACTTTATCATCAAATTAGGAAGCAATAATTTAAGAAAATACTAAAAAATATTCTAAACACTGTGATTTGTTGGCATCTCAGAAAAGACACTTTAAAGTTAGAAAAATGCATTAATAGTTGTCATGATCTGTGATCAAACTGTATCAGATCGAAGAGTGAGAAGTTTGCAGACACAAGAACTTCACACTCAAGGGGAGTTATTTAAATCACAACGAAGATGCTAATTAGTATGATTAAAGATCCAAGAACAAATGGGTATGTGGCTTTTTTTCTTCAAGAATATTTCTCTCACACGCCAAGGCCAACCTGTGTGAGGAGAAGGCATGCAGCTCAAGCATTATATCTGCAGGCACTTTTTCTGGGACGCTGCGCATCAATGTAAGGAGGAAAATGCAAACACACTGCTTTTTTGGAACCGTGAAGATTCTTGTGGTGTCTCACATACCTTCTGTGTGAGTTGTATTCTCGACCTGAGGGACAGAAGACAGAATCATAGTGAAACAAAATGCATAACTACACATAAAGCTTGATAAAAACCAGAATGAAATGTAGACATTTTGTATTTGAAACTACAAAAGCAAGTCTTCTGACTATAAATTCAAACAGGTGTTGGGAACTTTCAGCCATACCATATTTGGAAGGAGACGGTGAGCTGCTCTGCCGCCCGTACTGTCTTTCCCATTCGTCCCTCTCTTTCTCACGCCGCTCGCGTTCCCTGAATGTAGAATCACTGGGTCAGACGTTGCAACACACAATCAAAACAAGCCAGCACAACTCACTGCCTTACTTCATGCGAATCTTGCGTGCCATGGCTCGCAGCTCTCCCTCTCGCTCCTGTAAAACAAACCACGGCAATGAAGAGAAGTGAGGACTTTGGAAAGGTGATTCTGGATTTGATTCAGAGGAAAACAAACCTGTCGCTTGTGTTCCTGCTGCTGGATCTTCTCCTGAGCGGCCTTCTTATCCGCCTTGGCTGCAAAGTGGGAGGAAGAAACCCACAGCAAAGATGTGAAACTGAGACAAAAGAAGCTTTCACGTTCGAACATTTCGGCACATTTACAGGACCAAATGTAAAAGATGGGACTTTAGCTAACTTGCATAACCATTGAGCAGGAATTAGCTGCACTCACATTGCTTGTTGAGCGCCTTCTGCATTCGTAGCTTTAGCTTCTCCTGAGGGGTCAGCTTTGGCTGCAAACGGGACAACAATGTTAGGACAACATTTCCCAGCCAAACACAATTGTTTGTGTGTGTTTGTGCTATTTTACAAATTTGATACCCCGTCTTTACGCACAGTAACTGGTGGAGATGATAAAAAAAAAAAGTGAAAGAACAAAGTGAAGACTGTTTGTTGAGTCAACAGGCTGAAAGTGGACAGACAAACTTGCAGCTGCTGCGAGACACTTTAAGAAAGGATCCAGTCACATAACCCTCCACACAATGTGCGGGCTGACACAATACTGTCAGAGATGAAAGTGAATGGGACGGTGGGGGAGCCAGAGCCGGTCAGAATGAAACACGAGCGAGTTCAGGTCCAGCAAGTTTTGAAAAGTTCAGAAAGAGCCGGTGGCGTTTTGTTAGACACGCCCAGCGCTGGTCTGTTCAGACCCGGCCAGGCAAGAAAAACTGCAGGTCACAACACTGCAGGTACGCTCAGGAGACAGCTGATGTTCTCAAACCCTTTCTTCTTTCTTAGGAGGTGAAGGGAGAATATCAAGTAAGTGACAAAAAGTTCGACTCACATACCAACAGTTGAGTTCCTTCTATCAGAAACACTTCAAACACTCTCCCTATAAGCCTCTTCAAATGTTTAGGAAATCCAGTAAATATCCACTACTTTTACATTTCAAAATACAATAACAAGTCACAACACAACGGCTGCTTGTACCAACAAGTCCAAATGCCTCTCTGAAGCACACTTCAGGGAGTGATCCAACTTTGGCCAACCAAAAAAAAGATCATTCTGATTTTACCAGAACCAAAAGCAAAACATTTTCTTTGAAGAGCAACAATTTTTATTCTTTAAAGTGTGTATTTAACTATTTAAGTGTTTGAATAGGTCACCTATGGATCTAGAAAAAAATACAGATGGAAAAGTGACTCTTTTTAAAGTCCTTAAATTGACTCACATGACTTAAGTGGTGGTCTCACCAACGCTATGATTAGCAACAGACTCAACCTGAATGCACTTCCTTTTGATTTTTTTTGTTAACTTCATCCTGTTGAAATGGCGTGTTTGTGCAGGTTGAACAAATTACTGCCTTTCAGGACATCATGTCCACTCTTAACAGCAGGGGGGGGGGGAGGAACTTGTTCTGGTACATGGGTGTGTTCAGAGCAGAGGTTTTGTCCTGAAATGTGATAACATGAAACTGCCAGAGGAGTTGGTTTGCATGCACCTGTCCCTCTGAGACACCGTCCTACAGTGTCGCTGACCCTTCTCACAACACAAATGGACCTCTCTCTGATGGTTAATATTTCTGCACATCCTCAATGATCGGACGTCTACAATCCTTTCACACTTAAAATCAATCTGAATAAATCTGGTCCACTTGTGGTTTATTAATACTGACTCCCAATCCAGTAAGCTACATCCCTATGTCAGAATTTTGTTGAATTGTTATGAGTTTTTACTGAAGGTGAAACTTTAAAGTTATTTTTGAATCTATTCTGAGTTCAAGACTTGAAGCGTAGAAATAGCAAACAAAAATTCATCAACACAATAAAAACAGGCTTCAAGAAGGAGCTAAACAACCATTTCATGCAAAAAAAGTGAGAGCCAAACGTTTTCATTAGTCAGTTTGTGACATCACTTGAACTTCACAAATAGTCACTTTATGTCCGTTTTTGGGAGAGAATAAAAAAAGAAATAAAGGCAATAATTTTGTCTTTGTGGACAACAATGGCTTAATTCATTCCAGTTTGATGGAAAACCATGTCAGCCTGTCAGGGATGTGGAGGCGTAGGCTTTAACAAGAAACCCAGCTAGATCAAATTCTTACTGACTTTGGCAGCTCCCGTCTCTTTACCACTCGGAGTGTCAGGCCTGAAAACAAGAAAAAAATAACACATAAGGCCACAATGATAACTCCTGCTACATCCATTAAAGAAGATATTTAACCCCTAGGTGTATATTGATGCAAATATGCATCAAACCACTTCGGCTGCAAAATTACCTTGAAGACCCACTCCGATGAAAATCATATTTTTAGTGTTTTCAACATGTTCTTGTGGCATTTTTGTCATGATGGAGGACATATGTAAAGAAAAATGCATTTCTGAATATGTCTTTATTCAAATCATGGTGAATCAGGTGCACACCCAAAAATGCCGTTTGATAAGGCTTGTAGTAGCTGCGTAAAAATTACAATTGGGAAGCCATAAGCTCCCTGCTCTCCTCCATTTTAAAGCATCCTCTTTCAGACAAACAGATCCGTATTAATCTTTGTTTTCCTCGTCTGAAGTTGCATTTGGCTAAAAACTGTATGGCTGGATAGTAAATTTTTGTTGCACTGGTAAGAGAGGTGAGAGGCTGTAAGCTAGAAGGAGAACATGTAAACAGATGGATGATGGAGAAGGGGGCGGGCTTACTCTGTGCCAACGGTCCTGCCCACAACTCAGTGGCGGATTTTTAAATGAACTCCTGCTGCTCTGCAGAAACTATGCACTTGAAAACAACAAAGGTTTTTTTTTTAATTTTGCCTAAAAACGATATATTGATAATTAAAATCAATCAACCAAACTTTAAATAGCACTTCTCATACACTGGGCAGCTCAAAGCACTTAAAAGACAACTGGGAACACTTTTACAATAGATCAAGAGATTATTGGAGTGGGACTTCAATGTAGCATCTACTTGAAAGCAAAAACAAGTAATTTTTTCATAGCTGGAAATAAATTCAATTCAATAAACTCTTAAATTATAGAAACCTCTGGAATATTGACCTGGTCAGTAACGTGGTGGAGGGGGCTTTTAATCAGCTGTAATTGCCTGATTGCAATTGTTTAAGACTAAAAGTGCTTTAAAAACATAACATCTGTTTCTTTATTGTGAATGTAAAAAAGGAAAAATGGTAGAGTCTGCTTTTCAAACCCAAATGCATTTATAATCAAAGTAAACGAGTTAAATCAGCGGATCTTCCCACGACCGTCTCTCCAGATCATTTAGGAGCATGGTAAATGGGTAAACACCCACGATTGATTTCACGTCTGCTTACTTTCTCAGCTTGTCAGAGACGGCGGTAGCAGCAGGCTGGGAAACTCTGTGAGCGGGGGAGGGGCTGTGGGCTGCTCGGGTGGGAGACTGAGAGGGGCTGCGGCTGCGACTATGACTGCGACTTTGACTGCGACTATCTCCTCGACGATACCCTCTACCGCTCTGGCCCCCTCGGCGTGAGCTGCTTCTCCGCCGTGAGCTGGATCGAGATCTGCAGAGGACACAGGAATCTTAATGGGATTTTTTACTGTAAACATTAATAAATTATTGGTCATCAATCCAACCTTGTTCGTCTGCGTGCTGAGTATCGTCTCCTGTCCCTTTCCCGGTCTCGGTTCCTGTCACTGGACCGGGATCTTGTTCGGTCGCGTCTCCTGTAGGAGCCATTGCCTCCTCTGCCTCTGGAGTAAGATCTGGAACGCCGTCTTGACCGTGAGCGACTCCGGGAGCGACGCCCATCCCTTCTTCCACGCCCTCTTCTGGCTCGACGTGAACGAGAAGATGAGCGAGATGAGGATCGAGATGATGAACGGGAGGAAGAGGAAGGAGAACGGCTGGAGGATGACTTTCGCCTCCTAAACAAACACAGATAAAATGTTTAAGTAACGGCACCAGACCAACACCTAGTCTTTACTTGATTTTTTTGCTAAAGTATTTATTTAGTAGTGATTCTTGCACTGCCACAATGTGACAAAACCTGAGCTTCATCTACACACACATTCTCTGAACATTTTAATACAAGTTCAGACCCTGCAGCAGAAGTTTCCAATCATCACTTATCCACCTCTCCAACCACAAAAGCTGTGGTTATATCAATGATTAGAAAATAACCAAGAGGAGGGAAAGTTACCGACCGGGAGCCCCTGTTATGACCTGCAGAGTGCTGCAAGCTGGAGGGGGCGTGGCCAGAGTGAGAGGTGGCAGTTTGAGCCGCTGCAGCAGCTTCATCATCGCTGCCTCCAAAGCTGGTGATGAAGGTGATCTTCTCTGGACCAGGGGTACGAGAACGTGACCGGGACTCAGAGCTGGACTCTGACTCTGGGCTGAAGGGGACCAGAAAATCGACACAGTTACACACAACTAGTCAACACAAAAAAAGAAGAATACAGTCAAAACTTTAAGTGGTCACTCACCGTTTGTACGGATCGTATGTTGGACTGTCTCTTCTGGCATAACTGAAAAGTGATACGGTAAACAGACAGGTGTCTTTGTACGGTTTATGCGAGAAAGGAAACCAATAAAACTTAACACCTGCTGACTTACCTTGGTGGGCTAATCTGTCTACCTTTCAGGCGTTTTTCTCTAAACTCCCTCCTCTGTCTGCGAGAGCGACGTCCCTGAAGGGAAAAAAGATTCTTTATACACAAAACCATATATAACTTAAAAGTAAATTCTGTATTGGAGGACTAAAGTTAGATTTGGTTTCCTTTTCTTAAAACTCGTCTGATCAATGTTCCTGTTACTTTAAATAGAAAGTGAACCACATACAGCAATTTAAGAAAGGTGGGAACAAACAGTGTACACAACTCTCAGCTTTGTGTTCGTTGATCATAAATTCTTAAAAATCTAGAGGTAACCTAAACCGTCGTGAGGAAACACACCACAAACATTCATGTTCAATGAGACAAGAAGGTGAAGCACAAACTAAACACGTTTACATATTTAAATAGAAGAAAGCTAAAGAATGAATTAAACACTCAGCGTTTTATTTTATTATCCTTTGTTTTCTTTAGCTAGTTATTTCAACATGTGGAAGAGATGTGCTCAAAATGCATACAAAAATGAGGTTTTCTGATATTTCCCTCTCTTGAATCTTGTGAGATTTATGTCAGAAGACCTGAAATCTGCTCTACAAGTACAACTAATATCTCTACACACACTAAAGCTTTTTAGATGAAACCAAAGAACTAAAAGAAAAATCTAAGTATGGATTCTTACAGAGTACATGGCCTTCTCCGCCTCCAGGGCTTTGGCGTGTTTGATAGCCTCCACTTCCTCCTTGTCTTTCTTTAACATCCTGCAGAAATATGAAGTGTGCAAATGACATATATAAATAAATCTGTCAGCAGAACTCAAAAAACATTAGTGTGTATCAAATAAACATTTTTAGCTGGGAATAATCATGGTAAATATGTAGTAATGTAGGGAATGCTAACCTACTCCCGGGATTCCCTGATGGAGCTTCACAACTTGGACCCAAAACCAGAAGAAACTCTTCTTCTAAACATACCACAGGAGGTTCGCAACAGACAAAAACTGAGGCGAATAAGAAGAAAAGGGGGATCGAAAGGAGGAATACGCAACAGACAGAGGAAACGAGGTAGCCGGCTTCCACTACCCGCCATCACCATGTCAAATGTGCGATCGCTTTGCCACAAATCAGCCGATAATTCACCATTATTGAAGTCTGATCTGGACTATCAGCGGACCAGTCTCTTTTGTTTTACAGAGACTTGGCTCACAGGAGAAGTAGACTTCCAGCTGGATGGCTACAACATCATTCGCTTTGACAGAGACGCTGTCAAAACACAGAAGTTGATTAGGGGCGGAGCTTGCATGGCTGTAAACAAATCCTGGGCTACAAATTACACAGTGAGAGAGGCTGAATACTGCAAAGATTATGAAATGACGACTGTATTGTTCAGACCATTTTACCTCCCCAGAAAATTTTCACACATAACAGAGATCTTGGTGTATGTTCCTGGCCCAGATTTCAACACAGCCGCCGAGCGCGTAGAAGAGAGCTACAACAGAGCTGTCACTCAAGCAGGCGATCAGCCGGTATTCATACTTTAACAGGTGTGACGTCTCCTCAAATCTTCCAAGTCTTGAACAATATTTGACCACAGGGACAAGGGGTCAGAACATACTGGATTTGTGCTTTGGGAACATTGCTGGAGCTTACGTCTCTAAACCACGCCCACTACTTAGACGGTCAGACCACAGTGTGATCTTACTGTTACCAAAGTATGAGTCACAGCTAAAAACTGAGGAGATTGTGATAAAAAAAAAACAAAACATCAAGGTCTGGAACGAGGAAACATCAGTGACACAGTTGTGAAAGTGTTTACGGCATCAACGTTTATCAGCATATTCTGCCGGGGAAACAAGCGGCTTTGCGCCGCAGCACTCTAATGTGTCTTATATCGATACAAAACCAGAAAAAGAAGCCACTTTTTTTCATAATCAGAATCCGCTGATTTACTGATTGTTTGAACGTTTGGAGATTTACAGTATGTCAAAAAGTCTGTGTCGCTGTGAAATTATTGGGGTTAAAAGATGAACTATGGTGGCCCTGAAGTTCAAACCACATCAACAAATAACAAAAAAACACAAACGACAAATAAGAAAACAAAACAAATAATAAAAAACAACATAACATTTTAGAGCAGAGAATAAAAATATATACCACAAACCAAAACAATTAAAAAACATAAAAAAATAAAGCTCAAACGTATCAGAAAACAAATGCAATTTCCAGAATTTAAGATGAGATGTTAAAAAATGAAGCTAAAAGAAAAAGAAAAGGTAGGTTTTATGGAAAATTGCTGGTTGGATGATGACATTTATCACTTTAACAGATAGCTATTTGACATGAAGTACCTTAAACCAAAAACATTAAAGGTAGACTCAAACATAGCTGCTGCTATCAAAGAATATTTTACTTCAGAACACACCAATGAAGTGATACTGGGTATGCATTGTAATAATCAAAATAGCTTTATACATTTTTTCTTTTTTCAGTTCAAACTTCAGCTCATTGAAGCTTTTTAAAGTCCCACTTGAATAGTCTTTGAATCTAGTTTCAGTGTTCCAAGTGGTCTTTTTAATTATAATTCTGCTGTTTTTAGCCAAAATAAACAACCTGAGTCGTTTTCTAGGACATAGTTTCTGCAGAGCAGCAGGAGTTCATTAGAAATTCACCTCCGAGTTGTGAAAGGGACTGTTGGCGTAGAAGTAACCCTCCACTGATATCCAATAAAATCTTTTACATTCTCTCTCGCTAGCTTACAGCGCCAAACAACCCCAACCTAAAATTGGTGGTGCAACAAAAATGCCAGCAATGTTGTAGCAATCGATCTCCAATATGGCCGTTCACAGATCTGTTTGTCTCATGGAAATAGACAGTTATTACTCAGCCATTTTATGTCAGAAAAATCATTCTTGCTTCTTCTTAACATGTTCTTTCTAATCCTAATTTTATTTTAAAGATATTCTTTCTTGGTCAGAAGTTATAAACTGGCTTATCAGAAGCCTCAGTAACAGCATGTGGTGCCCCTGACTTTCATTTTGTGCAAATATATGGAAAGGGTTGTGGTTGACGAACTGATGTCTGAACTGTCTGAAAAATTCGACCCTCTCCAGTTTGAGCACACAGCTGCACGTAGCACGGAGGGTGCTGGCTTCACACTCCTGGACAGAGTCTCCAAAACAACTGGACTCCAAGCTCCCACACACAAGGATCTTATTCATGGACTTCTCATCTGCTTTTAACACTGTAAACAATAATACATTGCTACAACATCTTTCAACACAACAAGTTTACAAAACATTGATTTTATGGATCAGAGAGTTCTTATGTGACAGGCCTCAGCATGTGATGATAAACAATGCTAAGTCCAGACAAATGATTTTGAAAACCGGACTCCCCAGGGCTGCGTATTGTGACAAATCCTCTTCTCTGTGTACACAAAGAACATCTTCTGCAACGCAGAAGGCCAGACTGTCCTGAAATATGCAGATGATATGGCCCTTATAGCACACGTGACTCCCATGCCCGGACAAAATAACAACAGCAGGTCAACACTCTGGCCTGCATGTTCACTCAGAACTCCCTGGAACTTAACATCTCCAAGACAGAGGAGCTGTGCTGTTGAAGCAGAGGGGAGAACAGTTCAGAGGATCTTTTCCAACCTCTCATGATCCAGGGCCAGCTGGTGAAACAGGAAGATTTCTTTAAATACCTGAAGACAATAATGGACGGCAGCCTGTCTTTCGGACACCATGTGGATTTTATTTTTTTTTAAAAGCACAGCAACGCCTCCATCTTTTGAGGAAATTAAGATTTTTTAAAAATGTTAATAAGGACATCCTATCCATAGTGTACATCTCACTGGTGGAATCCATCCTCACATTCAATATTGTGTCTTGGTTCAACTTTCTCACTCTTAAACAGAAAAATATTCTCCCTAAAATAATCAACCAGGCCTCCAAAATGACCCAAACACCACAGTCCCCTCCCAGTGACCTGTACCTGACCTGATCAGTGATGAGAAAAGCCACCTTCATCACTGAGGATACCGCTCCCCCTCTGCATCACTCTCTCTCTTTTCTTCCATCAGGCAGAAGTTATAAACACTGTTGCCCAGCACAAATAAATACAAAAAATGATTTATCCCCAAAGCAGTCATTCTGCTAAACTCTCAATAGCACTCATTTTAACGGCATGTAGATGGCGCATTCATGTGATTTTCATGATTTCTATAATTTTTGTTATGTATTAATTTTTAAGCTATTTTAATTCTTTAAGAATTGTATTCACTGAATTGAATTTGAATGTATTCTGCTGTGTTGAAAGATGAATTTCTGTTCATTAAACAGACAACAGAGTTTATCTATCTAATTTATTATTAGCAATTGGAGATCATTTAAATGACTTTGCAAAAGTCAACAATGGTTTAACCATCAAACATTTTTACTAAACTTTATTAAGATGTTTTTGATTTAGATAAAAATATGGAGCAGCAGACCTGCTCTTGTTACCTGACAAAGTCGCCATCAGCCATTCCATATGAAGTTGCCATTTTGTTTAGGTCACCTAGTTGCTCCTGGTTTAGCTCGTCAACATCCACCTCCACATCTGCACAATGACAACAAACAGTTTATCACAAAGCGCTTCAGTTTATGTCTAACACATTCAAAAATAAATATGTGCATTCAGGAAATGTCTTTAGGCAAATCGCTGTAACATAGAGTCTGATTTACCCCAAAAGCAAACTGTTGGTGACGTGTTATGTTGATTTTATCATCAAAATGTTACGGCTGAAAACTTTTAGGGATTCCACATTAAATTAGATTTTAAGGAGACATCATTATTAGATTCAACATGCATTTCATTTGTCAGCTTCTCAAATAAAGACAATTATTTTCAACTTTTTATCAGAGTAAGAAGAAAGTACAAGCCTGAAAGTAAAACTAAGTTTATATTTAGTTACAGTTACATTGTAAAAAAGATGTTAATGATTTCAAAATTATGAAGGATTTAAATAATTTAAAATGAATCAAATCAAGTTTGAACTATCCGTCTGTATCAGTACAGGTTATGAACAGGTGAAAAAACAAATGATAAATGTCAACTTGTAAAAGAGTTAATGAAGCTCCCTTTCCAGAGGAACAAAGTTCAAATATTTTACACTTAAACAGCATCATAAAAGAGGGACATTTAGAAACATGAAACTACACATATTATTTTTATATACATGTTAAATATACACAGGTATTGTTTAGTTAAAAAAAATACCTGGAACAGACTATGTAATTGTTGTATTAAAGGGTCACTGAACAGTAAATCAACTTTTTTTTGGCTGTTGACCTGGCTGTGAAAGTGCTGACTGTTGGTCCTTGCCAAATTTGAGACATTTGAAAATAAACTTGTTTAATTCCCTGAAATTAGTTTAAAACCGTTTGTGTCTTATCCCCTAGAGATTGAAACGAGATAGTAAAGTTGAATTACATGATTAGTCAACTGGTCTAAGTCCCATGTCATTTCAGAAGTTTCACGTCGTGCTCTGCAGCTCCAGTATAAAAGCCCCGCCCACCTTTAAACGCTCGGAGGGCAGTGGAGCGGGGCAAGCTCTGCTGCTGTGGGATGGGGAGGCAGCCTGCTCAGGCCTCCTGAAGCTTTTGATTTTGTTCTTATTTTCATCGAGACAGTAATAAAAAGATCCTCTAGTTACGTCAAGCTAACCTCCCCAAACTCCGTCTATTTCTTTGCATTTTTCAAATCTGGGCTGAGAGGTTTATACTGTGTGCAACCGTTGTGCTCACCGATGTCTGGGATGCCCTCATCCTCCTCCGAGTCACTGTTCTCTGAATTGTCCTCCTCTTTATCTGAATGCTGGTTGGGCTCTTGCACAGTGCTGTCTTCATACGTGTAGCCAATTGTCACTCTTTTCTCTGCCAATCTACAAAAAGTAAAGGGGTGTTTATGACATACTATTTCATTAAGAGAAAATGTCATGAGACAGTGAAGCAAGCACTTTACACACTTCTTCTTCTCCTCTTCGTTTGGTTTCGTCAAGCCTCCATAGAGCTCGTCCAGGTAGATCTGGTATAAACACTGCTCCTCTGAGACTATAAAAGAACAGCAGGGATTAAAGAGCAGCACACGACTGCAAAATACACCCACTGGTTCATTATAGCTTCAGCATCACATGTGTAATGTTGTCAACTTCACACGTTTAATAATTGATTGATTCATGTCTTTATTTAATAAAAGTACTCACTGTTGGCAAAGTCATTCTGAACTAAACCTCTGTAGCGCTCATAGTTGCACTTCCTCTCCTCCATCTCCTGCTCTGGGGTGCTGTTTGGGATGAAGAGCAGAGGGTTGCAGGTCATAGAAAAACTCAACTCAGAATACCAAAAACAACAAAGGCTTAATAAAGGTTACTGTGGTGTAAAAGTATTTATTTAGCTAAAATGTGATTTATTGAAGGAAAAACAAGCAAGGTATTTCAATTTTATTTTATTTGTCTCTCATAGCCAGAATGCTTACGTTTCCAGGCTCTACGTACAAAACCCGCAGCCCTTAAACGTGCGTCGCAAGTGAATCAGGTTGAACCTTGACCAATCAGAGACTCTGATTTGGTAGTGATGTATGGATGGTATCCCTTTTAATTCATAAGTGTCAACCATTTCAAAATGTATCATGGAGAAAAAATGAATGATAGTGGTCTGTGCCTGGCCGGAATTATATGACACCAAGTTTTTCACAGATCAGAACAGAGCTGTGAAAGAAAAAGTCTGGAGCAAGATTCACCAGATTTGGACCACTTTGACATTTCACACCAAGTCTCTTCCAACTGTAGGTGGTGGACATGAGCTGGTTAACAGAGAAAAAAGAAAGAGAGAGGAGTCCCTTCCCAGCTTGTCCGTCATGGCTATATGTGCATTTAAGAATCTGCATCGAATGCACGGTGTTTCCATTGCTTGAAAGGGATTCAGCAGGTTCCGAAGATGGTTGAAGAGCAAAAACATAAGGTCATACACTACACACAATAAGGTCAGAAAGGGAGTTCTCAACTTACGATGTGCTCAGCAGAGAATGGGTGTAGGTGGGGATGTAGTCCAAATGAGCCCTAACATCAAATCTATCAATCATGTTGTTGGCGTCTCCTTGCCATGGCATCCTTGAGACAGATCATGTTATAAACATTGCCGTAACACTAAAAGCCTTTTGTTTGAAAGAGACCATCAGAAGCTGCTCACATGTTTGCAGGGCTTTCTGCAGCCAGCGCTACAGCAGGATCAAGGTGGATCTTGTAGGATCTGCCATGAACCTGCAGAAACTGAGCTGGATCTTTTTTCTGAAAAGACAAAATATACAGGAGCTGACTTTAAAGAGTGCACAACTGTTGCTTATAGTTTACATGTTTATTGACTTCAGACTAAAAGAAAAATTCCACATTTAGGTCTGAGATGTACGGCATTTTCATTTTGCCAAAGAGATGCATTGTTGAAGCAACAACATGTCAAATCTCACAAATGTAAAGCTAAGGAGCAAAACCTCTTACAATTTTCTCGTAGTATTCTCGCCGGCGTTCACCACGGCGCTTGTAGTCTACCATCATACCCCGAAGCTTGCGCTCATGTTTGCGGGCCTCCTGCCACATGACGGCACCGCTTGGGGTGGGGGCACGGCGGGGCACGGCTGCTGCACAGAGGACAACAACGAAGAAACGTGAAAACAAAGAAGGAACAAGTAGATGGAGCACGTCAAAGAATTCAAGATCTTACATTTCTATTGAGCATGAATTCAGAAAACTACTTCTGTTTACAGTTAACTGTGCAGGGATTATTCTAAAATAAATTCAAGGAGTTTTCTTCCTACCAGCTTTTACAAAATCTTAAAATTTAAGAATTTAAGTTACTATGAAAGCTGCAGCCGCAACCAACAATTACAGTGTTTGCCTTAAATTGGGTCAGAGAGCTGGCTGCTCTCTAGGTGACTCCAGGCCTTGAGGGCCGGCCTCCTGCTGGTTTTCCAGAAACCTTGCCATATCTGCAGCTGATTACCTGGATCAGGTTTGTTTAGCCAATAAGGAGCTTCAATGGCAGGTTGGTTGGAAATCATGAAGGATACCAGCCCTTGTGACCTGGAGTTTGACACCTGTGCTATTGGCATCTTTGAAAAAGCAATATCTAATTGCATTAAGTGACACAGAAAGATTTGTTAGATTTTTTTTATTTTTATTTGATTTAAATGATGCCATAGCCAAGTCACTTTTGGTTAATATTGATTATTGCTTAAAAATATTGCTTTAAAAAAGTTTGACTTTAAAAAAAAAAACTTTGAAGAAAAAAAAATCACCCAATCTTGTTTTTAATATATAAATGTTGTGCATAACCCAAGCAATTTACTTAGTAATTCCATCCATCCACTATCACATCACACAGAAAATGCATGGCAGGCTTTCCCAAGCCTGGAAATCTTCACAGAAACCCAAAGATTGTCTAATCAACATTACTCAAAGGCATTTGTAAAACAATCCCATAGAGTCTAACCCACCCAACTGGCCTGTATATTTTTTGACCCAACATGGACTTAAAAGTATCATGATTTTATTCTGAGGTTAACTTGCATCAGAATGATCTGCCCCTGCTACGGTGAGCTCATATTTTGAACGTTGCCATGTGCTAAAACGCGACACTGATTTAACAACATTATATTTTAAAACAACACATGAAGTTTAACTGCACTAGCGAACAAAATGCAGGGTGTTGTGGATTGCAGATCTCCAATTTACTGTTATTATTGGTTTCTTCTCCGCAGCAGCTAAACCGTCTAGCTAACCGAGCTAACAGTCCAACATTCGTTATTAAAGCCGTTTATTTAAAGGCATCAGGTATAAATTCTTCCGTCATGCAGTTTGTACACTACTGGCATACAACATACTGTGTAAAATATAGCACTTTGTAAAGTAAACAGAGAGTCAAATGCGCACACGCGGGCCTAATCGCGCATGTTGCCCGGGCCCTCACTAGCACTAGATGCAACTAGTATCACAGCTAAAGTTGTGGCTGCTAAAGGTCTTGTAGTTTAAGTTTTAACACTATACATTAACAAATCTTGGCACATCGCCTTAAGAATGGACTGCGTCTCAAAACGTACCTGTTTTTAAAAACCCACCAATACAAACTAAAGTTTTTTTTTTTTCGGTTAGCCAGCGGCTAATGCAACGCAGTAATCCAACACGCCTCTTTCTGATTCAGCAGCGCTGAGTGCAGTAGCGGCGTTGTCCACTAGAGGCACTGTAGTTTCATCGAGTAGGTTATTCACACATTTGAGAAAGTTGTGTTAAATTTCCATCACTATCATCCACTGGATGTATTTGATTTTTTTGTGGATAACTTACCCCTGGAAAATACTATTTTTATACTGTATATACTAAGTTTTATGCTAAATATACCACACTAAGTAGTTATAATTATATATTTTAGTATATTCTTATATACATTTTAATTTGCATGTATCGTTTTCTAAATTCTTTTAACATTTTAAAATGATTTTTTTTCTTTTTCTTTAGAAAAAAAATAAATGGAAGTGTTTCTGCTGACTAAAGTGGTTGGGATTCTTACAAGGATTAAATTAGTTAAGTAGATAGCATGGTTTGGAAAAAATAAACTCGAGTTTAAAGAAAGTGAAAATTGTCACTGAGCCATTGGTTTGCATGGAAATGTCTGCTCAACAGAGGAAGAACTTAGTTCCCATTTTTCATCAACGTGAAAATTACAAACCGGAAAACCTACGTGAAAACTAATTTTGAGACCAAAAAAAATATTTGCCAGATGAATTTATTTTTAGATAAAAAACAAAAACAAAACAACCAAAAGAACTAGATGAATTGCATTACCTGTGAGAATGCAAGTGTGAAATGGGGTCCCTGAAGATTTTGAAACTAATTGGTGAAGTTACTGATGCAATTTTCTAAAACAGTGGAAGTTGAAGTTTGCTTAAGTAAACGAGCGGGCAGGCGGGCTGATTGGTTGATTGATTGAAATATTAGTTAGGCTATCAGTTAACATAAGTAGAACCCATTTTGCCAAAAGAAATTGAACATAAATCAATTAAGTTAACTCATTGTATAGACTCAGAAGTGTGATTTTTTTTGTTTGTATACTTTTGCCCACACTGTGAGTGGGTTGATGCTCTTGATAAAAGAAAAACATCACTTTTATGCATCTCATTAATCATATCTTTTTGATTTTCATATGGCATAGCCCACTACAGAACTGTTTGTACCTGAAACTTAATCCAACTCTCTCTGTACTCTTTATAGCCACCAGATGTCTCTGTAAGACAGCTTAACATTCAGTTGTATCCAATAGTAAATTTTACTGGACTACCTAAAAAGACATTATGAATCTTTTTTTTAATGATAATATGGAACACATTTCTTGAGAACAAACCTATTCAGGTTTGTGTTTATTTGACAACTCAATTGTTAATACAACCAAAGATTTTTTTATTTTATTTTATTTTTTACCTTTTTAATGTGAAACTTTGGGGTTTCATATTTGAAATCAGATAAAAACATAAAGCTCAGAAACCCATGCTGTGAGAGGTAACAAAATAAAACATAAACAATACACATTTTGACATCTTGTATCACAAGCATACATAGAGGAGAAAGTCTGCATACCATGAGTTCATATGCATGTCTGCATGTAAGCTTACATTTCTTCCTGAATGGCTCTGTGACAGGAAGCCTACATTCTTTTCTAGCCTGCCGCTGTGTTCACAGGACGAAAAGCGCATTTGTCACAGCCATTTGTCCATTAGCTGTAGCCATTGTAACCTGACAGCGATGCAGCACAGCTCCAAATCACAAGAGCTTTCCTTTCACTCACTGTCACATTGTGCTTCGCAGTTAATAACTTTAACACTCTGACAGGCAGTTTCAACCCACTGTAGACCTTTGATCTGATGTATTAAAGTTATAATTGCTTTTTAGATTTGCTATGCTAAAATCAGACATGTCAAGTCAGATTTCAGAGCTGGTTTTCAAAGTTTATGGATTTACAGTTTGCACACAAACCTACTGGACTTCAATGACAACAAATGATTTCAGGGCGTTCCAAACACAGATAGTTTATTTTCTGGCACATTTCTGCTTTTCACTGAAAAAGAAAAACGTGTTTTTCTAAATATGGGTTTTATTTATAATCATCTTTGTCCTTCCCTTTTTTTGGGGTAAACTCTTTATAATTCAGGTGAAGTTAGACCTGGCTGCCTCTGAAGGTCACATCTGAACCAAAAAGTCAGGTCAGCCCTCTAAAAAGACAACATCTCTGACAAATAAGCAGTTCTTTTTTCATTCTTGTCTTCATGGTCACCTATGGACTTTGTCAAAACATTTGATCAGTTTTAATGAGGCCAAATGGGATGCGATCTTGTTTAATGTGTGCAAAATTTAAATTGAATTTAAGACCAACATTATCTGCTAAATTTATGGTTAAGCTGTTCAGAATCCATGAAAGTCAATAAAATGTCCTAATGAGGGTAACTGCTCAAAGTTGTGTGACTGCTTAACCGTGTGTGGTTGACATTATGACTAAATCTACATTGCTTTGGTTGATTGTTATCGCAGGTGGTTAAACATCAGATTTGATTTTTTTAAATGACGATTTCTTTGTATTTTTTTAGACCTTAAAGACTTCTGGGCTTTTCAAGAACATGTCAAACACCATCACCTTAAAGTGCCACTCGGATCACCTTTTCATCTATTTTAAAATAATTCCCGGTGGTCTTTTAACTATGAGTATACAGGTTTTTTTTTTTGCCAAAATGTAGGAAAAAAACAGTTTTTTTCTAGGACAGAGCGGTAGGAATTTATCAGAAATTCATCACTAAGTTGTGGTGACCGTTGGTGTGGAGTAAGCCTGCCCCTACTTCCCGT
The DNA here is from genome assembly GCA_036245035.1 of Adrianichthys oophorus. Taxonomy (NCBI): domain Eukaryota; kingdom Metazoa; phylum Chordata; class Actinopteri; order Beloniformes; family Adrianichthyidae; genus Adrianichthys; species Adrianichthys oophorus. The sequence goes on along the minus strand of BSAI01000072.1, from coordinate 13,497,537 downwards.
CATCTATCTGTTCACACGCTCTCCCGCTAGTTTACAGCCCCTCACAAGCCCAAACCTAACTATCCAGCCATACAGTTTGGAGTCAGATGTCAGCTCGGACAAGGAAATCAAAGATGTAGGCCAAATGGATCTATTTGCCTACATGCGGATGCATAAGAATGGAGTGGAGTAGGGAGCTTGTAGACCGCCCAGTGTATTTTTTCACGACAAATGGGGCGGCTAACCTCTGATCAGTAGATTGCAGGCTTGGTTCCCACTTTGCCCACCCATGAGTCAAAGTGTCCTTTGGAGAGACACTGCACCCCATCCTGCCTCTGGTAAACATAAGTTGACACCAATGTTCGGCAGCAGAGCCATCACTAGTGTGTGCGTGGGTGAATGGGACCGTGATTGTAGAACGCTTTGCCTTAAAGGAAGGTTGAAAAACACGATGAAAGTATACACCACTCACCACTTTTCAAACAGCACTTTTTTGTCTTCTCCTGGCTCACAACAATTTGAATTAATATGATGATAGAAATGCAATTTTGTCCTTAATTTACATTATATTAAATGCCACAAGAACATGTTTAAACACCAAATACATGATTTTAATTGGAGTGGGTCTTTAATTAATAACAGTCTTAGTTTGGATCCCAACTCTCCTGTCTGAATATGGATGCACGGCTGTAGCCTCCTCCCACAGTCCCATCATACGTGTAACATGTTGACAGGAAGTTTATAACTTTATCCTGCATGCTTCTGAAGACAGCTGAGATGGGATTCAGAATTCCCTGATTAAAGACTTGAAAAAAGAAGATTAAAAAAATGAAGGGGCTTTAGGAAGCTTGTCAGCATAATTTTTTATTTCTTTAAGGACAATGGTTCTTTGCATCCCTCTTTTGTTGATATGTGCCATTTGATGGATTTTTATGTCGTTATATTACATTTTTTTGTTTATTTTCTAAAATTGTATTTGCTAAAAAAATACCAGTAATAAGACTAATCTTTACACGCACCACTGTGCGAATCAGTAAAGTTTCACAAAATGTGTCTCCGTATGGGAGGGAGTTAAGATTTTGAAATTAAATGGCATTTCAGTCAAATTATGATGTATATGCATTATTAAGATGCTGCACTGTGACAATTAAGACAATTAAAACCTGTGTGTCTTGGGTTATTTAAACTGCAAACTCATACATTTCCAGCCGAAAGAAGTTGGTTAACAGTACTGTTGCTCAGGGTCTGAACAAATGAAGATTTTTGGTACTAAAACCTGCCATTTAGAGGAAATACAAATTAAATAAAGTAGTTAAATGCACTTTTATTACAAGACACGTGCTGGTTGCTCCAAACTGAAAGTGTGATGGGACAAAAAAAAAAGTAAAAAAGGGACACTTCCAGACAGAACACGGTACAAAAAGAGGCTCAGTATGTACACAGTGTTTATGTACAAAAAGTTATTTTACAGAGTGATTTTAGAAAGAAAAAACATCTTCAACACACTGCAGTATTACGGAGAAAAAAAGCAGGCAACAGTGTTTGGAATTAAAAGTGAAGGCCTGCCGTTCAGAAACATGAACTTCTTTATTGTTCGATCTTACTCAAACAGGTTTTCAGGTCCGCAATTTTTTCTGACATACACTCATTATATACATTCTTTCCCTTTCAAGCATCCTTGCACGCACAGCCAAGAACAAAAATAGTTAAATAGACATTAATTCATTGTTTGTTGGTCAAACTTCAGTCTATATAGAAATGAGCCATCGGTTGGCATTGTGGACCAAGACAAACTTTACAAATATCCTGTAGAGGAGGCTCTTCTGTTTGCTGTTGACAGTATTTCAGGCACACTAAGGTAAGTGTTTTGATTTTTCAGTCAAGCATCGCACACCTACTGCTTTTTTATGGCCTTCAAAGTGGCGTGAAAGATGACATCATAGTATGTCCTCTGATCATACCATTTAGCAGCTTATGCTCCTCACATGTTTGTTGGTGGCCATATGAGTTTAGGAACGTCTCAGGCTGTTTCAGTCGACTTATAGTGCAAGTAACTGGAGATGAGTCCTGTAAGCAAAAAAAGTGCTACAGATGCAAAATAGTTTTAGTAAAGTTCCTCAAACGTCTGGGACAGGGTCAAACCTCCAGCTCTTGATTGTCTGTTTGGTTGAAACGGTTCAACTTTTCCCTTTCTCGGTTTGAAATGTCCAGTTTGGGAGCATGGGCTGGCTTTAGAGCTGGTGAGGCCTGTGAAAGAGCTGGGGAGGGTGGCAATGTCAATTCAATCTCTTCATAGCAAGGGGTGGGAGGCGGAGGTTGAGTGAGAGGAGCTGTGGGAGGCAGCAGGGGATCGGGACGGTCCACATTTCGTATTAGGTTGACAAGCTCTCTCTGGTTGTTAATGCCCTCTTCTTGTGGGACATCAGGCTGATGTTTTTTCCGCATGCAATGGAGGTGTGAGAAGATGAAAGCACAAGCAGCACAGCCACACACGGTCACAAGAGCTAAGACTCCGACCAGGATCATGTAGAAGCTCAGGCTGCCATGAGTTGTGTCGGAAACAGCACCTTCAGATGAGCATAAAGTTAGATTAGACTTTATCAATGCTCTAGACTTACAAGTAAACATGTTTTCCCTTACCTTGACAGTTCTGCCCCATGCAAGGACTTCTGAAACTCACACACTCCCTACCATGGGAACCATTAGGACAAGCACACATGTACCTGCCCTCTACTCTGTGGCAATCCACTCCCTGCTGACAAGGATTGGGATTGCAAAGATCCAATGCAACCTGTATGAAAGAAACAAATATGTCAAGCATCCTTTGTGACAGAAAAGGTGGACTAGTGGGAAGGAAGTGAGATGGAAGCAAGGCCTCGAAAATTCAGCTGAAACAAAGGCAGACAACCAAAAAAAGTACGGCGAAAGAGGCGTGATCATGGACAAATTTCTGTGACAAACAGGTACAACTGAAAGAGGGCATCTAAAAATCATTTATGAAAGAGGCGGGGCCTTTAAAAACCTTTTTGTTAAAGAGGTGGGGCCTTTAAAAACCATTTATGGAAGAGGCGGGGCCTCTAAAACCATTATTAGTACTGGAGTAAACTGTCACTGGAGGCAGGGTGTGGTAAAAACTTTCACATTATGCAAACAAATTTAAGAATAAAATAAAATTTTTCAATTTGTTTGTCATGTGATGGGTTTCATACCTCGCAGAGGCTTCCTGAAAATCCCACAGCACAACTGCAGGTGGCTGTCTGTCCATCCTTATCCTGACACAATCCTCCGTTCAGACAAGGGGCGCTGTCACATGGACTCGGACTATTTTGGCAAAATTTCCCTGAGTAACCAGGTGGACACAAGCATTTTGACTCAGATACTTGGTCCTGCAAAACACAATAACGCAAATAAAACACATGCATAGATGAATTTTATTTTTTTATGTGTGATAAGAGTAACTGATTTATAGATGAAAGAATAAATTACTTTCTTAATAAATAAACTTAAGGTGTGCAAGCAAAATTATTCCAAAACAATTTGCTTTTAATAACCTTAAAACAATCCCAGCAGTACAATTCTTCCAAAAATTAATTATTTTACTGAAAAAGAAACCAAACGATAAAAAGCACTGATCTGTTAATAAAATTGTTAAAAGTACAGGTATCCTGGGGGTAAAAAAACGTTCAGAACTCTCACCTCACAATGCCCTCCATTCAGGCACAAACCCTGACAGGTGCTCATTCCTAGAAACAAGAAACATCCGATTAATCTGTCACACAACAACCGTATTTTTATTAAACAAAACTGCTGCAAACACAAAGAAAGGAAACAGATAGGAATGACTGACATTATAATGTCAAGTTTTAAATAAGATTCCCCAACTGTGCATCGAGGAAGCAGATGGTTTACATTTATAGTATTCTTCAGTAAAACCGTATCATTGTTGAATGAAAGTGGAGAACACTGATCTCTTCTCCACTGAGGCAGTTGATGATGTGTCATAACCTGCCACAGGGGAATCACCTCTTTTCTCCCATCAGTTTATTTTCATTTCTTATCATGTCTTTGTTCTTTTGTTTTTGTGTACTCACTGATGTCACAATTATGCCCCATCCACCCAGGGCGGCAGTCACACAGGTATCCACCGATCAGGTTTCGGCATGACCGGGCGTTGACACAGATACCTTTTTCACACTCGTTGGTGTCTAAAGGCACAACAGCAGAAAAAAAGTGATGAAAATATTGAAGCACAATATAACTAACAATTCCAATTTATGCTACACTTCCTCCTGTATTCAAGATAAGAAACTAAGCCATACTTAATGGGCATGGGAACTAAGCATAAAGAACAAGGGCAGGATCACAAGCTAAAGTACTACTACTACTACTACTACTATTACTACATTTACTAATCAGCTGCACTCGCCTTTTGAAAAAACTGAACTTTACCTTAAATACTGGATGAAAAATAAAAGTAATATCTCTTTATGGTCACAAAAAATTAAAAAATAACTTATTCAGGAATATTACATTTGGAAAATTTCCACAAACAAAATGGGAAAAGGATTTCCCTTTGACATCCAATCCTAATCTCTGGACAAATATTTGCAGTGCTACTTTTTTTATGTCAAACAAAACAAATATGCAATTAATCCAATATAAAACCCACCGAAGTGCATTATTCAAAGAAAAATGTTTCATTATTAATTTATGAAAAATCTTTTGTGAAGAAACCATCGATGACCACCACTTAATGGAAAACTCTCTAACAACTTGCCCATGCTCCAAAAGAGATCCATCTCATACAATCAAACCAAATGCAATTGTTGAGCCTTTAACTCTGATTTCAAAATGCAGACAGCCCTGCTATACCTCTAATCAGTCTGCTGATATTATTGAAGCAGGAAGCCTTCAGGGTTTTGACTGATAGTATTAGGAGGATTAGAGAGAAACACTCAGTAAATAAAAAGGCGTGTGCAGAAGCCGATACAGATTAAGCTGTGGTGGTGAGTTTCTGTAGAAGAGGTTTTATAAAGTAAAAGCCTTGGGATTTAGTGCCACACGTAGGGATAAAAATCAGTCAATACAGGAGTATGAACATAATCATCCACAATACTTAGAGCACAGTCAACACCTGTCAGCTTAGACTGGAAAAAGTTTTCTAAACTGTTTGCTGACTTTATGTTGTGTGCTGTGAGTGTCTGATCTGTGACTTGGAACTGTAGGGGATTATCAAGTGTCACAATGACATATTGCTGGTAACACAGAGGAGTGGGAGTTGTCATTTCACAACCCTGAAGCCTCTGTGTGTGTCTGAGTTGATTCGACATGATGGGCCTTGTGCCGCGACAAAAACAACCCGCAGGGAGGAACCGTGTCAGCGTGAGTGAGTGCAGCCTAAAATAACGGGGGGCTGCATTTAGAGAAGATTTATTCGCTGTCAGGCTGCCTGATGTGAGCATTTTTGTGCCGTTGCTCACTCCTGACGCGGATAGCTTTTTGGAACCTGCTCAGATCTAATTTGCTGCTTTGTGCTGCTCAGCTCTGACGGCTAGATCAACAACTAGTTGTACTAAGAGATGGATAAAGGGCTGGATGATCCTGCTCTTTTATCTGTGGCTGTTTTGCCCAAATATTTGTTATACTATCTTCCCTTGGATTTAAGGTTCATGTCTATTTTCATGACTACTCCAATGAAAATTGTGTTTTTGGTGTTTTTAACATGTTCTTGTGGATTTTTTCTCATGATGGAGGACATATATAAAGACAATTAAGCTCAAAATTGCACTTCAGAGTATTTCTTTATTTAAATCCTTATGAATCAGGAGCAGACTCCTGTACGTCTTTGTTTTCCTCGTCCAAGCTGACATCTGGCTCAAAACTATACGGATGTGTAGCTCCAATCGTGCTAGCCATTTTTGTTGGGGTTGTGAGGGGCTGTAAGCTAATGGGAGAGAATGTAAACAAAGGGATGATGGGAAGTCAGGGTAGAGTTACTCTGTGCCAACAGTCCCACCCACAAATCAGAGGTGAATTTTTGATGAACTCCTGCCCGCTCTGCATACACTAAGTATTAGAAAACCATATTATTTTGGCTAAAAATTGCATAATAATAACAACAAAAAACCACTGGGAACACTTTTACAACAAATCAAAAGATGATCAAAATGGAACTTTAAGTTGTCTTCATTTATTAAGTTTCTGTTTTGTTTTAATCACATGTTGCAGTACATATTAATAGGTAAACATTTAGATAAAGGATAAGATCAAACAAGCTAGCTTTTTTTAGGGCAGGGACTCTGTCATGTAAATTGAGGAGTAATTCATGCAATATCTTCACCCAACTGACACGTCCTGCCAGTCCACTGAGGTGGACACAGACACCGGAAACCCTCTGGAACATCCTGACACGTTGCTCCATGTCTGCAGGGATTGCGATCACAGTGCTTCACCACTGAAAAAACAAAAAACAAATTGTGCGCTGTCGGTCTGTGAAATGAAAGTGAGTCTGCCAGCAAGTAGCTTTGAAGCCACAGTGACAAATGTGAGACCTGGACTGGCACTTAGGCGTACGAGTGATTTGATGGTGGCTGTTTTCATATTGCTTTCTGCTGCTCTGGTTTCCATGCAAACAGTGACAAATGCAATAATCTGCTGTATACATGACTGACACTTCAAACCTTTCCCAGAGAGGAGGACCCAGAGGGTTTTAGTAGAGCAAAGGATGATGGGAACAGAAAAAAACAGACTGATTTAACTGAAAAAAAGTAATCAAACAAAAATTCTAACAAAAAAATAGCTCAGAGTTTGGGGTTTGCCCATGCGTAACTTTATTTTACATAAGGCATATTTGTGTAACAGTAACAGAACTGTTTTGTGGTGTAAGCCTTTCACACAAGACTTCTTAGCGTCTCTCATAACCTTTTTTCATTTACCTAACCCTGCAAAACAACCATTTTCCATTTCCATGACCCCAATTCCAATCCTCAGTAATAATAATCCAGCCAAGCCAGTGGTAATTCTCCCAAAAAGAGATAGAGAAGTCATAACAAACAAAGAAGTCTTTAATTAATATTGGTTATACATATAAATCTAGTCTGAAAACAGAGCTGTGTTGTGGTTTCAAGCTTTACAATTCTTTCACTGTATATTCCCCCCAGAGGGACCCCCCCCCCTCCATCACACACACAGACACACACACACATGCACATCAGTACATACAAAGATAGACTGCTTTCCTGGCTGTTAATCATGCCAGCAACAAACAACAGGAAGAAAAATAAACAATTTTTGTATTCCTCTGTTTGTTCGCTCTCCCTCGTGAAAAAGAAGTCACGCTGAAATGTTTACATGCCAGCGTCTGATCTGCTCTGTTCTGATAGAGGTGAATGTGGAAGGCTGAGTGTTTACACTAACAGCTCTGCCAGAGCATTGATCATGTGATCCAATCTCACCTGTCAACAGACACTAAACCAGCTCAAACATTTTGTTCAAAGATTCTTTGCACAAACACCAGGCTCTAAAGATCCCATCAGCTGTTGTTACAGATACAGAATTTTCTCATCTACAGCTCAGCGGGTTTGCAAACAATGTTTTTCTTTCCTCTGCAGCAATCACGACAAAATGCTTTTCACAATTTTCTCTTAACAAGATAATGCACAGCTATGCCAAATTTGGAAAACTGGATCAGTCCAAATATTTTCAAGACAAAGAATTATCAGAAAACAGTTGACACACATACTAACTGTTGAAAGCACAAAGTATAATACTGTCATGGTGAAGTTAAGCTTTGAGAATTTGTTTATTTAATCCCTTTTTATTTCTTAAGCAAAAATGAGATGATTATCATTCTCCCCAGGTTATTTCCATACATTTCAAACAGAACCTAAGAATTGTTGGATTTCATTCATCCATTTTCCAAACTCTTTTGGGTTTGACAGTGATGCTGGAACTTTTCCCAGCTATTGTTGGGCAAAGGCAGGTTACGGCCACACACAACACTCTCATACTCACACCTAGGGACAATTTCTCAATCCACCTACAAAGCATGGTTTTGGGCTGTGGAAGGAAGCCGTAGTTCCCAGAGAAAAACCACACATGCAGATCACGCTCAAAGCAGAAAGACCCAGCCGGGATTTGAACCAGGGTCTTCTTGCCATGAGGCAAATGTGTTAATCTACACCACTGTACAACTTTTGATTTTATTTTTGTTGATGTTATACACAAAGAACCAACTATAAAACAAGAGGGGAGGAATAACACATATACTCATAGGTCTACAGTGTGTTTGTAGGACTGAAACCTCTTCAGAAACACTTCAAAAATTTGAATCCTCAGATTTAATCTCCCACATCTGACAGCAATGTGTTGTTGAAGTAAACGGAAAGTTCATTTTTTGATTACCTCTTTTTAAAGATGTTTTAGTGTCACTTTTGTTTTTTTTTTCATATTACAGAGAAATGTCTTTCTACAAGAAGTTACAATAAATGTGGAATAGACTGATTTTCACTTTCAACTTCATCAGTTCAGCCAACTCTTTCATTTTCAATTTGTGGATATTAAAGACAAACTTCCATCCATCCGTCTACCTCCGCTCATCCGGGACCGAGGAGTTAACTCTTCATTTTAATGATTTATAAACTCTGTCTGTACTGTAGGCTGGATTGTTGGTGTTTTACCCTGCAGCAACAATTAGCAGGCTTCTTACCACAGGCACACGCTAAAGGGTATTTATGTGCAGCAGTGGGTTCAGTTTGCTAAAACTCTTAGATCAAGCTGAACAGTTTGGCAGACGTTTTCAAATTTTCTATTAAGGTATCACTAAGACGGAACGGCGTGTTGCACAAATCCTGGTTAATGTCATTCTTGTGTCCTTGTGCTAAAGAGTGATGCTCCAGTCATACCAGAAAGCTCTGTGTTTACAGGAATTTCAGCTCTTTGCAGAAGGATCACAACATGTTATGTTTCAGTAATCTCAGTGACTCCTCCTTCCATTGTTTTTCAATCCAGTGACAGAAGAATTGCGGTGTCATTTTGTGAAGCACCTGGAGATTTGCAGAGAAACCAGCAGATATCTGAACACACCTGTAATGCGGAGCTACAACCGAAAACCTCCCGTTTTAGAGAGAAAGCCAAGAACTTTTGTTTGGGTTTCATTTAAAAACTGTATTTTACAACAGCTCAACCCTTCTTTTCTTTTGACTTTTTGATCAAATACAGTCCACGATCGTGCCTTAGATTTTGGAAGCGCGCTCACAAATCCGCAAGCAGCCGGACAAAGCATGAGGCAGTTCGCTGATATTTGCTGATACTGTTGTGTCCGGACTGATTTAACTTCCTCTGTTGGATTGATTGGAGTCACTGAGTGGCTGTGATTCAATTACAAATAGTTGCAGATTGTCTTAAAGGACCCGTTCCTTTAGCTTGTATGTGTGACTCAGACAGTCACCTTCTGAGCAGGTGTGTCCTGTCCAGCCTTCAGCGCAGACGCAGCTGAAGCCTTCCAGGTCTTCCACACAGGTGGCCCCGTTCATACATGGAGATGACAAACACGCATGGTCCACTGGGGAGAGGAGGGAGAGGAACAGAATGAGAGACCATCTGAGCACCGAACCTCTAAATATCTGATCATCTAATTACATCCCAAAGGAAGAAACAAGATTTGATTCAACTAAAAATTTGTAAGTTACACATTTATTTATTAAAACCAGTGATCATTTACTAAATTCAGCTCTTTTAAACTGGTACATCTAAACTCTTATGCTTTTAAATCCAAGTTATGTTTCTTTTAGGATGTAATAAAATGCTGTCTCTAATTGTTTAACACAGCCTCTCTAAAATGAGAAAAAAGGTCATATAATAAAAATGCAGCCTCTTTATCATCAGTGAAAGTAACCAGGACTAATATAATAAGCAGTTAGTTCTTTAGTAAAGAGGCAACACTCACCAATATCGCAGTTGCGTCCTCGAAAACCCTCTGGGCACTCACACTGATACTCGTTTGGTTCCGTGTTTGTGCAGGTGCCTCCATTCTTGCAGGGTGTATGGGTGCCGCAAAAGTTCAGATCTGAACGCATAGCAAAAGAGCAAGAAAAAGGATAATTGCATTACATTTGAGTTTGCAGCACAGAAACTCTAAACGTCAATAGCAACACGCCCCGATAACACAGGTTGAGGGTGAATCACTGTGCTGACCATGCTGATCAATACCTCCAGGGCGTGTTGTCTCAAGTGTTGAGTCTGATTACAGGTTTTCTGTAGTTAGTTATTTCCTGCACGCCCACAGTCTCTTTGTCTCATTGCGGAGGTTTTTTGAATGCACAGAAACAGCTTTAGGCCCCACCTCGCCGACAGCACCAACGCTTTTCTGCTTTACATTCACCTTACCCGAGGCTGTTGCCTTTCCTCTAAACAGCAAGCTGTCTCCTTTGCATTCAATTGATTTCCTGATCCTAGCACAGACACTGCAACACAGTGACTAACTTTTTCTGCTACACAGAAGTGTGAAGCTGGCAGGTAGCTTTTTATCACAGCTCTTTGTGGTATTGTGTTTTTATTTCCTAAGTCAGCTTCCAAAATCCCAAGTGGCAGAGGAGCAGATCCATGTACGCCTTCCTTTTCTCCGTCTGAGCTGGCACAAAACTGTACAGCTGGAGAGCTCCAATTTTGCTCAACATTTTTGTTGAACTGCTAATCTTAGGTTGGGGTTTTGTAGGTTTGTAAGCGAGCGGGAGAACGTGTGAACAAAGGGATTATGGGAAGTAGGGGCAGGCTTACTCCGCACCAAAAGTCTCTCCACCAACTCAGAAGTTAATTTCTAACATTTTTTGTTTTTAAAAATATCAACAAATTAAAAGGATTTTAGATTTGAAAAAAAGAGTGCTCTAAAATGTTACATTAAATTAATTTTTGTATAAAATTAACAAAATTTTACTCTTTATGGTTATCCTTTCGTGTCATATGGTATTTGGCACTTACTAAGGTAGAAAATGCCATGAAGTGTCAGATGTCAAAGAAAAGCGATGTAATCAGTGGACAAAAAACTGATTTCAACGAAGTAAAAACTTCCTCACAAAGATTTCTGTCCTAAAGCTTTTCTAAAGTAAAAACAGAGAATGTCACACCTTTGTCACACAGAAGTCCTCCCCAGTTGACATCACATACACACCGCCATGGCTCTGTGCAGCTCCCATGTGCACAGCCAGGGTACGTCACACACTGGTCACACAAGGACCCCCTCCAGCCATAGTGACACCTAAATGAAGAGCAGAGAAGCAGACTGAAACCAGCCATAAATGTCAGCAAAAAAGAATGTTATTACATGATTTATGATGCTTTATTAAAGTATAATTCTCTGACTGAGCATCTGATACTGCTGAAGCACCATGAAATGATTTATTGCCTTAAAAAAAATCTTGCTGCCGGAAAAAAGCAGCTTTGATCCTCATCTGTCTTCTCATAAACACAGTTCATCCTTCTACTGGTAACTACAGCAGTTTGGAAGTTAATTTAAGTAATTCTGCAGGCAAATGTTCCCTGGCCAAATGCTGCAGGAGTCAATGCTCTTCATAAGACACCCCCTACCAGGTAAATACATCAGTGTTTTCATGTGATATTTAAAAAATGTGTATCCTCTGAAAGGGCTGGAGAAAAAGGGTATCTACGAAATGCTTTATAAAAAATTGGAAAGGGCTTAAAGAACATGGCGTTGCATCTGAGATCCTTCATGACTCACGTAATAACTCAAAGGAATTAGGTGGTTTGAGTGGAAGTCTGGACCCGTCTAAACTGGCATCCAACTCATACCTAGCAGGGCCCTTTGGGTCAGTTCTGTTTACTCTCAGACAGTTTGTGTCCCCACCCTGACTGGTTGGAGCTCTTTTCATGGCAAAGCAGATCTACTACTTATTACACAGATGGTCTTCATTAGAACTGCTAAATGAATGAATAAGAACGTTTTGACGTGCTTTATGAAGCCTACACAAAGTTTACGGTGCATCAGTCAAGCATGTGGTGTGCAACTTTAAAATCTATTTAAGGATAGAGATGACTTTTCTTTTTTGAAAATCTCAATAATGACAGAATATGGATATAAAAACTTGGAAGAACTTGGAGCAGATTATAGTGAAAACACAGCAGTTACACTTTATTATGATAAAAAATTATTATCAAGGGAATTTCTAGAATGTACTGAACTAAACCTATTAGTTTCCATGGGTGAGTTCCAGAGATGTAGCTTTAATTTTCAAACATGTTAAGGATATTATAGGACCACACTAAATCTCAAGACACTCCCAGAGTCACCCCGGGGGTGTCAAACCTCCCTCAAATGACTTATAAACAAGTTCCTGTACATCGGAGCTTAGTGAATACATGTCAAATTAACGGTGACTGTCTGAAGACATGAAGATAAAGAAACAAACAAATGCATACATTTGAATCTGAATCTAAATCTGACCCAAAATTTAACATTTAGGTGTGCAAGTGTCCAATTTTAAGCCTTTTTTTTTAGTTTGTGTAAAAATCCTTGAATACCGAGTACCAAGAGTTTTCTTCCTTGTGAAAACTGTTAATAACTCGTGTTTCTCTCAGTTCTCTCTCTTACTATCAGAAACAAAACCTGGAAAGATACTGGCTTTAGTTAAAAAAGTGGTTCCATCATTCTGCTTTTTTTTTTTTTGTTAAATGTGGCCTGGATCGAATTTTAATAATAAGAGACAATGCTAAATATTACTGGAACCCATTAAGCTGGTAATACAGCTTAATGTGTCTTTATTGCCTTTTTTTCTTTGATTTTCCTTTAGTTGCATTCACAGCATCATTTTACATCATAATCACTTCTTCTTCTTTTGTTGGATTTATTCCTGATCCTAATCATCCTCATCACTTTCTAAGAGAACCTCGGCATCTTCATCTCTGCTACCTCCAGCTCTACCTCCTGTCTCTTTCTCAGAGCCTCTAAACCGACAACATGGCTGCTCTCACCACAATATTCCATCTTTCCTTTCATACTTGCTGACCCTCTTTTGTCACACGTCACACCTGTAACCTTCCTCCACCCTTTCCAACCTGCTTGCACACACCTCTTCACCCCTTTCCCATGCTCTCTGTTGCCGTGGACTGCTGACCAAGTGCTTGAAGTTCCCCACCTTCACCTTTTCTCCCTGTAGCCTGACCACTTGTGGTCTTCTCATTCACACAGATGCTTTGTCTTGCTGTGACTGACCTACCTATCCAGAGCAAACCTCCACAAGACATTCTTCCATCTGCTCTCATTACTGATCACAGTGTCATCTACAAACAACATGATCCACAAAGATTACTTGTCCAACCTCAACTGTCTGTCTGTTCCTTACCACATCAAAATAGTAAATGCCGTATACTTGTATAACACTTTCTGCCTTCCTTGAAGGCTCAATGCGCTTTACAGTCACAGTCCCATTCACCCACACACACACATTCACACACTGATGGCGGCTCCAATGTCAGGCACTAGCTACCAGAGGCAACGTGGGGTTCAGTGTCTTGCCCAAGGACACTTTGACACATGTGTGGGCAGGGCAGGAATTGAACATGCAATCTTCTGATCAGAGGTCAACCGCCCTACCGCTGCACCACGGCTGTCCCAAGAAGAGGCTCTGGTAATACAGAGAAGAAAACACTAAAAATAGAATTGCTGACCTAAAGGACTTACTTCCCAGTCATGTGACTCTAAGATGACCGGTGATATTTTTTACTTAGACTGAGTCCTGATTATTCCAAAATACCCCACAGATAAAGTACTCTTAGAAACTTATGAAGGTGACTGGTCAGTCTTTTTTAAAGTTATGTAAACAAACAAAAATTTAAGAAAAACCTCAATTATTGTTGATGATTTGTTCTCAAAATAACCTAGAGAATTTAAAAACGGTGGTTCCTGCATCCGCATCTTCAACCCTTCCATGTGTGCTTCTCAAACGTACTCGCATTCTCCGGGTACAGTACAAAAGCCGTGGGTCTGATGACAGCCCTGCCGACACACTGCTGTGAAGAAAGAATACACACACAAAAGGACAAAAGACAAAAGTTACCATATGTCGGTTTTTCAATCCCTAAAAATGAAACCAAAAGGTTTACATGTTTTTAATGCTGTGTGTAGAGCCTTTGCAGAAAAAGTAATGCACATTCTGTTGCAATTTAAGCTAATTAAATTACAATCCACTCAACAGAATATGCCACATTAAAATGTAAATACAAAGCAAAAATAATCAGAGGAAGCATTTGCAACTGGAAGGTTTTACATCCCACTTCGTTAATTCATTATTTTACATTTAGAGAAACCAGCTTCTTTGATTTCTATGAACTCAAGAGGTTTTTTCAAGCTGATGGAGCTGCATGTTTGGAAGGTTTAAAATCTTGAGAGCAAAGGCTGCCTTAAATTTCTTAATAATGTAAGCTGGAAGATAGTCTTAGTCAGCTAACTGCATGCTAAAAAAAAGTTATTTTGTTTACAGTTAGAAATGTTGGTATTTTTAAATCATAACTCCAAACTATGCAACCTGCAGGAGGCAACTGTGGACAATTCCTGCTTCTGTGCATTCAGATCATGGCTGTGCTGAGGAGGAAGCCAAAAGAGGAGAGGCAGAGTCGGCATGGGCAGGGCTGCAGGATGTCCTAAACCTGACCTGGGTCCTGTAGGGCTTCATTTTGACTTCCTCCGTTTACTTTTACCAGTGCAATGAGCTGGCAGCGCTCCGACATCACAAGGTCAGGTCACCCAGCTGATGAGTCACAACAGATAGTGCTCCCCGCCCACTCCACTAAAGCTGAATGATGTGTATTTACTGAACGGCATAATGACCCCAGATTCACGCCAGTGCCTTTTTTCCTTGTCATTATTTTAGATCTAAAAGGCAGCTTCGATGAACAGTTTTTAAATAAACAGCAATACAATACCTTTATTTGCAACTGTTTTTTCACCATGAAAATAGTATCTTGACTTTCTCTTAACTGAGCAGTCTAAGGTAAAAACTTGCTTTTTAAAGGATTTATTGTACAGCATAGATGCATATTTTGAACATATAAGCCTGAAAAATATGAAGAACTATTAATTCACCTCAGTTGCATAAACAAAAGTCATATTTTTCTACCTTCCTTGCACTCTGGTCCTGTCCAGCCCTCCATGCAGACCTTTGTGCCACTGGGGTCACAGCTAAAGTGACCGAAGAAGTCATCACGAGCCCGGCAGAACTTGTTGCAGAACGGTCCAAAGTAATTGGAGTCACATCTGAATCGAAGCCAGTACTCCACGCTGAGACTCTGTCCGTGGTGTCGGTAAGGCTGCCACTGCTCACCGGGGTTCAGCATGGAGGACAGGAGGACTCGTTCAATCAACTGACCTGAAGAAGGAAATGAGAGTTGACTTTGCAGCAAGAATGATTTATACTTAAGAAATGTTAGTTGTGAACTCTTTCATATGCTGCAAAGTCATTAGGAAACTGCATTATTACAGATGTATAATGTTAGGTTTCATCAATAAGCACGATGGTCTAAAATCTCCAAACATTCTTATAAAAAACTTGTATGGTATGTACGTGGTTAATAAAGTAAAAAATGTTTTCAGCACAGACACAGCAGGACACAAGGGCTGACTGTGGGACCAGAAAAAAAAAGGTCAGAGGTCTGTAAAAAAGAGCAACAGCAGAGAGGACCAAACGAGCCCCAGGGCAGTTCTGGGGAAGCGGCCACATCTTCTGACCCCTGAAGGGGGATTTCTAAGAGGAGCGGCCATCCCCTAACTTTGCTGTAGTCCTTCCTGATTGAGCGTTATCCCACACACACACACACACACACACACAAGTTATGCTTTTAATACTTTTAATTCAGACCATAAATGTGTGCCTAAGGGCTTTACAGGACCAAAATAGTAAACAATTTAGGATAGTGTGAAGGAAGCTTTATCGAATGAAAAGTCGGTGAGTGTGTGTGGGTTTGTGTGAAGGCAAGCATGCATGCTTGTGTGTAACAACCAGACACAGTAGTGTTTCAGCTGAAGGGGAAGCTGCTATTAGCGCACACAGAAAACAAACTGCCTGATGAAGAGATGAGATCACTGTGGCTTCACACAATAGAATGGATACAGACACACACACACGCACAGGCTAGTGAGTGTGTGCAAACGTGTGCGTTTTTCAAACTGCCTGATTCCTTGGTTTCTTCTGCAATCATAGCTGAGGTCCCTGTAGTGCAAATTCTTTTTTTTTCCATCTCCACTCTTCATAACATTTGTAAAATTTGGGGAAAAAAACACGTTCTTTGAGTTTTTTTTCTTTCTAACTTCATTTTTGGGGTTAACTTGAACTTCCTGTGTTCACATTCTTTTTGCCTCATGCTGACCTTGGAGTGTCTGAATTCGTTTTATTTTGAAATCGATTTTTCCTTTGCTTTCAGCTTTCGTCTGTTTGTGCTTTCTGCTTGCTTCACATCTCTCCTGCAATTCTTTTAAAAGACTTTTAACTTACTGACATCACTCTGTATCTGTCACATGTGTGTGCATGCACTGCAGTATGACTGACATTTTACTGAAGACTTGGTTTTCTTTATTGTTAGATTCCCATCGTTCCAAATGCATTTCTTTTATTTTTGTGTCTATTTTCTGTTCTGCCTCTTTTTCTGTTTCAATTTGAATCATGTCTTTGTTTGGCAAATCTGTCCTGGATGCATTTCAATTTAGAAAATTTGCTTGAAAGACCCACTCCAATAAAATTTGTGTTTTTAACATGAAACAAGAAGGCTTTCAATGATGTGTCGGATAAAGCCAAAAAAAACACTATACCAATCTGGATCTGAATAACAGTCCTGGTACTTCATCATAAACCTATTCAAGTAAATATTTACGATGCTGTAAGACCATTCCATTTGAATTTATAAAAGTGCCAGCCAATAATCTGATCTATGATCAGATGATCTATTGTAAAAGTATTGGATTGTATGAAACAACTACAAGCTTTTCAAAACGGCATTTTTTGTTTGCTCCTTATTCAAGGGTTAGGGTTATTATGAATTTCCTTTATATACGTCCTCCATTGTGAGAAAAAGAACATTTTAAAAACACCAAGAACATAATTTTCATTGGAGAGGGTCTTTAAGCTAATTCAATTATTGTAACTATGTGAATGATCCTTGATTCTACCCAGCTCAGAGCACAAATCCATACTGATGGATTAAAAAAGAAACAAGAAGTTCGGAGCTAGAATTTAAAATGAGAAAAGTGTAGGTAGAGCTTCGCAGGAATTATATATCTCCAGGTGAAAACAGAAGGATGTTCTGCCATGTTTCCCCCCCCCCTCTGCTGTCTGCTCAGAGCTCTGAGGAAATTTCCCTTGCTGGAAAAAAACAGCAGGACAGACAACAGCCACTTTCACTATTCCACATCACCTTTAGTCAAATCAATGGAGAAAAGACCAGCCTGAAGGTGTTGGTGCATGAACATATGGAGGGTGTTGTTTTCACTTTGTGCACCGGTCTAGTGCTGAATTCACAGCTGTTTTCAGCCTGGTTTGGATCCTCTGTTGAGTTGGAACAAACAAGATCTAAACTATAGAATGCCAATAGAAACTGGCAAAAGCAGCAGACAAAACATGACCAAAAACAAACAAAAAAAAGAGATTGGAAAGAAAATGGGATAGAAGCATATTTGCATTCAATGTTTTTTATGTAATAGAATAAAAAAATGAGTTTAAACTACCATCAAAAGGGGATTATCCAGAGAGATAAAGAGGATATCTTTATGCATTAACAGTAAAACTTGTTTCATTTACAAAAACCTCAGTGAAGGTCAGACTGTCGGAGCTCACAGAACATCTTCATTTTTTCCCTGTTTTCATAGAGTATCTCAGAGGATACAGTCCCCGTCGGTAATCCTTTCTGATTGGCAGCAGGGCCAAATAAGTCCATTCAGTTTGCTTCAAGAAGCCTGTGTTTGAGCAGAGCTAAGCTGTGAGCCTCACGGACGGCTTCAGCCTTGATGTAAGGGATGTCAAAGACTCGGGTGAAAATGGAAGTCAAGGTAAACAAGATGTAAAAGTAGTGCTGGAGGGCAGAGAGAAGGAAAGATGCAGGAGGACATCAGAGGTGAGCAGAAGAAAGGACAGCTCTGCAGTTATTGGAGCCGTCAGACTGCAGTTCCTCCGCTGGCTGACAGGAAGTAAAAGGATGAAGGGATGAAAGGCAGGATTGTTGCATGAGAGGAAGGAGACGGACACGAGAAAATCTGCTTTTTTTAGAATACAGCTTATATCTCGTTCCCTGATTATGAGGAGAGAAACAAGACAAGCAGGAAAAACAACGGCCCTGCACCATCACAGACATTAAGACACAAAGCATGTTTTCACCGCTCTACGCCATAAAGCAACATGTTTTATGGACAAATGGTGGCCATTAAGAAACATTAATGATCCGAGTGGAGTGACTCACTGGGTTGAGCAATTGATGCCAAAATTTAAAGGCCAATCCCATGCTTGATTATCACTGTAGATATTGTAGAAAGCCAAGATTTTGAATTTAAAAACCTGTAAATGCATTTCTATCAGAATATTTTTAGATCTAATTTATCAAAATAAAGTCAAGAGTTCAAAAGAAGCTTAACATATTTTAGCATAGCCCTTTTACATCAGATTTACAAAAAATGATATTGGCTATCCATCCATTTTCTTCTGCTCATCCATGGGTCGAGGGAGCAGCAGTCTCCCCGGCAACACCCTTCAGCTCCTCTGGGGGGACCTCGAGCCGTTTCCAGGCCAACCGAGAGACAAAGTCTCTCCAATGTGTCCAGGGTCTTCCCCCGGGCCTCCACCCAGCTAAACTTCCCTTTAGTTTATGTTTAATGAATTATCACAAAGCTTTCATGCATTCAGTAGATCAAGGGCATTGTCGGGTTAAACGCTAATCATCTTTTTTTTTGTCTTAGGAAACATTTTTTTTTGCTGTTGCATTATGGCATCAACTATCAAAACCAAAGCATACATTTGATCATAATTTAGCTTTCTGAATTAAGATTCAATGTCCCCTGCCTTTACAGAGTAGATTGTATCTGCATTTTAGACAGGTATCAAAGGAGTGGCCATCGTGCAGGGGTGGAGCGGTCCACCTCTGATTGGAAGATCGCAGGTACAGTTCTCACCTTGTCCACCCATATGTCAAAGTGTCCTTGAGCAGGACACCAAACCCCACATTGCTCCTTGGTGGTTATACATTTGGCGACAGTGTTCGGCTGTGGAGCCACCATAAGTGTGTGAATGGGACTGTGAATGCAAAGCACTTTGGGCCTGATGGTCCCATTCCGATCATCTTTTGATCTATTGTAAAATGTTCCCAGTGTTCAATGCACTTTTTAGCAAAAATTAAAAACAAATGTTTTTTTTTTATAGGACAAAGTTACTGTAGAGCGGCAGTGGTTTATTTAAAAAGAAATCGCCTCTGGGGGTGAGATTGTTTGCATGGAGTAAGCCTGCCCCCATTTCCCATCATCCCTTTATTGACACTCTCTCCCCCTAGCTTACAGCCCCTCACAACCCCAAGCTAACATTAGCAGTGCAACAAAAATGGTGACCAATATATTCACTGTCTCTCCTCTGGACATGTACAAACCATCTCAGTCTGGCCTTCCTGACCATATCTCCAAAACCTCTAACATGTGCTGTCCCTCTGATGTACTCAGTCCTGATCCTATCTATCCTGGTCACTCCCAAAGAGAATCTCAGCATCTTCATTTCTGCTACCTCCAGCTGTGCTTCCTGTCTTTTCCTCAGTGCCACTTTCTCTAAGCTTGACAGCATGGTCTATGGTCTCACCGCAGTTTTGTATACCTTTCCTTTCACACCTGACACCTTTTTCCATCCATTCCAACTTGCTTGCACTTGTTTTTTCACCTTATTTCCACACTCTTCATTACTCTGAACTGTTGACCCTACAGCACCTACTGTTGGGGCTAAAATACCAATATGGAGAAAAAAATGCACAATATTCTTTCAAAGTGACTTCCAGCTTTATTGCCCATGACCATCTGAAGGGAGTTTATTTTATCTCAACACTGGCAGCTTTTTTGGGTCACAGTCAGTCCAGTCCATGGAGATGTCCACTTATACAGGGTTTGAAACCTTGTTCATTTGCTAAACATTTCTATTTTGCATTGGCTTACGGCTTGTCCATTCTTTAAATTCGATTCCTATTGAGGGTCTGTATCAGTTAAAGTTGGTGTTAAGTCACTTAAAAAAGGATCAAACTGAAGAAGAAAAAAAAAACTAAAGATTAGAAGAAAGTCTTGACTCCTAAGGATGATGACCGTTTTGATGTAATACAGTTTGTTTCTTATTAACCAATGATAAGAGGAGGGGGTTTACGCCTTCTAGGATTCTGGAAGGTCTTGTTTGCTCATTGTGACATAATTATAGGAGTGACACCGAAATGCACTCACCCATAAAAAAGACTGATAACATTTTTACAATTTTATAGATGTTGACCAGATAGGTTTTAAAGAGAAGATGATGGCATATATAAGTGCTCACACATTTTGGAAAATCTCTGTGAGAAAACATCTGACAAATGGTGTCTTTTTTAATGTTACTTACCTGTTTCTAACGTGTCGTTGTCAGAATCTAGCGCTTCCAGGACCAGAGAGAAGGACTTCTGCAAAAAAAAACAAAGAAAACGTCGGTCAGGCATGCTGCTAGATGCAGTTCCAATATAAGTAAAACAAGACTACAATGTTCTTGGCCCACTATCAATCTTTCCCGCTTTTTCACTCTGATAACGATCAGTATGATTGTAAATGCACGAAAGCTAGATGTGTTAAAGTTTAGCTCTGAACAGCCTGTGGGCAGAGTTTATGTTACAAACTTTAGAATCATGATCTGATTTTTTCAGGTAATATTTGCCTTTAGGCTTTTCAAAGTAAAAGTTTCCCTTTTGGGCTGTTTTGACATGACTTCATAACAGTGTTAATAATGACAATAATAATCCATTTTATTTAAAAGTGCCTTTCAAAAAAACTCAAGGGCACTGCACAAAAAATATACAATAAAAGCACAATAAATACCAGCTGATGGAATATGAAAAGTAAAATTAGGGTGAAAATGTAGATTTAAACAGATGAGTTCTGAGTTTGGATTTGAAGTTTGGGAGAGAGTCTATGTTATGTAGCGGCTGCAGGCTCGGCTCCCCATTGTAATAAGCCGAGCCGAGCCGAGCCGAGGGAACAGACAGACGAAGAGGACGAGAGGGGGTATTGATATGGAGAAGGTCGGAAAGATAAGGAGGAGCCAGGTTATGAAAGGCCTTGAAGGTAAACAGGAGAAGTTTGAATTTGATTCTGGAGTGCAGCTGCCGGAGAATGGAGGTGATATGAACAACGCATGGGGTTCTAGAGATGATGGGGGAAGCTGAGTGCTGGACCAGTTGGAGCTTATTGAAGGTTTGCGGAGGGAGACCAACGAGGAGTGAATTACAATAATCAAGACGGGAAGTGACCAAACTGAACAACAGAACTGTTTGGATTTTAAAGTTGTTTGACATTTCCAAACCTTTTTCAATCTAGAGTCTCTTCTGTGTTTAAGCTGTGTGATGCCATTCCAATAACAAATGCATCTGATGATCAGGTTTGCTTCTCTCAGCATAAAGGTTCTTGATTTGGGTTTCTTTGAGTTTTTTTTTCCCATGTTTCCACTCATAATTCCACAAAAAAACTGTTAGACTGATTAGCCTATGAATATTCATCGGCTTTCATCGTTCTTGGCTGCTCACAACATCATTTCGTTTTCGCAGAATGTCATTTGTTGAGTATGAAAGAATACTTTGACCTTACACACACACACAATTGCTTAACAAAGCAATTCTGTTTCGTACTACTTCCTTTTTTCCTGTGCATTCTTTCATGCTATAAGGAATAATTCAGAAAAAAACATGCTTCACTCTTAGGTTTTCTCCTCATCCACCCACCAGTCTCTCCCTCTGTGAAACACAGCAGCGCCTGCCATGCAAATAGCAACATCATGTGCACTCTCCTAAAAGGCAACATAGATGTGTAGTCACGTCCTATGCTGAAGAAGCATTATGCCAGAGGGGGGGCACGGAGTGGGTGGACAGAATCAGTGTTGAAGGTGTCAAAATGGATAGAAAGCGAGCGATGGGCACAGGAGGTGATGCGAAGAGTGGCTGAGATGGAGATGGAAAAGGGAAAGGGTGGGAGGCCAACAGCAGCTTTAATGTGAGCTGGAGGCGGCACGCTTTGAGCAAAAGAGAAGATGAAGAGTTGCTGTCACAGATCAAAATGTTAGGGGAGCAAAAAAAATGTCCTGAGTCAGGGATTTGATGAAGGAAAAGATACACTGTCAGTCACTGCAATGAATGACAAGGTGGGAGGAGAATCTAAGTTGTAGTGCAAGAGAAGAAGAGGAAAGGGAATGGCAGTAGGGAGGACAATTAACCAAAAAAAGACAAAAAGGGGTGCAGAATATTGCCAGGATAACATAAATAATTTGCAGGACTCCTGGAGGTTGTGAGACTTTTAACTACAAAGTGAGGAAGACACCAAGGAAGTCGGTGGGAGATACATCAAAGGAAGCTTAAAGATTAAAAAAGGGAAAAAAATGTCTCTGTGATACAAAAATGTGAAAAAAGTATGTGGAAGAACTGCAGCACACAGACGTCATGGTGCTAAGGAGATGTGTTGGGGTGCAGAGATCTCACTCAGTTCATTAAGGCTGCCAGATAAACCAGATGGAGTCAGTAACCTTTAGGGAAACACTATCACCAGGAGGAATGTTTGGTGTGCACCATTATCGCTATTTTATGGGTAAATGCTCACAAAATTCTCTCAGGTGAGTCAACTGGAGCATTAAACTCTCGCTAGAGCCTCAGGTAAGGCCACAGCTGCAGCCGAGTCGACGCAGCCAAGGGAGAAATTGTGCACAAACATCTGGGGAAACCTTGGGGCCTGCATCATGAAAGTCGGAAAAAAAAAACGATTTATTTAACCGTTTCCCATGATCATTACATCTATCTCATTTTCACGAGAAAACTTTTTTTCTTATGATAAAAGACCAAGCTCCAAGTAACACATAGTCATTCCATCGAGCACCTCTCATGCATCAATTTGAAACCATTTGGATGTGCTGGACCCCTACCCTGGTCACTGAACTGCAGCCGCCTGCGCAGCCGTAGCCGTGCCAACCTTCCCCTCGAAGAACAATGACAGATTTGAACCTTGTTAATGGCCGACAACATCAGCACAATCTCCGACCACAATTAAACTGAGCAATTATAAATTGAGAGGGACACTGCAGTACATCCTTTGCTATCACAGCAAAACAAAATTTGTTTTCTCGTGATAACTAATAACACATGTCATTATCACACAAAAACAGTGTAAAACAAGTAGGGCAGTTCGTTTTCTGCTTTCGTCCTGCATATTATTCAACTCGTAAAATGAAATCTCAGTGAGGCGCTAAAATATTAAGACAAACAATGGCTTTATTGGCTGAAAAAAAATCTAATCCAAACTTTACTGTCACTAATTTATAACTTTCCCTTTTCAGGTCAGTTGCCTAAATACCTTCAAACATTACTACGTCTACCTGTTCATGAAAGAGGCGCAGCATGTCTCTTTAAAAAACTGGCAAAACAAAGAAAAGAAGTGTGTTGTAAGCTGCTTTTGCAGGGTTATTCCTGTGTTTTGGTTTAATTAGAATTCATTTGTGTAAGTCTGGTGTAAATTCACTATATACATACTCATTTACATAATCCCTTTATTCTGTTGTCCTTTACTAAATCCTTAACAGCCGCATATTTCCCCTTTTCGTCGCTGACAGTTTCAATATTTTTTAGCACCTGTTTGTGTTTACTTTGTGGTACATGTCTTTCCAGTGAACTGTTTGCTGTAGTTTAATTTCATAGAGCATTGCTCATTATCTGGCAGCCTCCAGAGTCCTGCGTTTGGGGTTTTCTCAGCCGTGACATTACCCTTCATCCTCAGACTCTGTAATCAGTTTAGCAAAATGCTTTTTTCTTTTCATTTTTGTTTTTAATGACTTTTTTTTTCAAGTTGAGGTGGTTAATGAATGTTTTTTTCAAAAGTCTCAAAACATTCTTTGCAGGCTCAGATATGTGTGTTAAGCTACACTCACACCAGTCTTGGCGACATGCGTTCAAGCAACCACTTACAATAAAAAGACTATGAAAATGCACGTTTTGGGCTTTTTACAACAATTTTTGTGCAATGTGCCGCCATTGAACCGACATTGAAAGTTAAACCAGATCAAACTTTGACCAATCAGGGCCTCAGATTTGGTAGTAATTTATGAATGGCGTTCCTTTTAATTTACAGAATGCCAACCGTTTGAAAATTTATCATGAAGGGCAAAGTTACAAAAATATATTTTTAACTCTGAAGCAAAACATAAAGTACCCTAACACTGAAATTCTGGAGAAAAAGGGAAATATTGCATCAAGAAAAGCCTGAAATCAGATCATAGCTGTTACAGCAAAAAACCATATTGTTCCCTGAAAAAAAGGCTGGTGCATCTGGAGTTTTTGACGCTCAGCTCTGTCATGATAAACTATCCACTACAACAAAAATGCACACACAGCATTACAACACTGTTGGCACAAACCTTTTGGCCTGATCCTCTTTCACACTCCTTTTTCCCTCACCTGCCCTTCTATCCACTGTTGTCTGCCTTTCTCCCCACGCTTTTTGCCAACTGTTAATTATAGCAAATAAAGCCCTGTCAGAAGTCCACGGTCTTTTCTTTTCCATTGTTCATGCATCAGAACACAGACATTCTCACCTCCGACAAGCGCACAAAGCCAGGTAGGACATGACACCGTGGATACAGCAGGAAGGGTGTATCTGTGGTAAGCCTCACTGTTGAGAACGGGCTGCTGTATGGAGGTCAGGGAGGTCAAAGTAACCATGGTTACTGTTCTAAAAATCACAGCATGAACTGGATCTGAATAGATTAAATTCCCCGCACCTCTCATGGCAATCTTCACGCAAACATGCCCTCACACAAACAACATGTGTTTAACAGAGATGTCAGTAAAACAGATGCTGTATGTTTGGACGCAGTGGCAGACTTCAGTGACCTCACAAGATCACTATCAGAGGTTTGTTCATGTGTTTAAAAGCGCACTTCAAAGAAAATCATGTTTTTGATGTTTTTAACATGTTCATTTCTCCCATGAGGAAGGACAATTAGGCTTAGAATTACTTTTCTGAAGATTTGCCACATTTCTAATCAACTACTGCCGCTCTGCAGAAACTATGTCCGAGAAAGCAACACGTTTTTAGATTTTGGCTTAAAACGGCATAATCATAAACAAAAGAACACTGGGAATGCTTGAAAATAGAAAATTTGATCGGAGTGGGACTTAAACGGGATCCTCTTTGACATGACTGCATTTCTTCTTCAGTTTTTGCTGTTCTGCTACAGCCTGAAAACTCAAAGATTTGTGTAAAAAAAAATAATGATAATAAAAAGTTGAAAATGATTTGTCAAAAAAAGCATAAAGAAAACCAATTCCATTTT
Organism: Adrianichthys oophorus; assembly: GCA_036245035.1. Classification (NCBI taxonomy): domain Eukaryota; kingdom Metazoa; phylum Chordata; class Actinopteri; order Beloniformes; family Adrianichthyidae; genus Adrianichthys; species Adrianichthys oophorus. Next base: position 13,471,996 of record BSAI01000072.1, on the reverse strand, counting down.
CCACACAAGTTGTTTTCTTCCCTGCATTTAGTCAATCTTTGATTTGTTTGTTGCTCAGTCCCAGAATAATTGCAGGCGCTTTCTTTTCTCACATTTTGACTGGCCATAACAGGAAGTGCACAAGTAGAACTGATTGAACTGACAGCGTTTCATTTCCAGTGGTTCATGAAATTCATTGCAAACATCACTGATTAGTTGTGTGTCCCAATTGTGCCTGACAAGTAATCAAATGTCTGCCTTTGTTCCCCCCATTTAGGAAACCTGTAAAAAACGTGTTTTGTGTTGAGGATGGAAAAGGATGATTTACACACACCCCCAAAATAAAAAAAATACCTTATTATATTTGCACAAGACTTTTAACATCAGTAATCAAAACATTTTGTGGACAGTTGAAACTTTTTTGCTCCCTTTTGACACCAGACCGTCCTTTCATTTCCTGTTTTTTTTTTCATCTGCATGCTCCTGTTCGTCTCTTAAACACTACTTGTCTTTTTCAGGGATGTAGCCTTGCTAAGTCTTTTCAGTCAAGAACTTCCCACCACCTTCATACCGGCACTGCATTAGTGCTCCTTAACTTATCAAAGGCAGCTAAAATTGAGATATTTGATAAATGAATTGAGATAATTGAATATTTGTTGCTCTAAAATCATTTATGAACTTAATTTTAACTCTGTTTGCAGAACAGATGACAGGCATGACATGCTAAAAGCAAAATGTACTTGATGAACTTAATTACCCAACATTTCATGACATTTTTCTCTTTTTTTTTAAAACATCATCTGAGGGTTTTGGAGGTTCAACATCTTTTTAAACCTCAAACATCATGTGGTGCCAGTACCACATGTTCAGATCGGTCCAGATCAGAACTGCCAGCAGTAAAACATTGAGTTTTCAGCCACATTAAGATTGTTTATAATCCTCACACAAGTAGGTGGAGTCCGTCTGACGTGGCTGCAGAGAACAGGGATCTTAAGGAAAAGCTAGACAGTTTGTCTGGATGACATACTGTCTCCTCTCACAGGCTGCAGGCTGTCTGGCCCCTTCTCTTGACCTGCAGCCTCCAATCAACCCAAAAACAGCCAAACAATGAATGCATGCTATGTAAATTTCTAGCAGATGATGCTTTCACGCTTCCCATGGCATCCAAGCTGATTTCCAAGAAAGCCTTTATCATTTTCATTTGACATTTTACTCCCCCCCCCCCCCCCCCCTTACTCTTTACTCATCACCCCACCCTCCTCCCTTATCGGTGCCCCCTTCATCCCTCCCTCTATCTCTCCCTCAGTCATGGGCAGGGTAGGATATCCCGACAAAGCCAGGCTGTACAAACAGACAGCTCTACAACAGGAAGAACTCCCATCCCTGGGAGAGGAATTTCCCCTCAGAGCTCACACTAATGCATACATATTTGCACACACACCAGCAGTTACCCGCATGCCAGCGTATGCAATTCAGACTCACACGTCCAGGGAAGTCCTAGCAACCTTTTTTAACATTTTGTGATTTTATTTTGTGCCTGGAGTAATCTGAGTGCAGCAAACAAAACATGTCATTAATGGAAAACAAAAACAAAACAAGATAAAAAAAAAAACAAGTCGAGTGTGGAACTATTTGCAACTATATAACAGCTGATTACAGTTGACTGTAAACAATTACAAAAGGTACTTGGGACATTGGGACATTAAGCTTATAAGTAGTCCAATAACAAAAAAAAGCACGAGTGTGACTAATAAATAGAAAATAGATGCCATATTTTCAAACTCTCGCATTTTTATTAAAGAGGTGCTCTTCTTGTATTGTCTTCACACATTAAAAAATCATTTGCAGAAGCTTCTAATTTCCTCAGAAGATTGTTTAACCAACTCAGTTAACTATTTGTTAGAACATTTTGTGCTTTGCTTTAGTTGGAAATTATTGCAAATTGTTCAAATGAATATTTACCCACAGACTAATGTATTCCCTTTACTCACCATGGCGTGCTGTGATTGCAAATTTAAAGTAATTAATTAAAAACAACCAATTAAATGGTCCCTGGATTGTCTTTCCTTTAACAAGTCTCCCATTTAGTTCTCAGAGAACATTTTTTAGGAGTGAACAGACTGTCTGATGGCTGTCAGGGGCCAAATTCTAGTTCATAAAGGAGCCAACAGATTCATTTCCTCGTGTTGCTGCTGATTAAAGCTGCCGGGATTTAGAGAAGACTCTGGAAATTGGGTGAATCAGTGGATTTAAAGGACATGCCAGTGGTCGCCATCCAGTGAGACAGTGTTTAATAGCAGCACATAAGAAGACATGCCTTCAGGATATCAGCCCGCATGAGCTGGGTTTATTACCTACACAGGTGCAGCTTATGTTTAAATTGGTGCTGCTGTTTGAGCTGGCAGTTATTGTTATCTTGTGCAAATTCATTCAAATTTGTACTTTAAAAGTAAACAGATTTCCAAGAAAAAATAAAAGTGTGCAGGAATTTATCTGAAAACTTTTCTTGATGTATCAATATTGTATGTATAATACATTTCTAAATGTTTCATTTGCATGAATTAATAGATAATGCAAGTCTCTGCGGAAGTGTTTTGAAATCAGACAGAGATAGAGTAGAAAGGTAAAGTTCACTGTAGAATTGATCAAACTTCCACTTACATGGTGTGGGCTTGTAAGTTTAGCTCCGAAAGTTTCACTATTTTGATTTTGAGCAACACACTTTCATGAAGCTCCAGGTTTAAATAAGGGGTTTAAATAGTCAAAAAACAAAGAAAATGTGTTTTGGAAATATGGGAATTACCTATCCATCTATCTTTAGAACCCATTGTACCTCTACTGGGTCACGGGGCTGAGTTTTTCCTTTTTATTTGCAGCTAGTTTTTAGATTTTTTTTTGTATTTTGTCACACTACAACATCCATACATCATGTTAATCTGTTGGTCAATGTTTCACACTTTCTTTTTATACGTCCAAAATATTTCAAACACTTTGATGTGCCACTTAAGAAAGAGGAAGCAATTGCAAATGATGCAAAACGGTTGCCGTGACAACGGCTGGGCCTAGCCAAGATCAGATGGCTGACACTTTACCTGCACTTTAAATTGGTAGTTGAGGTAACCACAGTAACAATACCATTAGTATTCCTGCAGCAGAGCAGCAGGTGTATATACATAGGTGTACAGTTCGAGGATCCACACAAAGCCGTCTGCATTCAAGTGGGGGAAAGATTTTTCATTTTAGACTATTTGAAGAAAAACAAATTGAAGAAAAGAAGAGAAAATGTCCACGATATCACAAAACTCTTTATAGAAATCAACTAGATCCACCTCGCTGCCTCGAGGTGAAAAACTCACAGGCGTGTAGCAGAAAACAAGAAATCAGACCCCCAGTGTGCAACTATCCTCCCCACCCCGCTCTTTTAGCCCCGTCTCTATAATTACATGTCTCCTTGTTCTCACACTCTCAATGTCTCTTCTGTTTTTCTTCCATTGTAGATATAATTAGCAGCAGACTTGATCTTTCCTTGTTTGCCTTCACCCACTTTCCATCTGTCTTCTAGCAAACCCTGACACTCCCATCATCTCCTTAACATCTACTGCCCTCCTCAAAACCCGCTGCCCTCCAGAGGGGCACAAAAAAACCACCGCCAGAATGTAAACATCTCAAAACGCATCAAATATAAAGTTAAATAAAGTTATTTTGAAAAACCAAAAATCAGAAAAATATTGAAATGTTTTGAACAGAATACACACCAAACAATAACAATCAGGTTTTATGTGAAATTAACAAAATCTTTGTGTTTTTCCTTTATAACATAAAAAAACACCCAATGAGCTTATTACTTGGGCTCTACTTTTGACCACAATACAATATGAAAGTTATATAATTCAGTTTAAAAAAAGGTAAACCAATTGACGTTTCTAATAATCCCAGTTAGATTAGAATAATTTAATCCAGGACACAGTTTAGCATTTCAGTGAAAGTAAGTGATCATTCCCTGACCTTTACAATGTTGCTATTATTTCAAACAAGATTACAAAGACCCCATAATTTAAGTGGAGTCCTTCCGCTAATCCAAACCTTGTTGTTTTTCAGGAACAGGTATTGGATGTGCTGCCAAGAAGATCAGAAACTGTCTAAACGTGTCTTTCTGAACAAAACAGAAATATCTTTTGTTTGTTGTATGTTAAAAAGCTTTGAATTAATGATCTATAGGTCTGACAAGGTGAAATCACAATGGTCCAACAGTTAAGATGCTGTTGCTTATTTAACTGGAAATGAACTGGAATGACTTTGTTTGACTTGTTTAATGACAGCATTCTAAAACTCTTTGGCTTCGTTTGCTTTTTGCTTTTGACATTTCCTTTCCACATCCTCCTCCACCCCTCCCCGTCTGTCAGACGGCCACATTCCTGCAGGCTTGATTGGCTTAAGGTAACCTCTGTGGTCACTTCCAACGCTGTGGAACAACAGAGACATCTTGACATGTCGTCCAGTGTCAGCCTGCCTCCTAATCATCCTGTCCTCCTGTCACCCCTCCACCATCACATCCTCGTGTTGTCTGGGATTCCCCGACTAATTTGAGTAAGACTTTTTTACTGATTTTTTAGAGATTTTTAGTGAGACAACTGGGTGAGACAAGGAAAGGAGTTTTCTATGAGTTATCATAGTTATCCATTTGCTGGTTTTTCACCTTTGGATTTGTGAATTTATGCGATGCTTTAATGTTTTAAGCAAAACAATATTACGTTTAGATTTGCTGTTTAGAATATTGAAAACATATGTAAAATATACGTTAAATGTATATTAGGCGGCTGGATGACTCAGTTGGCTGCATGCAGGAGTGGCATATATAGGGAGCCAGAGTTCCTTTCCCAGAGTTCCCACATGATGAGCTGAATCTAGTGTCGGTCCTTAGGCAAGGCCCTTCATGCTACTACCTAACTATGTAGCCACAAGGAGGCCGGGCGGTAGCTGTTTCAATCCAGTTGTTCCGCTCCAAGCACTGAGCCTATTCCGATTGAGGAAACTCATAGCAAACCGGAGCTCAGTCCGATTGGAAACGAACTGAGATGGTTTAGAGAGCGGTTCCTGGTCCGAGATCAGGGTTCGCTTGGGTGTATTCAGACTGAAAATTTGCTCCGGATTATCAGGGGAAACTATCTCTGGTTCCCTTTAAACTAACCAAATGGGTCCAGTCTGAACACACCAAGTTTTTCCACCTGATTAGGATTTGGAACTCATCAGTTTGAACCCAAACTTCTGTCTCTATAGTAACAACTGTGAACAGATTCCCGCAAAGATCCATAAAGCCTAGTGAACAACTTCTGTGTCTGTGATTGTAAGAAAAATACTTATCTTTAAAAAAGTAACCAACGATGGTCTTAAAATAATTTTGCATGAGTGTTATTGAACTGATTCTTCCTGTGAAGTATTGTAACTGAGACATGGAGGTTTTCTGATCAAACAAAATGCATTTGAACACATAAAAACACTGATTTAAGAACACCAGAACATCAAATCAGGGCTTACATGACAAGAGCAGAACTGCAGGAGAGAACCGTGGTCCTCAAAATGTCTGCTCCTGTTGAGCTTTGGCAACAAAGAGGATTAATGGCAGCTGAAGTAAAACTTTTTCCAGTCTGGGCAATCCACAGATGTGATGTGGTTGAAAAGCTGGGGAGGACAGTGACATTTACCATAAAGCATGTGCACCCAGTCATCCAGATGTGTGCACAGAAAAGATACTGACAAACAGAAAGCTATCAGAAGGAAAACTCCAAAAGAAAACCATTATTTGTAATTACAGCTTTGCGCCCATTCACATGCTGGGAAACACTTAGTCCCCTCACACAATGGCACGTCCGCAGACAGAGACACTCTATAATTTACCATGATCATGCAAATCAAAGATGCTTTGCTTCTTCTCTGTTTTAATATAAAGACTGCTACTCTCAATCTAATTTGCACACAAATGAAATCATTAAAACAAACTTCCCTTGAGATGTTTCACCTGGAGTTCTTAACTTTTCTCTAAAAACATGTGTTCCAGGTTCCAAAGGGAATTCACTTTTGGTGTGTTGTGTTTTCGGAACAATTTCAGGTTCTGGTAAGTCTGGATCAGTCGGACTACCTAAAGAGCTGTCAGGAGGAATGTGGGTGCACCTTGCATTGCTGCAGGTGTGTATTTTCAGCTGTTGTGCACAACGGTATCAGCATACATGCAGGCATGCGAGGCTGCAGAGGAGAGTCAATTAGGGGACAAAAGAGAAGAGAGCCCGAACGACAGATGAAGAATGGGTGAAAGAGAGACTTGGGCAGAAAAAGAAAGCTCCAACTATGCCCCTGTGCTTCAGTTTCTCTTCATTGATTTCTCCCTGCTCTGCTCCCACACAGCAGGAATGCACAGGTAACAACGCATTGTGTGTGTGCCATGAAATGATATTGAGACAGGCCTCAGTTCTCTTTCACTGATGGACAACAGCTAAGTGTGTTCATTTAATCATTATTACCTGCTTAAGTGCACTTTAAGCACATCAGCATTATTTTTTATTATTGTAACTTTGACATTTTTATGTCAACCTTACAGCACAGCAGACAGAGTTGACAGTTTAATCTTTCTTTTTTTCAATTTGGTTAATTTTAGAGTTGCCAGATTTCTCTGCTAGCTTGATGCTGACAGGAAATTACATAACCGCATCTTCACTGTACACTCATGGCCAGAAGGTCTCTCCGGGCGCTCTCCAGCCTAAACAGCTACATGGGTGGTTTAGTCCTCATATGTGACCCAGAGTTTCATCTCTGCATCAATACTCAGATAAGCTTACGAAAGACAAAACAATAAAGTTTAGGAGATAAAATTACTGCCAGCAAATAAATAACTTTGGTGTGGAAAATGTACATGATCAGCTGCTGGACTAAAATGTAAAAACTAAAACTTGCTTTAATCAAATATTGTGGTATTTAAAGTCCCACTCCAAAGCCATTTTGAACAATTGTAAAAGCCTTCCTGTTTTTTTTTAAACTATGATTATGGCATTTATAGTCAAAACTGTGTCGTTTTCTGGGACATTGTTTCTGCAGAGCGGCAGGAGTTCTTTTGAAATTTGCATCTAAGCTGTGGGCTAGACTGCTGGTATGGAGTTAGCCTGCCCCTGCTTCCAAACGGGCCATATCTATGATCTACTGCCGCGTTCAGTACTTGACAAGTCAATCATTTCTGGTTGGGGAGTGGATCAGTGTTTACATGAAAATAGCAAACTATTTGGAGTTTACAAGATGCCTTTTGGAGCTACCAAGACTCACTAAAAATTATGTTTGGTGCATTGTTCATCTTTTAAGCAAAACACCCTAAAATAAAATGCAAAAAGGATTCAAATTGTATGTGTCAACCTACACAGCAAACTTCAAAGGTAATTAGGCTAAGGCTGATGTCAGAAACTGATGGAAATTTACGTTGGCGACACGTAAAACATGCAGCCAGGATGCAGCTTGCTGCATTGCAGCACGTATTTTTAAGTACGTCCAGCAGTTGGCCCATCCTCTGGGGGAGAGAGATGAGCTGCAGACACAGGTGCGTTCAGGAACCATTTGGTGCAATAATCCTAATCGTCTGGGCGGCCAAGAAAAAATTACTTGCAAATAGTCACTTTCATTTAGGCTAATGCTTACTAGCATAAAAGAAATATCTAATGATATCTAAAGCAGTCTGACAGGCGAGGTGACGGTTGAGGCACGCTGTTACAGATTGATGAAGAAGGCAGATGCTCCTCATCACCTGGGAGTAGAACCGGTAGTCTGAAAGTCACTTTGAAGTTCTGTTGAGCAACTTTTATATGTTCTAACATTCCTGCGTTTCATCCAGAAGTCATGTGATCATACAGTACATGGTAGCCTTCTGTGCATACTGGGCGTTTGGTGTTTGAGGAAGGCAAACTTTGCTTTTTTGGATGTCACAGTGTAGACGCACAATAATAAACTAACATACAATTTAAGAAAAAACAAAAATTAGACAATACCAGGAATAGTACACGCAGATTTGCTAAGATGTACACAGTTAACCACAACTGGAAGAAAAAGAGAAGTCTTATTTTAAACTGAAAATACATCACACAGCTCCGTGCATCGAGTCCACATCCCTTTTCACGCTCTCTTCCGCGAGCTTACACCCCATTTCAAATCCAACATAACATTAGCGGTGCAACAAAAAGAGCGAGCAATATCAGAGATATCCAGCCATATAGTTTTGAGCCAGATGCCAGTTTGGATGAGGAAAACAAAGACATACATGGATCCATTTGTCTACAAGTGAATGCATCGGAATGCAGTGGGAGCTTGTGGCCCGCCCAGTGTCCAACCTACATCACTGCTACAAGGTTTTTGCAACTGCATTATTTTATCTGCTGCTGATTCACAATGATCTGAATAAAGAAATACTCAGAAAAGCAAATTGAATCTTAATTTTCTTTACATGTGTCCTCTGTCATGAGAAAAATGCTGCAAGAACATGTCAAGACACAATTTTCACTAGTGTGGGTCTTTGATTAAACTTTTTTAAGGATCCTGACTGATCTTAGAGGATCACCCAGAGTTCTAGACAAACTGTTGGCCTGAAGGAAAATTACACAGTCTATGAGAATTTTTCCTCCTTTTTACATTAATAACCACAACATCCACATTTTAAATGATTTCATAATAAATCGTTTTATTAGTTGATCTTTTTTTAGTTGTATTTGATGTTCAAATATCAAAACTGTTTGCATTTTTTGAGTAAAGGACTTTGGGTTTCACTGTGCCGTTTGTCATTAATAAAACAAATCTAAATGCAAATAACTTTTTTGCTTTCACACGGTTTTGTTCGTAAGATACATGCGGCATTTAAATCAAGCCCTGTTGAGCTCCAACCTCCCACTCTCATTGTAAATCAAAAGCACTATTCCAATCTGGGTCCAAGTTTCTCAGGGCTTTATACTTAATTTGAACAATCTTTCCCAGCATCCTTTTCCTTTTTTCTTTAGTTATTCCCCACCTGATGTCAAAACCCTGTTTTTATGCTCAACATTTTGTCACTGGAACTTGTTGAAATGTGTGCTGCCTCTCATGTTTGATAGAACAAGGTAGAAACTTCAAATAAATGTACTTAGAAACTATTGATGTGCTAAAAGGACAGAAAAAGGGGAAAACTTTGGACAAATTCTGAACCGGTGCTATTCTATTCTGTTACCAAGTGTTAAATCAGTAAATAATAATTTAAAGACGGAAGCGCACTGAAATAGTCTTTGCTTCCTCTACAGCCCACACTCTGCCGCCCACAGTCAAGCAGCACTTTAACTCTTTGTTTTTGGACAGTAAGGCTGCCATCTTGGTGACCTTGCTTTGGCAAGATCCCTGAATCCATCTATTTAAAAAAATGTAAAAATAATTCACCTCAATCTTTTCATTTAAAGTTCTGCAAGGGGAGAAATGGTTTTAACTCCTGAAGTGTCACAATCTGTCTTTAAATTTCCAGTTTGCTTCAAAGGCCCATTTGTGTATTTCCATAATATTTTTCATATCAAAATACACAATAGGCAACTTTGCACACTTTTACACAAAACATTTTCTGTCTTTCTCCTGCAGTTTGTTTTTTTTTAAGTAAAATGTCCAGTGTTTAGCATCTTGTCTAAACTTTGATGAGCTCAATTCTGATACAACTAAAAAATATTGTTAATTTCACTGCATTACAATGTAAAGTAAATGAACCGTCCAGCAAAAAGCTGCATGCAAACCAAAGTCAGAAATTGATGGAAAGAAAGAGAATTATGAGGAAAAATCAAAAAGGATGAGCTCTGAGACCCAAAAAAAGCAAAAATTGTGAACAGATTTGAAAAATCTCTCCAAATGCGGTGCACTGGTGAATTGAAAGCATTTGTCAACAAATGTGCCAGCAGCTTTTTTTCTTACTGCCTTTATTTTTCCTGCTGAGAGCTTGATTGAGGATTTAACTCCAAAGCATTCCCATTTCCTTGGCATTCCCATTTGAATAGAGTCATTGCTTCAGAAACCAGCTAGTATTTTAATCAATACTTGAGATGACCTTTAAGTATAAATCATCTACTTAAAAAGATGTTTTTAGGAAGCAGTTCATTCATAGTTAGCTTTAGAACACAAAACAATTTCCATGTTGGGAAAAATGCTAGGTAGCTAAATATAGCTCTTCAATTAACTCAGAAAAACCTTTTATAATCAAATGAACTGTTGTCTACCCAGAAGAAATGATCGATTAATCGTAAAGAAAAACAGTACTGCCGAATTATCACTAATTATTCTTGATTGTGATGGTTAAACTGTGATTCTGTTTTGTTTGGGAAAGTAATGATAAATCAAAAATTACAATAAATTGTGATTTAGTGACAAATAACATTAAGGAGTTAGTAAGTAATGGAATTATCATGTTTAGGCAAAAAAAAGCAAAAAATGACCAAAAAAAGATTTTAACTTTTACCATTAAACAGAAAAGAAAGTAACAACCAGATTTATTCTGAAGAACAACAGCTTGAGGCTGGAATGAATTTACTGCTTTTGAGTTTTTGAATTATTCGTTAAATATAGTTAAAGTTGGTAAAGTTAGGTTGTAAATCTATGAAAAAAGTGCTGTTCAAAAAACAGGTACTTATTTGTTCCTCAATCCCCAAATAAAGTTCTCAAAGTTCTTTACTTTCACAAAAGGTTTTTTTTGTTTGTTTAATTCAGTATTTTCATGGGAATACAATGCAAATTTCCTCCGGAGTTTTCATTCAGCCCTCAGATGTAATTACAGCACTTGAACACTGATTAAGAACCGCCGTCTTTGCTACGGTGGGAACTGCTGCAGCTGCACATGGACAGATTTGCATGATGGCTTCACTTTTGCATGCCGCTCTGGAAAAGGCGTGCTCTTTATTCTACCTATGTGTGCATTTAGACAGCCTGTTTCTTTACTTTTAGTGTTTCTGTTGGTGAGGCGTTCAGGTTTCACCTGCATGTCCCAACATCATCAGATATCTGGATAGAGCAGTTTCTGCAACAAAAAAAAAAGTCTATGGACTGAACTTTTAAAAGAAAGCTATCAGATCCTCCTGCAAATTGTACATTATGATACAAAAAACTCATGATCCTTTAAAAGGACTTCACATTAACCACTGAATTTACATTTGTTTGGTTCTAGATTTCTTATTTTGTTTGAATAGAGCACACCTTTCATCTCTGTGGTCCACTTTCATGGTTTCCTTAGCTGCTAAGATTTCCTCCCTGAAGTTCCAGTGTTATTTTAATTAAAGGATCATAATAAGAACAGAAAATAAATGACTCTCTGTGTTGGCCCCCTTTTTGACTGATGACCTGTCAAGGTGTACTTTGCCTCCCAACTAATAACAGCCCCAGATTTTTTTACATCTCATTTTCACCTTTTTATATCCATGGTTAGCTTGTTTGCTTGAATCTTCATTCATGGAGGAGTCTGGCATTATTATATTTTCTTTCTGTCAGTGGTTTTATTGTATTCCTCCGTGGGAGGGGGATTAGGCTGTGAGAAATGGGTGCATTGTGTCTGAAAGAGAGTCGACTTTTCTCTTTATTCATAAAGAATTCTTACTTTGGTCCATCTTTCTGGTGCTTTAAAGGGTGGGGATGAACAGACTAAAGAAGAGAACATATCAAAGGGAAGCCACAAGTAGTCAGGTTTCCTCAGCAGGAGCCCAGATAAGATTTCCTCCAAAGGTAGTTCATGAAACACACAAAAGCTTATTTGTTTTTTCTCTCATTTTGAAGTTTTCTTTTAAGCTCAACATACATTCACAACATTAACCTCCAAGCTGCATTTTAAAGTAACACTTTCTGTTTGGCAAAAAGATTATTTTCTTTGCTTCCTCTGCTATTTATGTACTTTTAGTGGGGATTCCAATTGGGCTCCAGTTTGTGACATACACTTACCGGACACTTTATTAGACTGTCTAACTGCTCATTAATGCAATTTTCTAATCAGCCAATCACATGGCAGCAACTCAATGCACTTAGGTGTGTAGACATGGTCAAGACGATCTGCCGCAGTTCAAATGAGCATCAGAATGAGGAAGAAAGAGGATTTAAGTGACTGTTGGTGAAAGTTGGTGCCTGACTGGCTGGTCTGAGTATTTCAGAAACTGCTGATCTACTGGGATTTTCACCCACAATCATCTCTAGGGTTTACAGAGAACGGTCTGAAAAAGAGCAGATATCCAGTCAGCAGCAGTTCTGCGTAAAGAAATGTCTTGTTGATGCCAGAGGTCAGAGGAGAATGGACAGACCGGTTCCAGCTGAACCATAAAATGGCAACATTAACCCTAATAACCACTGGTTACAACCGAGGTCTGCAGAAGAGCGTCTCTGAACGCACAACAGGTCCAGCTTTGAACAGATGGGCTACAGCAGCAGAAGAACACACTGGGTGTGGTCACCAAAACTCGATAATAGCAGATTGGAAAACGTCTAGTCTGATGAGTCTCCATTTCTGGCAGGACATTTGGATGGTAGGGTCCGAATTTGGCGTCAACAACATGAAAGCATGGAACCATCTGACCTTGTATCAACAGTTCAGGCTGGTTGGGGTGGTGTATTAGTGTAGGGGGATATTTTCTTGGTACACTTTGGGCCCCAGTATGGTTTCCAGTACCTTGTTGAATCTGTGCCACCAAGGCTTCAGGCAGTTCTGAAGGTAAAAGAGAGTCCAACCCCGTACAAGCAAGGTGTACCTAATAACATGAACGATGAGTGTACATGTGCGTGTTATCAATGCAATGTACAAAGTTAAATTATCGCGAATCATGAACAGGTTATAGCATGTCAATGGGGAGTTTGTGCACACGTTCTTCTTTCATATGAAATGTTCACATTTAACAATCAACTTTATCATCAGGATCCGTTTTAAAGTATCAGTTTGATAACTGTTTGGTAGTACTGTACACCATTATTCTGAACTTGGACAAGAACCTTTAAGCAACAACAACAACAAAAACCACCTGATTATTTGTTATTTGATGCTTAGTTTGGTTACTTTCCCTCATATCTGTTCTGAAGAAGACCCGTCGCCACTCTTCGTCTGAGCTCCTTCATCTGCGCTTCCTTTTTAGCTTCAAACAGGTTTGACACCAACAGAGACAGGGCTTAAAGAAAAGACTGTGCTGTTATGAATTCTTTGAACCCACCTAATCTCCAGCGAGCATCTAAGGCATCCCAGACTACTAATTGTTCCTCGGCTCTGGGGTCAAAAACAAGCCACAACCCTGCCAAGCGTAAGATCAATGATGCCCAGGAGGGCAGAGGTAAAATCTGTGTTCTAACATCCAAAAACAGACAAAGCAAAGGGGATTTAGAAGAATTAACGGAGAAATCCCAACACAGACTCTCAGCAGCCTAAAAGGGATGAGCCCCCTGCAGCCAGGCTTGATATCATTATAGGCAAAACAAGCAGCAGAAGGAATTACACCTGCACTCACATTCATAAGAAAATGCAGATCCACACACCCCCCCTCCAAGATTAGAGAGGAAGGAACAAGAGGGGAGGGCAGGGGACACAGAGAGAGCTCACCTTTCCTCATAATGGGTGTGCTCACCTGTTCATCACCTCACCTGGGGCAGGGGGATACCCCCCCCACACACACACACACACACACAAACTCACTTCTCCCCCACCTTTCAGAGATGGTTAGATAAAGCCACCCTTTGAGCTGAAAACGCACTGAGATTGTGACGGTGAGTTCCAGCTCTCTGTCTCCCCCCACAGAGCCCGGCCCTGAAACTGATCCAGCTTGGCTTTCTCCGGGAGAAGTTTCTCACACTCACAACCTGCCAATCACTCACACCTCCCAAAGGATTGGAGGAGGGAGAAAAAAAGTGCGACACACGCAGTGTGCATCCAGTAAACACGCAAGAGCACACGCACAAAAGCAAACTGTACAGATAAGGGAAGATAATTGGTTCTGGGACAGAGACTCTCACAGGTAAATGGGCTGATACCGATCGATGAGAAGAAACTCGAACCATCTCTGTCAGACATTCCTGTGTTTGTGTGTGCTTGTTTTGCTGACATTGTGGGTCTAACCTTCCAGATGTGCAGAAAAACAACAACCTTCTTGGTAATTAGAAAAATTAACCTTTAGAACCTAAGAATCAGGTCTTTGAAAGAAGAAGAAACATACTTCACCTCTTTTCTGCTCAACCACAACACAAAACGACTTTCTCTTTACACCGCAATTTGATCTTCTCTTCCTATGACGTTTTGTAATCTTACAATTGTGAGAAACAATTTAAATAAACAGAAACTCAAATAAAGTAATTCTTCGGGTAACAAAACCGTTACAATCCCTTTGGAAAACGGTGGTTTCTCTGCTCTTGTCCTTTGAAAGACATCCTCTAAAGCTCTAGTTTCATCAATAAACAAGCATTAATTGGTGGAATGCAGTTTAGATAAGACACTGCAAATGTCCACAGAGACCAGCACAGGGCTTTTTACACCGTGAGGTGACTGATGGAGATAAGAAGACTTACGCAACCTTTTTTTTTCATTAGGAAAATGTTGGACTGGAAGATTTTAATGTTTGCAACCAACGGGTTGCTAATGACATCCAAACATTTCATGTATATTTGAGTAGCTTCTGACAAAAAAATCAACTCAAACGTTTAAAATTTGTGATAAAAGTATATTTTTTGTGAATTAGCCATTGACTGTATAAGAAAACTGGACAGAGCATTCCCTCCACCCTCGCGTTCCAAACAGGAAGTACCTGCTGGTCCCAGAAAGCCATAATCCCCAAGACTGTTATGATAAATAAACAACTATTGAATAATGTTGCAGTAGACAGTGTTTTAAAGGATCTTATTTAAAGCTAAAAACATTTTTTGTTTGCAATTCTAAAAAGAAAAAAAAAATTGCCAATATTTTTTGTTGGGTGTTTTTGATCCATTTTTCTGCTCTTTAACAAGAAAGCTTCATGTCATTCATTTGTGGATATAAATAAACTCTTGGAGAATTTAAATTAATATAAGCAAATCTAAGAACTGATGAAAAAAATATGATCCGCATTGTAGCTTTTACAGTGTTTGTTTACTAGCCCGCAGTCCCTGGCTGCATAAAACTGGAGGAAAGTTTTGCAGATGATGGCGTTGAATTGGTGAGGCACACACCAGACAGGGCTGAATGAGGAATGGCATCAAATTGGCTCTTGTTTGTTCATTTTTGTTTGTATTTTGTATCTGGTGGATGTATGGATGTTGCTTAATCCAACCATAAAGTGACAAATGTTGGCATAAAAAGTTATTTTTTCCACACATGTAAAAAAAAGCTCCAAACTGCCTACCAGAAAAAAAAATCATGTCATGTTTATTTTTATGTGAATTCATCTACAAGGATTGTAATCACTCCAGTATGAGCGCACTGGGTTGCACTTCAAGATCTGCCTGTTCCCTTGGAAACCAAAATACAACCAGCACCCCCACCCCCTTACTTACTGGCCAGGCATAAGAGAAGGGAATGACAATGTGTCCATTAGTTCCATCTTCTCCTTCTCCTCCTCCTTCACTGTGTCTCAGGTGATGTGGCGAGTGGGAATTTCCACCCAGGATGCCTGAATAACCCACACCGAAAGTGCAGGCCCCAGTGGAGGCGACCCGAGCTTGATACTCCTTGAGGCACGCTCGGAAGAAGGTGTCACATTGGTCCCTAGAAGAGCAGCGCTGTCCTCCACTGGTCTGCAGGTCACAGCATTCTCCATTCTGCAGCAGTCCGTGGGGGTTCTGGAAGTGGCGGATCTGAAGCTCAAACAAGCCCCCGGCACACACCACCTTAGTCAGGGGGAAAGAAGAGGGTTATGACTGGGTGAGTTCTGCTTATGACAAGGCTTTTAATTTGAAAAGCAAGGGGCTATTAGATCAAAACACTCCAGGCAAATCTATTCTGATTTTTCTTTGGTTTTCCAGTCATTTTTTTTACAACAGCAGTCAAAATATAGGAAAAGAGAGACAGACTGTTCCTTTTTGTTCCTATCATGCCGTTAGAAAAAAAAATAGTGGAGAACTTGTAACCAACAGACTTGTTTCTCCAATTGGAAAAATCCTAGAAAGTTTAGCTGACTTTTTTACTTTTGATATTCCACCTCCTAAAAGACTCGTGAATTTTAAACACTTTATGTTTAGCATACAAAGATTCACTTAAAAAAGTAAAAGTAAAGTAACAGTGCACATGCAAAAAAGAAAATTAAAACACCACCTCATGACTCAAAAAACAAGGGAGGGAATATTGTCTCATCTGATTTGTGTGTGCGCAATTCTTGATTTGTAATTCATACAATGCATTTTGTGCGTAACTGTTTGCACTTACAATTGTGTATTCACATGTACAAAAATTACAAAATCAAACAAATACAACTAACACACGCACAGCCTTAAAATTACAGTAGCTTGAAACTAACTGCACATACAAATCTTAAACAACAATAAACAAATCACTACAATCGATACACACACATAAATCTACATTTACACACAAACCAGAAGTGAGACTGCTGCAAGGGAGTGATGCATTCTGGGAGGCTTAAAAAAGGTGTTAAGTGTTTTAAAGATGTATATTTAGACCTTTTTATATTAATTATCGATGCAAATCTGTTTAAGAAAGTGGGGAAATTACCAGTTCCAAGCGGCTGATAAGAAAACTCTGATAACCCAGCATTCTAGCAGCATCTGAACGCAGCATTTACACACAAATCTGGAGACGTGAAAAGAGTCTCGCAAGTGCGCACAGTTACGCACGAAATGTATTGTATGAGTTCCAAATCAAAAACACACAAATCGGATGAGATTATATTATCTCCGTAAAAAAGCCTCCTGGTGCTTATAGACTTCCTGGGATCAAATGATACAACTATGAATTTTTAAGATTTGAAATTATTCAGACAGATGCATGCTTATCGTCATTGAGAAAAAATAAGCAAAAATGTGTGTCAGGATGATAAAAGTTTAATTATAAGAACACCTCTAACCAGATGTGTTAGTTCTTAGTATTACCTGCCTCAGCTGTGTAATATATACAGCACACTACAACAGTTCATTCAGCAAGCAGAGAAACATAACAAGGACATTTCTCTGATTGACAGACATGGAAAACATTTAGGTTGTGAACACCAACCATTAATCTCTTAACTTCCTTTCATTTCCCTCATCTCCTTTTGTCTATTTTTTAAATAAATCTGTGCCACCACCCTTTTTCTTTATCATGCTCTGCCTCTCAGGGGAGCAGAGGGATTTGTTCACGCTCTTTTATCCCCTCCTCCTTTTTTCTCTGTCTGGGAATAAGTTGTACAGCTCCTGGTATTCTTTCTCTGCGGCCATTGGCTCTGCCACACCGTTCCCATTATCCCGTTCTTCCTCCTTGTCTTTGTTTATGGACGTGGAACACACACACAGTTTCATCCATGCTGGTGTTAATGAGACCTCCTGAGAGTCTCAGAGCACCAAGGACAGGTGTATGCAAGCATGAATATGCGCTTGGTTCCTTTTCAAATATGAATGAAACCAAAATGAAATGAAGTCATGGTCGTTTGATGAAGAACATTCCCTAACAACCACAGCTCAAACGCGGCGGCACCTCATTCAGTTCTGGATCGACTGAAGTGTCCTTCATGTCAGCAAGACTGAAAGTCCAACCAGATCTGGTGGGCTTCCAGACACCGAGCTAAAATATCAGTCGCCCCATTGTTGCAGGTTACACGTCCCTCCACTGCCCCCTGTCCCCTGAGCCGGAGGAGAGGTCGGTGGTGGCGAGAGGAGGGTGAACTTGTCTACATCAAAAGGCTTGTGGAGATACAGTGGCTCTCATCACTCCACATCCTCTCTTTTTTCCCTCTGGTGCACTCGCAGCCCGAGCCATTCCCTGCATACCAGCGTTTCAGCGCTCAGTCAGACCAGAGATGGAGACAAAGAGAGATCCAAGCCAAAGCCCAGACCATCTCTGCAGGAGAGCTTAAGCAGTTAAGGACTCACTGAGGTCTCCATCCAAAGAATGGCATCCATTAGTGATGGATCTCACTTTAATGAACAAGACAATTTAAGAGTTTTTGACCCATTCATTTACTGGTTCAATGTGATATTATCGATTCAATCACAAAGTCAGAAGATGTACACAAACGTTTCTGATTGGAGAACTTCATTGACACTTCAGTGGTTCATTCTTAATTTGTGATCGTAAAATTAAGGATTCCTAAACATAATTTAAAAGAAATCACCCAAGAAGCATTTTGAAACGGCAGTGAATAGTCAAAATCCAATAAACTTTCAATGAATTTCTCATTTACTGATTTTTCCAAAGAAAGAAAAAAAAATTTTTTCCTCCAACATGCAACAAAGAGCTTTTGTCTATTTTGAAATTCTGGCTCTTTTCTGAGAGTCACAGCAGAAATATTCACAGTTTTAACACTTCTTTGTGTTAATTCATTCCAGGTTCTTGCATTAGAAGACAGCACTGCAGCGCAGGAGCGCGGCTGCTGTTGCTCCTCTGTGAAAGGCTTGCAGAGGTGCCTGAATGCTCAACATTCACACGCCCCAGAGGTGGCCCCGCGCCCCCCACACGCCCAAGACACAGATGATGTTTGTGAGCTCAGCGTTCAGAAGAAAAACGTGTGCACGCACGCACACATCTGGCCCCTGTCTTATCTGCATTACACCCATCCTGTTCTCTCGCGCGCAGGGAATTAAAATCACAATTTATATGATACGGATGAGGGAGGGATCGAAAAGCGTTGCGCACACCTATCCACCCATGAAGCCAAAAACACGTACAACAAAAAGACTGGAAACCAATTAGAATACGTATAATGCCTTTTGTTCTTCAGTGGAAAAAAATGAAATTTTTCTAATCCTGAAGTCACTAGATTACTTCAGAAAGAAGAAAATTTTTATTTATGTCTCCAAACCTCAAATCAATAATTTCCCAGCAGCTCGAGTTCTCACACTGATTTGTATGCTGCCCGCCTCAACCCATTCTTTGTTTTGCAAATATAAGCATTGACGCACACCATGAAAAAAGTCGGATTCATACCTGATGGTAGCAGCCCTGCAGTCTTTACATTTTTTTGTTTCTAAAGCTTGGATTAAAGTGGGTCTCTGTGGCGTGGGGTAGTGGGGAGCAGCGGGCTGAAACAACAGGTGAGCAGAGCGCCATGAAGGACCAGAAGGGCCAGCGGAGCGCGCACCACGCGCGGACCTACCTGACAAAGCTGCTTTTTGATGGTCACAGGTCAGTCTAAAGGTGGGGGTTAAGCGCTGGAAATAGCACTTAATCGGAAGCTTACCTGCGGTTGCATGGTGAGTGCGACGAGAAAGACCACAGCCCGGTTCAGCTGGAGTTGTCCCTTGTGCCGCTCATTCTTCATGTCTCGTTTCCAGATGCTCCTTTTCTGCCCGCTTCCGCCACGGACACTAGTTCCCGCGTGCGCTCTTGACCTATCCATCCCTGCGTCAAGGGATCAGGGACTGTGCTGTGCGCTCCGGCGACGGCGGCGCTCTCCTCCTCCCTCTCTGCGCCCTCTCTCCTCCTCCTCCCGCTGCTGCTCCTCTCTGGACTTAAACCCTCAAACTCCCACGAAGCAACTTCATGACGTCTAGATCACAGAGACCATAACTATCTGTGCTCCTAATCCCTGAACACACCCACCTTCTTGCACAGACGCGCACCTGATCACCGCTTTGCTGTTGCGTCCACGGAGGATTTCCGCTGGGAACCAGACACCCAGACAAACCCACGGACTTCACACGCGCCACCTGCGTTTAAGAGGCTTTGCGGGTCCAATCTGTCGCCCAATCACTTGACTTGAATTCTCCCCATTTGTAGTTGGCACTTTCCCTTCATCTCCAGGCGATCTTCAGAGGTTGAAGGAACAATTCGTTGATTGGGTGTTCATCCAATTAAGGCGTAGAGATGTAATTCTCGAAAGATGAGTGGTTGTTAGCAGGGAAGCTGGGTGGTCATGTTCTCAGCCTGCTGTGACGCCCGGCGGCACATTCAGTGTGGGAAACAATGAAAGAGGGAGCGGAGGGTGTGTCCTGAGGCAGGGAATATCCGTCTTTCTGCAGCTCTTCTCCGGATGGTTCCCAGCAGCGCGCCCCCCCCCCCTCTCTCTCCAGCTTTTCCTTAAAACCAACCTGCAGCCCGGCCTTTACCCTCCCACCTCTCTTTTGCTCACATTTACTCCTCATGGGATTATCCTGAGTGCGTTTCGCGTCACAGATCTTCAGTCGGGGGTTTTGGCTTTCCTCTCTACCTTTAGTAACACCTCACTGCTTTCACTCCTCCTGTTTCACTTCAAAGCGCCGCAGCGCAAAATTGACTGTTTTCATATTCCTGATTCCTACATGGGAACGTTTCATAAGCCTTTAGAGATGACCCCCTCCTCCCTCCCCATGCAATTACAGATTACAGGACACCGCTGAAGCTGATCAGGAAGCCCTAAGCATATGCACAAACACGGAAACGACAGCCCTGTGAAGTGTTTTCTGGTAAAGTTGTGGCTTGAGGATCCAGGAGCGGACTTACCATTTGGCAAAGGTGGGCGATTGTCGGGGGCACCCAAAACCTTGGGAGCCCCACTGGGGGGGAAAAAATGTTTCATTTAATTTCCTCGCCCATAATTATTCAACTCTGTCATAAATAAATAAATGAATGAATGAATGAATGAATGAATGAATGAATGAATGAATGAATGGGCACAATTGTGGATTCACACCGGACGCGGCTGAGGTGTCAAATTCGCGTCTGCTGCCTCTCTTTTGACGCCCATCAAATTTACTGCTCAACGCCTTGACGCCCCGGCCATGGAGCAACCACTGAAGAACTTCATTCGTTGACCACATCATCAAACATGTGGATGATGTTGAGCTTGTGTTTAAGTGTTTTAGAGAGCTCCACAGAGGAGCCGGCAAGCATATCGCCGTGTCTGGGCTCACCAGCGTCCCTCTTGGTGTAGTGTGCTCTCCTAATGCGGAGCTGCGCCTGACAGCCGATTTAAGCATCACTTCCAACTGTCTGTGGCAGTTTGAACATTAACCCGAAAGGGGGAAAATAAAAATAAAACTGAGGGAACCTTTTTATTTTTGTCTCCATGAAAATAAGATAAAACATCATAAGCCCACGGATCTGAGGGAATTGCGCTCTGTGACGGGCTGGCGACCTGTCCAGGGTTTATTCCACCTTCGCATCTTAAGGAGTTGGACCATATTTTTCCTTTCTGATAAAACAACAACCACTGCTTTATATTTGTCTGCGGCTCATCCGTTGCATTATTGCTACGTTATTCCTATTCCTGCTTCTTACATCACGCGACTACGTGGTATAGGTCGGCTACGGTGGCTGTTTTGTTCGTTATTCGGCTCTGAGAGCGAATTACATTCAGATTGAGGAATCTCAGACCGAACTGAACCTCAGTCTGATTACAAATGAACTGAGACCACCTCGAAAGATGGGTCCGAGCAGTTTCTGGTCCCAGGCCAGGGTCCACTTGGATGTATTCCAACTGAAAATTTGTTCCGAATTATCGAGGGAAGCAAACTCTGGTTCACTTTAAGCAAACAAAATGTGCCCAGTTTGCCTCCCAAGAAAGCACCATGTTCCATCATCTTCGTATTCTTTTCAGCATCCACCGCAATTCGTCAATATGCAAGTCTTGGGGTCGCTGTGATGCCATTGACGCCATGATTAGTTTTGTGCATCATCAATGCCGTCTCCTCATCTGGACCCACGGTGGCTGGGATTGCCAGATTAACATTCAGTCATCACCAGGTCCATGTCAACAGCCCTCGTTGAGTGCCTGCACTGATACGATTTCTAACAATTGGACGGCAGCACGGGGGCAGGAGTGGAAGTCTAAAGTTGGCCAATGTTTAAAAAAAAAAAAAAAAAAAAGTGGCAAGCTGAAGTGTATATCTGAGCGGCGGTAAAAATTATCATCATTACTGTTGATGCAATAAAAGAAAAAAAAAGAAATCCATCTCACTCAAAATTCTAACAATACATGTTTTACAACAACAAAAGCAATGTCAAAACAGGAACAAGAAGAGCAGGAAAAAAAGAACTCAATAAGAAGATAAAGAAAGTCAAGAATGAGAAAAATGACAGAAAAGGAGAGAAAATGCAAAAAAAAAACAAAAAACAGAATTTTGAGAATTTTTTTTTTGTCACCAATCCATAGTGAACTGTTTTGTTCCATAAAATATTTTTTGTTTCTTCTGCCTTCAGTAAAACCTGACAAATTAAAGAAAAGACAGAAGACCCCAGAAACTGAGTAACAAATTAGTATTTTCAATAAATTCAATGTTTTTTTATGTAAAAATAATGTTGGATACATTTTTTTTTAATTTCCTTGAGATTTAAATTTGATATCAGTTTTTTAAAGCTTATCAAAACATTTAGATTATTTTTTTTTTCTATATTTTTTTAGATTCTTAGATTTAGATATCTAAAGGACCAATGAAGAAGTTATGCAATGAATGTTTTATCCTATAAATAAGGATTTCTAATAATAAAAATAAAAAAAGATTAGTACTCCACTACTGGGGGCTCCATGTTATTGTTCGCCCGGGGCCCCCAAAATGCTAAATCCGCCACTGAGAACGCATGGGTTCACACACTTCGGTTTGGACTCTCTTCATACAGCTGCTTCTGTGCATGTGATGCAAAAACATGAGATAGCTTCATTTGAATATCAACCAACATGACATGAAACATTTTCCACAGCTGACCTCAAAGTGCGCGTCTTTGTTGGAGCCCAGACTTCCACACATAATGTGCCTCCTTTATCAGAGGGGACCTAATGAGATTCTGCCTCCTCCTCTGACTCAGTCAGTCCATCACAGGCTTGTTGCTCAAGAGCTTCCTTGACAACCCTGGTTTTTCCGCGGCTTGGCATCACAATTGAGGGTGTTCTGCTCCCTGGTGACCCAGGGAGCAGAACAGAGGGCCCTTGAGAAGCGCGACCCTGATTAGCATAGAGGAGCAGTGACCTCCAGCATGAGATGAATTCCGACCAACCAGAACGGAAACACTCATCAGCGAGCTGGAAGCACCGCGTGAAGCACACCTGAGATTCACCTTTAAACTGTCCAGAGGTTGCCATTCCCAAATGACCTCGGAAACCATGCAGTAGTTGGGAATTTGGCGCCACCTGGCGGCCAACGTTTTCTGTTTATCAGAAAGAGTGCCGGTATAAAACGCAATTCAAATGTACGTTTTAGGTATTTACTTTGTAAAAAGAAATGCACTGAAATCAAAATATCAGTTTTTTAAAACTGAATAGATTAGCAATTTAAACTGCAAGTTTTTAGTAAAGACAGAAAAATGTTTGCTTCAATTTATTTTACATTATGCCAATTACAAGTTTAATCTTCAACAAAGGAAAGTCTCATGTTTGAGTTAACTTTAAGACATACTTTTATATGCTACCAGTCTGCCTGGTCACAACTTTCAAGATTAAAAGGGAATGCAAATTATTATTTTTTAGGTGACAAAGGAAATTGTTTTTTTTGCACTTAATTTGAGGTTCCAGTTATTCAGGTCATAGTTTAAGTCCACCACAGGAAAGCCTTATGTGCAAGCACAGTTGATGATAGTCTAGGTTGAGCTTTTCAGGCCAAATTCAAAACATTAAATTCAACCTCATGGATTCAACTGCTGGTAGAAATACATTGTGTATTTGTTGTTTATACTGATTTTTGGTAAAATAACAAGGTAGAATTTTCCGTACCAGATATTTTCAATGAATGCTTGAAAGTAATTATTCTTTTCTTTGTGAAATTCATGTTGCATTCCACAAGTTAGAGCCCCTTGGATTTCCTGTTTGCAGGTATGTTAGGGTGTATCCAGACTGGACACATTTGGTTTGCCTAAAGTGAACCCCCACTATATTTATGGAGAAACAATCAACCACAGTATCTTGTGCAGCAGTTCCAGTCAAGGCTGTTCACTGTTAGAACTAGGATTTCTGCAGATTGTGACACTTATCTGTGTTACTTTATCTCTTCTGTTGAATCAGCCAGGCAGATTCTAACAGAAATCATTGAATCAAAATGTTCTTTAAGCATCATCGCACTATAAATTCCTAATAAGAGTATAATAAAGAGCATAAAGAAAAAGATATATGAAATTCCATCACTTAGTTTCCAATCAGACTAAGCTGTGGTTTGCAAAGTTTCCTCAGTCTGAATAGGCTCCACGCTCGGAGCAGAACAACTGAACCAAAACGGCCACCGTAGGTGGTTAGTATGGGATGTAAACACAGCAACTCATTTAAATGAACCACAGGATTTGGTGCTAGGTCCTATTCTATTCTCTATTTATATTTACACTTTAAAAACTTACCAAATGCATTATATCATCTGTATGCTGACAACACTGTCATTTACTGACACTCTAGGTCGATCGCACAAGCTTTTGAGTTGTTACAATCTGCTTTTAATGTTGTTCCATCTTAGATCACTAAAATTGGTTTTAAACACAGAAAAAAAGTGATTTTTCACACAAACGTTAACTACAGATCACTCGGGTTCTTAAAACTGAAAGACAAATCAATAAAATTAGACAGATACACGTACCTCAGTTTTGTGCTTGACACAGAACTTTCTCATAAAATGCATGTGAAGTTATGGTTTCACTTTAGAAATAAGTTGTGTGTAAATGAACAGGCCTAATATAGATTAGTTTGTGTACCAAGGACAAATATTCCATCCATCACTGCCCATGTTTCTAACTTAAACTGTAAACCAATGCACCTTGTAAGTTCTGAACTTTATTAACGTCATGCTGCTCATACCTTTTGCATATTTCCAAATGACTGCTCCGAAATATTGCCTTGTAAAGTTTGCTATGTCACTTCGTTGCAATTCAACTTTAAATTATATATTGTAAACATCCCAAAGTCATCATTTTGTTTTATACTGTAACCTTATTTTTGAGATGTGCGTTACTGACCTCTTGGCCAGGTCACCATTGAAAACTAAACCCTGATCTCAATTGGTTTCACCTGGTTAAATTAAAAAAATAATGTGGTTGGATGAAGGCTCATTAAAACAATGTTTAATGTGATACACATTGCTTTCAGCAACGTTTTCTCTACAATCTTTGTGTCAAACACCTATAAGTGTGCCTTGTTAGCAGTTATCTCCTCAGTAACCGCCTTACAGCATGCCTCCACCGTACCAAAGTCACAGTAAAAAGTGATGCAACGACGCAGACAATGTTCGAAATTAATCAGCAAAATGTAAAGTTTAAATAAGTGAACTATCCTGATAAAGATTGCAAAGCTTAGGACTTGCATTATTTTCTCATTGCTTTGCCCCAAATATTATTGTAATATATCATAATTCCTGGCCAATGACTGAAGTCGCAAAGTCAGTAGCGTAGAACACACTAGTCTACTAGTCGCAAACTAGTACTAACAGCGAAGTAGTCACGTACATTTATTTCGAAACAGAAAAGTCTGTTTGACAGGAGTCTGAATACATAGCCGAAGCGCAAGGTTCAGGACTTGACCGAATTAAGTGGACTCTGTTCTGACCAATGGACTTTTCCCGTCTGAATACACCCTCAGATACATTACCGGGTAACACCACTTATAGTTTGCAGAATACAAGGTCCCAGGAAGCAGTGCAGATGTCAGTCTGACAAGAGGGAAGTAGTGAACAAAAGTTGACAAATAATCCATCACACTGAAGTATTTAAGTAATCGAATTTCTTTAATAAAAAGACAAATACCAAGCTCCAGGTACAATGTCTGACAAGTCAGACCCTGGGTGCAATGCTTTCAAACAGTTTTAAGCTAAAGTCCTATCAAACTGGCTAAGAAAAAAGCATACTTACATGTAATCTGTAAAAAAAAAAAAAAAAAAAAAAACTTGATTTACAAACTGAAAATAAAAAAACAAATTTCAACCTGTATGGGGATTATTTCTTGGCAAATGAGATCTTCATGGCATGGGTTTGTGTGATCTTGAATCCCTGTAGTGAATCTCGTGCGGCTCCAGCCTGCACCTCATTATCAAACTCCACAAAGGCAATGTCGTGACGACCAGGGACCAGACGCACCTCTTTAAAGCCAGGGAACCTACACAGACGCAACAGACATTTAACAGTCAGACACACTGGGCATGAAAGCAAGTAAATCCATGAAAAAAAAAAAAAGTCAATACGAACTGGTTAAAGAGCATGGAGAGCATCAACTCATTTGTCTCCTCTGGCAGGTTGGTAAGGAAGAGGATGTGATTAGGTGGATTTTCTGCAACCTGTCAGCAGAAAGCAAAGATTAGACTTAAGAGGGGAAAAAAAATGTTTTATTTCTATCTTTAACTAAACAGATCCTGGAAAAAAAAATCATTACCTGCTGAGGCATTTGGCCGGGCATCATCTGACCAGGAGCCAGTGCACCTGGGGGTATCTGGCCAGGCGCCATTCCTGGGGGAGGCATCATGCCTGGAGGAGGCATGTAAGCCGGCTGGCCTGGAATGTGCATCATACGGGGAGCCTGGCTCATAGGCGGCATTCCCTGAAAAATGACACATTTTAAACACTTTAATGGCAAAAGATTACTTCAATTACCTCTAAATGTATGCTGGTACTACATTCTCATCTGTAGAGCCTTTAAAACGTTTCTTTTGTTCCATCAAGTGACTCAGCCTCTTATTTTAGCTTAAAATTTCCAATCAACCTATCGTCACGGTAAACTTCATTATGGGTACAGTAAATGCTCCCACTTACAGGCATTGCAGTAGGAACTCCAGCCATCATGGCTGCAGCAGCTTTCTTAGCTCCGGTTCCCTCAGGTTTGGGCTTCCTCTTCTCCTTTTTGCGCTCACGTTCCACATAGGTTCCTTTCATTTTTGCTATGATGTCTGAGTCCGTTTTGGAATATTGAATGCGCTGCAGTGAGACACACACGTTTAGATATGTAGCATTACTATTGCAAAAAAAAAAAAAAGTAAAAACATTATTACCATTTAAAAATGACATGCAAAAAGTCATTGTCTTTGTTTTTATATATCCATTGAAAATACAATTTCATGGCCACAAGGAGCAGTAAACTTTAACCATGTCCCCTTCCACAGGAAATAACCAAACAGAACAGTCTTCAGTCAAATACCTCAAATCTGCACTTGGCCCATGCTGCTTTAAATAACGTTTACTTACCATGGGCTTATCGTAGAAAGGGAAGCCCTGCATGGACCTCAGTGCATTGGAGGCACTGTTGATCTCTTTGAAGATAACGAAGGCTTGACCTTTCATCTTTTGGGTTCGTGCAACGAGTATGTCCAAAATTTGACCAAATTGCGAGAAGATGGCGTACAGTGACTTCTTCAACTCTAATAAAGTGGAAGAGGGAGGAAAAAAAGATGCATCCGAATTAATTTGGCACACCGTTTGAGCAAAGGTCAGCAGAAAGTGGGAAACTTACCATCTTTCTTAATTTTTTCATTCAGGTTGTTGATATATATTGTGTGATTTGGTCGCACTTCTGAGGTTGTCATCTTCAAATCTACGGTGTTATTTGGAAAAGAACAAAGCATGTCAAATAAACATATTCAATGCTTTCTACTTGTTAGCTAGCGCTAGCAAACAACGTGAATGCATGCAGGCATAGGCCTCAGGCTTACCACTCGGTATAAACTGAGACGAATCAGCATTAAATGATCAATATAATCGATCTCTCTCTCTAACCTTATTACAAAAACTTTTATAAATGAAAAAAACATAAAGGTAACCGTACCTGAGAATTAGTTATAGCAAATAAAACCAACACAGCTCGGCGCGAGACGAGCACTCACCTCGAGTGAATGAAAGTCGCTCCTTCTTTGTCTTCTCGCGATACAGCCAACTCACACGTCATTTCCAGTTCTCGCTTTTGTCCATCAAAAGATTGACAGATAACACTGTCTATGATCAAAAACAAGTTTTGTTCAAATATTCACATTTCAGCAAGATTTTATGACACTTTCACTGTGGTATATATACGGTTAGATTTAAAAAAAAAAAGTGCAGTCTGTTAAAAAAAAATTTTTGTAGTGTTACACTGTAACTCATACGCATTTTATTACTAACTTAGACCTAACTTTATTTCCTCAAACTTTCAACGTATGTTAATGTATTGCGAAACTAAGAAAAATTTAGTTGACTAGTTATTAAATGGCAATCACTTACTGGAGGGCAGTATAAACAATCGAGTACAGAGTGATCGTACACATAAAGAGTATGCCCAAACATGAGCATTGGGCACTGTTAGCTAGGTAAATGCTAAGAGGTTTGTTTTGCCACGGGCGATATTATTTCCTTTTAAAAATAGAGTAGATATTCAGCTTTTAAGAATGTGTGCAGACGATTGCTTTTAATTTATATTTAAATATTGATATGTTAGACCTGTTACTCGTCAGAATCTCTAGAAAGTGAAAGGTAAGCAGCTAAGCGTACTTGTGAGTTAGCTAGATTGAGCACCCATTAGACCTAACGGGATACTTCCCTTAGTAAAAAAGATAAAATAATGCATTTTTCAACTGAGCTGATTTTGATTAGAGTTCGTGGTTTTTAGACTATGCCTGTGGGCTGCAGCTTGTCAGCACCTCGTCCGCCTCCTCCACCAGAATCAGTCCGACCAAAGAAACTGTACCAGATCATAGCCAGCAACAGCAGGCCTGTAGAAGGACAGTACACCGAGGCGAGGTCTCTGCTGAAGCAGAAGGAGAGCAGGTAAGGTTCAATACCAAACCCAAGCCTAAATTAGTCCGCTTTTTTGTTCTTTAATGATTCATTTTTGTATTTATTTTAATGTAGTTTCAGGAATGATCTCCTGTGGATTCTGGTGAACACATATGTGCCTTCGCTCATTCAGAATGGCCCACAGTAAGTCATCAGTAAACTGAGCCTTAAGGGATGAATAACACTTGACACAATTTTTAGAGCCCAAAGAGGATCTCGCACTACTTGTTATGTCAGCATGATCTCTCAATTTACTGAGTGAAAGGGTCCTTGTTTCAGGTGTGGTCTTGTGGCGTTGTGGATGGCCGCTCACCTCCAGCAGAACAAGCTGGAATTTGACATGAAGACTTTGGTTCAAACAGCAACGAACAAAAAATATACTGTTCAGGGGGAAATGTTTTCAGGTAGCACTGGTCCTGTAAAAGAAAGTACATTTTAAACACTAGAAGTACAACATTTTTGCGTTAACTTTGATATGTTCGACTCACACTCATTTAAAAAGTATTTTTTTAACAGATTTGAAACATTTTCTTAAATATACAATTTATTTTTTTGGACACTAAAATAGTATTGCAATTTTTATGTGTAAGGATGATTATTTTAGGTGTTTTCCTGAAGCTTCCTTGTTTTTTTTAGCCCACAACATGACTCTGCTGGCAGAGGAGGCTTGTGGCTGTAAGGCTGAACTGCTCTCTGGAGGCTTGGATGGTAGTAACAGAGATACCATTATCAGACACCTGTGGGGAGGACAGCCTGTTCTCATCCCGTATCCTGCACCTCTGAAAAAAACAAAATAAAAATAAATCATTATGATTAAAAAGAACATTTCTTGACCGCAAACCCAGCTATGATGAGGACTTCAACCATGAACCATGTCAGCGAAGTGGTCACAGAGCACACTGGGCTGTCATTTCAGGTAAATGTTTATTGTTGTTCAGGTAAATGTTACTCATTTTTTTTGTGTTGGTTTAGTGAAGAAATTGACTCCTCTTAAAAATATTTGCTTCTATAAGCCTGAAAAAATTAATTGTGGTTCTAATAAGCTAAACAGTTAATACAGTTTCCTTAGGAAACTGGACAAAAGAGATGCTTTTTTCACACAAAAAAAAAAAATATATATATATATATATATATATATAGTGACAATTAATTGCCTTAGAATTCCATCAACTGGAAATGTTTTTTTTTTTTTTTTTTACCCAGGGTGTCTTAAACGTCAAGATCTACCCCCTTCTTTCCCTAATCATATTAAGAATTTCAGGTTTTAAGGATGTTTGGGGCTAAAATAAAACTTGAAAAGTTTGTTTTCCCCAAAGTGAAAAAGAAAACACCAATAGAAAATAGAATACTGCAGATTGATAAAAGGTTTCTCCATAGGTATGACTTATATAAACATGATGAGGTGCTGAACTCCATGAGTAATGTAAAGCAAGTGTCTTGTACTTAGGGCAGATACATTTAGCAAACCCCTTTGATCAATTTCACCTTATTTTAAACTGTATCATCTATTTAATCAATTTCCATTTATTCTCGGAAACCGTCGTTAAAGTGACATGTAAATAGAAGTTACTGTTCTTTTGATTCTAGGTGTTCTTCTTGGTTTGGAGCATGGGAGTGTCAGCAAAGAGCACACTCACCCAGATCCAACGCTGCCGTGGCTCCACCTCGCCACCAGCAGCAGTTCTCCGTGTCCTGCTGGCAACCCAGCTCTCAGGGAGGCCTACGTCCTCGCTAAGCAGGGTAAAAGTCTCCGCTACCAACTGTGGAGCCTAGACTGTGTTATTAGGAGCAATAAGCAGCTAAAGACCATGGACCCTCAGAGAGTCAACGACGGGACGCCGTATGTCGTTCCTGAAGGCGGGGTGGAAGCTGGTTTGGCTGGACAGGCTGTGTTGCTCCACACACAAACTCAAGAATAATTAGGATGATGCTACAAAGTCAAAGGTCATTTTAAGTGTTTCAAATGCCATTTCAGAGGCCGTTTAACACCACGAATCATACTGTATCCCTCAAAGTGGAACCTCTAGAAAAAAGCAGTTTGAAATAAATCTTTACCTAGTTTGTTTTATTTCTTTGTTTGAAAATATTTTACAAAAAAAGCAATCTTAGAATGAAAGAAAACAAACCAAAACCTTTTACAGTAAGTTTATTGCAGTTTATGGCTGAGAAAAAAACAGTTTCTTCCCAGTCAAAGTTTTTTGCAAATGTATATCATCCTAAAAATACAAAACATTGTTCATATCCACCTCGTATGACAAACCTGTGTTCATTTTGAAAAGGTTTATTGCGTTACAAATCAAATGTATCGCTTTATTCTGAAGATTTTCTTTCAAAGAGGAAAAAATAAAATACTTGTGAAGTTTTTAAAATCCATCTCTTATAGAAAGCTTGTGTGATACTGTTAGAAGATCCAAGAATGGCTGCAGTTAACCTGCAGAAAACACTGTCCAGCACAGGAACGACAGGCTCAAAAGCATTTGGTTTTTCCTTTAAACTCTTATGAATACCAAAATTTAGACCACATTTGATTCAGAGTAGCTACGTGCAGTTTACAAAAATGTTCTTAAATTAAAGTTTGTTTTTTTTAATTCATACTTTCCCACTTTAGGTTACAAAATATGTCCAGTACCTGCTTTTCTTTGCCTTCTGTTCTTAGGGAAATATTTCCTTGAAAGAGTGTTTTTTAAAAAAACTAAAACTACAAAATCTCTTCTGATTTTTTTTATAAGACTTGTAAATAAAATTCCAGTTTTTAGTGAACTGTCACATCGTCGCATTGCTGTGGAAGCGATGAGAACATCAGCAAAACGAAAACTGAACACCAAACAAAATTCGCAAACTGTGACCACAGCATTTCACTGCTGCCTTCCAACAGAGGCACTGTGCGTTTTGTTCGATGGCTTTGTGAGGATCTATAGTGCAATACAGTCAAAAAAATAAAATAAAATACAGCTGTTAACTTTTAACTAGCTGTTAAAAAAAACCAAAAAAACAAATCATACAAAAATGTAAATGAAGAAAATTTCCAGTAAAAGCAAAACTTTGAGGCTACATGCAAATTTTTGTATGTTTGGGCCAACTCTGAAGGGATAATTGTGAGAGTTCACAGCCCAGGAATGATTAAACACCCCATAAAAATAAAAAATAAAATATAGAAAAAGCAAGGCATAGATTTTGTACACTGATGGCAAAACAGTATTTCAAAGGCAAAAAACCCCAACATTAAGTTAAGCTATATTTACATACAAGTTAATTAATACAAGGACAATTGTTGTAGTGTTGCAACATCAAAGATGCGCTTCATTTCCCAATGCTTTTGAAGGACAGAATGAGTGATGGTTGCTCCATAAGAGTTCATAGTTGCAACATTTGTGCAACATTAACCTGAAGAGGGAGCTCTTGAGATGAGAACAAAAGTCAATTGGATCGAAGCCTTGTGTTCTCAAAAGGGAAGAAAGAAAAAGGTCATGTAACAAAAGTTCAACTTTGAAGTCGTACTTTCCTCTGCCTTCCACTTATTTCACTTGTCCTCGAAGCTCTGCATCTTCTCTCAGCAAACTTGGCTTTCTTTAGCTGAAAGTGACAGACGTCCTGCTTTTCTTTGCTGTCCCTCCTCACATAAGTAGGTAGGAGTGGATTAAGACATTTGGATAAAGGTCTCAAAACAATTCAACAAAACTGCAAGATCTCCAAAATCATTCCTCAATTTCATGCTAACTTGATTTTCCTCCACAAATTGGACATCGATTCCCACGGAAAGGAGTCTTCCGTGCCCCTCATGGTGTCTGGTTGAGCATAGAGCTGAAAATGCCTATAAGGTTGTCCAGTCCCCACAAGTAGCCATCTTCCCTGTTTCCCTCCAACCAAGGCGTTCTGTGGTCGAGCATCTGAGAGTCAGGCAGGGGAACTGTCTTCCCAAAGTCAATCATCCACACTTTGGCCTTCCCAGAGGCATTGTGCACAAACAGCAAAGAGCTGCCGACAACCTGTGTGAAACCAGTCAGACAGGAAAGGTCAGAGATACCAAAGATTGGGTACAGAAGCTGACGAGATGAGATAAAGCATCTGCAACTGAAACAACAGGTTTGTTTGGGAACGTCGAGCATTGATTACACCTCACCTCGTGTGCTTTGAAAAATTGGGATTGCTCAAGGGCTGTGCGCAGTTCCTCCAACCTCTGCAGGTACAATTTCTGGAAAAGAAGGGAGGGGGTAGGAAATTAAATAATGAAGCAAAAAGTTTAAAAAATAAAAGCTGAATTTACTCTTTAGGATTAATTCAAAGCCTCCTCTCCTTGACGTTTGTATATTTGAATTACAAATGCTCATTTTTGTTTTTGAGCAAAACATCTGGTGTATTTTCCAACTTCCTTACATCACTTTCAATAAAGTATTCAAAGTGCTGGCTGCCTAACTGCCGTTCAATCTCATTTTAAGATCAAATCCAGTTATGTTCTAGTTTTCTGTCATCTTTATCCAAAAATCAATTGAAGTGCTAACATACCAGAATCTGAACATTTCCAGCAACAAAGTCCTCCAAGGCCTGCATCACTTGCTCTTTGTGTTTTGTCTTCTTGAAGTTGGTGTTACAAGTTCCATCTGCTTTCTGTTAAAGAGAAAAGAATGGCATTTGTGTAAAGTGGGCTAGCTACTCATTAATAAATCATTAGTATGAG
Source organism: Adrianichthys oophorus (assembly GCA_036245035.1). Taxonomy (NCBI): domain Eukaryota; kingdom Metazoa; phylum Chordata; class Actinopteri; order Beloniformes; family Adrianichthyidae; genus Adrianichthys; species Adrianichthys oophorus. Next base: position 13,438,568 of record BSAI01000072.1, on the reverse strand, counting down.
GAAAACAATTCCTCTCAGTGACAAAAGCTTCCTTGATCTGTTTCCACGCTGCTGGTGAAATTCCATTTTGTGCCGAGTATTCAGATGGAAATAAAAGTGCAGGTCTTGTGTTGTACTCTGGAAGATTGGGGCTTTTGATACTAGACGGGAAAACAAAAGGTGGAGCAGACGACCCAAAAGCCCTTTATTGTGCCAGCACGTCTTCATTTGCGTCTAGCAGCATGCAAATTGAATATTTTTAGGGCTAGATAAGCAGACGGGATTTATTTTTAAAAGAACAAACACTCCCTTTAATAGCTGCTTGTCTGCACATTTTTTTTTTTCAAAGGCTAGTTTCCATTCCTTCGCCAGACATGTTGTCCGTCTTGCCAAACACGTATGCAGTTGTTGTGCAGAAACATTTCTTTTCCAGCCCCAATCACTTAAGTTAGGCGTGTCAGGACATGCTGGAGGGCCACTGACCTTAATGCCTTCAATGCGGAAACCCAGTGTGGCAGTAGAACTGAGCGTCTCCCTCCACTGCATGTACCGAGGTTTCAGGACACCCTGCTGGGCCCGTTCCTCTTCTGTGGGGGCCTCGGGGTCCACTGCTACCATCTTCTCATACATGTCCTTTCTCAGGCGTGGACGTTCTCTGGCTTTTGATAGCTCCTCTTCCAAGTACGTCCTGTGATGAAATGTCATTTCAGTTTCAATTGCTTTTCTTAGAAACTAGTAAATCATGATAAAATAGAGTCTGTGCTATATGACGGCTGGAAAACAAACAGGAAACTGACACACAAATTTCTTTCAAAGCATCATCTGCAGATATATTATCTACTTCTGCATCTTACCTGCTTCCCATCTTGCAGTCCATGATGGAGGGAGAGTCAAAATCAGCCAACAGGTCATCCATCAGATTATAATCCTGCTCATCTTTCTGGATTACACCATAATACCCAGGCACATAGGGCCGCAGAGTGTCCTTCATTAGTTTCTGCAGACATTGCTGCTCACACTCGCAGTATCGCTTCAGCAAGCGTCCATATTCTCCAGCCTGGAAGTTACCTTGGAGAGAAACCAGGAGGAATCAAGGAGTAGCTTGACATGTCTAGGTTTTTTTCCCCTTTCATTTACATAAAACTGATTTTCCCTTCAATTGGTTTGCTAAAAATGTCAACAACAAACTGTATTCAGAACATTTTTTTTTTTTTAGAAATGTTGTTAGATTTTGGACACTGCACATAAAGCCGCCTCACTTGCCTTTCACACTAAAAAGTCTAACAGACAGGCTGCTAAAGTTCTACTTAACAAAACAAAGCTGAAAGCAGCGTCACAGTAGAAGCTTAATGCATACCTGCATGGCCAGCAAGCTGCACCCACGGGTAACGCTTCTTGAAGGACACGACAAAAGGGGAGCAATGAACCATGGTCTTCAGTTTCTGCCAGTGCTTAGTCTGAAATGTAAAAAAATAAAATAAAATAAAAATAAACTCAATCATAATCTACATTCCAGTCTCAAGTTTAACACATCAAGGGTGGCACAAAAAAATAAAGCAATAAATCTGGACCCTGACTCATACAGGTTTTCCTTGCTGGTCTAACTAAGAACTGAGCTAAACGGAGGCCAAAAGTATGATTACTCATTAAAGGAAAACACACCTTGTTGTGAGCACACATATCAGTGGACATTGGATAAGCCCTCCCCTTGACCCAAGGCCAGGTGAAAAACGCTCATGACAAAGCCCATTTATAAAACATTTACCAAAGGCACCACTGTGGTGTCATAAAACAGAACCTTGCCGTCTGATAGTGTGCGTGCTGCCGCTGGTGAGGTCTGTTTGTGTAAGACAGTGTGCAACAAGAACTGACGCAAGAAACTTCAGAAGAGCCGGAAGAAACTATTAGGGCACTTGAGCGGGAAATGACAGTGAATGGACAGCCAGTTCTAGTGACATAAAAGGATTTCTACATCTGTTATAATAGTACATTAAGAAAACTTTCATGGTTCTTGAAAACATTGGATCCATTCTTGCCCTGCATTGATTTGTAAGCTTTACTGCTTCTGGTCAAAAGAATTAAAAAAAAAAAAAAGTGAGCGCAGCACAGATTATTTTCAGCAATAAAAAAACAAGCTGTAATCATAAAATAAATCTTTTTATAGCTCCTCGCTAGTCAGTTCACTCTGTTTAAAGAGTTACAACAACCCTAGTGTAGAATGTGTACACACGAACAAAACAAACTGTGAATCTGCAGGTATGTGAGGAGGAAAAAGGCTTCGACTTCAACCAGTCCTGGTTTATTGAAAACGATCGGAACTTTTTAAAAATATATTGTTCCTTACTTAAATATCAACTAATTTATTGAGTTTTTATTGTTGTAATTCTGAGTTTGATTACAATGTGGTTAAAATTGTTGAGCACTGACCCTCGTCCCATAGCAGGTCAGTCTGAAAAAGAAGCAAACATGCACTAAATGAATAATCAATGGCCTCAGAACAACGCAAAGCACTTTTGACCTGTGAAATACCTCGATCTGCTTTTGTTTTGCCGGTTTGGCTGCATCGCACAGGTCAGCCAACGTCAGGGTTTTTAAAGAAAGAAACCAACATCACTGAATGAGGCCCAGATTGCTGAGCTGATTCGTCACTTACATCAAAAGCATCTTAGTGACCTCTGTTGCCTAGGTGCCAAGAACAATGACGAAAATCGTGTTTCATCAAAACATGTGAAGCCAGAATTTCCACAGGGCAGAAATTCTTCTTGTATTGACATGCCTTACTGGTGAGCCACACATGAGTAGGAAGACATCATCCCTGCAGGATGAGGTCAAGTCATGCGTACTGATGACACATTTTAATGACAATGAATGAAACGTATCTGATCCACATGAACTCAATACAAAATCACACTTTATTTCATGTAGATGATTGACAAAACTTTAAAAAATACTTTAAATGTAAGTTGTGTGTCCTGTTATATATTGGCTGTACCAATAAAGAGCAAAGAAGTTTTTCCTTGTTGGGTTTTCTTGCCTTGATCTTGTTCATTGTTTGCATAATAAACTAACATGGATGCCAGCATTTAGAGAGCTGCTATTTTGTCCTCGTAAGTAAGTAAAGTAAGTAAGTAAATATTTATTTCTATAGCACCTTTCTCAGATAAAAATCACAAAGTGCTTCACAAAAATAAAAACAAATAATATTACAACCAATAAAACACAAATTGCATAAAAACAGAATGGAGGGAATTAAAAGCAAGATAAAACACATTACAAGGTAAAATAGATTAACTAAAAAGCTTTTCTGAATAAAAATGTCTTGAGCTGACTTTTAAAACCTGCAACAGAGTCATTCTGTCGTATGGACAAAGAGAGGTCGTTCCAAAGACGAGGAGCAACAGCTTGAAAGGCGAGGTCTCCTCTGGTTTTATAGCGGGTTTTTGGAATATGTAATAGATCTTGGTTGGAGGACCTCAAAGACCGGACAGAAGAGTAGGGGGTTAAAAGGTCAGCAATGTACTGGGGGGTTTGTCCGTGCAAGGCTCTAAAAACTAGAAGTAGAATTTTAAATTCAATTCTAAATTTAACTGGGAGCCAGTGCAAAGAGGAGAGTAGTGGAGTTATGTGTGCTCGTTTCTTGGCTCCTGTTAAAAGCCTTGCCGCAGAGTTTTGGACAAGCTGCAGACGTTTTAAAGAGCTTTTGCTAAAACAGGTAAAAAGTGAATTACAATAGTCTAAACGTGAAGAAATAAAAGCATAGATAATCATCTCCAGGTCAGGTCTAGATAAGATGTGTTTGACTTTTGCCACATTCCTCAGGGAATACATGCAATTTTTGACCGTTTGTTTTGCATGTCCTTCCAAAGATAGACATTTGTCAAACACCACCCCAAGATTCCTGACACTCGACTGGACAGAGGAGCTCAGGGAAACCGAGGTGATGTTTGATGGCAGGGATTTTGTTGTCCGGGGCAAAAATCACTGTCTCTGTCTTCTGAGCATTCAGGTGTAGATGGTTATTAGATAACCATGACTTAATCTTAGATAGACAGTCCAGTAAGCTGGTCAAGATGTTGAAGTCTGTTTCAGGGAAGGAGCAATATAATTGAATGTCGTCTGCATACAGATGGTAAGAAATGTGACTGAAATTGCTAATTAGTTTGCCTAGAGGGATCATGTACAGAGAGAATAGAATAGGGCCTAGAACTGAACCCTGGGGAACACCACAGGAAACTTTTTGCATTTCAGTGGTTATTGAACCTACACTGATGTTAAAAGTTCTTGCACTGAGATATGAGACAAACCAATCTAAAACAGACCCAGACAGACCATAATCACCTTGAAGACGCGCAATCATAATATTGTGATCAACAGTGTCAAATGCAGATTTGAGGTCCAGAAGCACCAAGACAGAGAACTGGCCAGAATCTGCTGCCATGAGCACATCATTAGAAACCTTTAAAAGAGCTGTTTCTGTGGAATGGTTCTTCTTAAAACCTGACTGAAAGATATCCAGGATGTTTTGTTGTTCCAAATAAAAATTTAGTTGCATAACACTCTATAATTACTGTACACAATGTTATTTCTAAGAGCTGTTACCTAGTTTAAACTAGCACACAAATGAGGAAGTATTTCCAAAAGCTTCAGCCTCTCGTCTTACGTTTCTCTTGTTAACGTCAGGATCTCTAGTGGTATCATGCTGACAGTTTACTGTGCCGTGTCCCAGGGCTCATATGCCCCTCATTAATATAACAAACACACAAAAAGCTAGAACTCTGACGGTCACAAAGCTAAAAAAGATAAATAATTTTTAAAAAACGAAGACAAGCAAAAATAAAAGTAGTCTTAAAAGAAAAAAATTATATTGTCTGGTTGTTTTCATTTACAGCATCCCCTCTACACCATTTTACCATCTCCACTTTCCTTTTTAAGTAACTTGTGACATCTAACAGAGCTTCAGTTGAACATTCTTGCTTTCAAGGAGTAACTTTGGTCTCCGCAAAGCTTTGAGGTCGACATATTTGAAAGAACTGCTTGGTTTTCTTCTGCTGTTTCTAATAGAAATCTCTATTATGATCTTTAAGAGGGTTCTTTTGTTATATTTTCCGCTTTGAATACTTGTTTTATTTTACATCCATCACTAGATTTGACTGGAAACCACTTCAGCTATGGTTGCTGTCAGCTACAGAAAGACAGCACTAATTCTCCAAAAAAAATCTGATGAACGATAGACTAAGCCCTGATCATCACCAGGTTTTTGTCCCAGGAAAATAAGCTTTGTGAAAACATTAACTGTTATAGCCATATGATGATACCGCGACCTGTTTTTACAAGCGTGTTAACTCAGTTAGTCACAGATTTACAAGAAGATCTGCAGGATTAAACCGAAGATTTTCACATGCAAGAAAAATCAAGTTATCATTCAAATCCCATGTAAACACAAACAGTTCACTAACATTTAGTGTAATCTGTCCCAATGCAGCTCCAGGTCAGTAATCTAATTGTGGAGAGTGGGACAGAGTGAGGCTGAATTTGCATCTATCAGTGGTTTTCATCCAAGTTCATCGTGATTCACTCCTCACCTGACAGACCAGTGGAAAAAGAGGCTGGGGTCTGCAAAAGGCGCACACAACCTAAAAAATGAAGCAAAGCCAGCACAAAAGCCCTGAACCGGCTCTGAAACACCACTGAGGAGATTCGCTCCTCTCTTTGTAGAAAATGAACATTTTGCTCACAAAGCCTAATCCTGTTTGCTAATGTTAAACCTAAAGAGCTTCTTTTCCATATAGCCTTCTTTTTGTCATCCAAGTCACAGTATTTTACAGACCCCCTCCAATTGAATGTTTCCCCCTCAATACCTCACATCTGCGTTTCCATCATGAACATTACACACCTACTGACCTGCAGCAGTCTTTTTGCCTTTGTTTCTCCGATATGTGTGCTTGAACCGGCCTTCTGTTTTTCTTCCTCCTCCGAATCCTTCACCCCGTCCCCCCTAAAGGTACAAAACTCCAAACAATGCAACGTCTCTTCCAACCTCTCAGTGAAACCCTTCTTCTCCTCCCCTTGTCCTGTAATCGCTACAGGGCCTGTTCTGAGCTCCATGCTGAGCCAACCTCCTGACAGATTCATGACTGGCACGGCCGCGCGGGGGGTAGGGACAATGGCGCTCTCTCAACCCTCCCAAGGCTTTTGTCTACACGACAAGCTGTGTGTGGAGCTGTATGTGTGTGTGGAGAAAGAAGAACCTGTTGGACAACTATTACCAACTACAGGAGTTACAACATACGAACGAACGCACAAAAGGGTGTTTTCAGGCATGGCTATAGATCCTCTCACAACTAGTTTATATAAACCACATCCCTTTCCCGCATCTCAAGTATTCAGGCAGCTCAGATGTGCTGGTTGCTGAGCAAAAAAAGAAAGAAACAACAATGAGGCCAATCTCAACAAAGCAGACATAAAGTCATAAAGACATGTTAAAAGTTTTCCTTTCCAGCCTCGGCAAAGCAAGGTGCCTTTGATTCTTCTGATTCACAATAATTCTCAGAAAAGTGTCTCTGAGCAACAAAAGCTTTAAAGCAATCTGCCATTTTTGCAGCCCATCATTTGGAAAAGTGGTTCAAATCCCACTGTGCCCTTGGACAAAGCAACCAACCTCACATGGCCTCGAAATGTAAAAAAATATTTACGTCACCTTGGAAGAACTTTTCTCCAAATGCTTTGTAATCTAATATGAAAGACTTTGAGTTATAGTGTTCAAATATGATAATAATATTAAACAATTGGGTCACTAAAGCAACAGAGAAGGCTTTTATTTTAGAGTTGCTTTTAAACATCTATTCAAACTGGAGCAAAACAGTCCTTCATACTGGATTCTTTTCTTAATAATACAGAATAACAGGTATATTATTGGGGCAAAGCGTATTTAAAGGAATTTATATCTAATCTGTCCCTCACAACTGATAAAAAAAAAAAAAAAAATACCCTGCCATATATGGCAAAGGCGTTGCCTAGCAACTGGCTCAGCTTTCTGCTCGATTTTCCATGACACACTCTCAGCCCAGAGTGCAAGACAGCATTGCTTGTTCCTGTGTAAGCAGCTAAGCTCTCACGTCACCGTGTGAACAAATTGTAGACGGAGGGTTGGGAGCTGGAATGAAACAATGCTTGAAGCAAACAAACAAACACACACACACCCTAATTTGGCTAATTACAATAAATCGATGAAAGGGAACAAAACGCCCCTATTTAAATAGAAAAAAAAAAGGTTCTTATCAGAAACCACAGGTCAGCGTCATCCCGTTTGTTACGACAGCTCAAGTGCAACTTGCTGAGTTGCTCATTTCCTTGCTGCAAATACAAAAGCTTGGAAATTACAGTGTCACCAACCATGTGCTTTAAGTCATGGATGACTGTAATTTGACATGTAAAGAGTATTTCTACACAGTTATGAAACTTCTCGTCTCTGGTTACTTGAATGAACTCTTCACCGCCAGCTTTACAACATCTGAAGCTAAAGCTAACAAACAAACAAAAAAAGATGTTCAAATGATTAAAACTGTTGCACGCTGAATTGAAAAAATAATCAAAGCGAATCTTTGTTTCTTTACTGAACATTAAAAATGTATGAATAAGACACTTTACGTTTCAGGGAATATGCGATATTTAAATACTTCCTGCATGAGTAAACAGGAGCCATGGAAGTGAATGAGGATCTTCAGTAGACAGAGTTCATGGAGATGGTTGACTTGTTAAGAATTATCATTTGCAGATGAGTGGAGACAGATAGGCAGCACAGAAATGAAGATTTCCATGATTTTATCTCATGACAGTAAACAAAAAAGTCCTTTTCTGTGTTTTTTCTGGCTTTTCTCTACATTGTAGCGTGTGTCGATGTGGCTCCGACAGAAAAAATCTGGGTGTTCAGCATTCACATGCAACATAAGAAGATAAAATACTACAGATACCATCAAGGAAAACATTCTTTCTTAAAAATATACCAAGTGTGTTTAGTCAATCACAATATGAAACCAAGTGAGATATTTTGTTTTATCTTAAGCTTAAAAGACCCACTCCAATGAAAACTGTTTTTGGTGTTTTTAATATGTTTTTGTAGCATTTCTCGGATAATGTAGGACATTTATGAAATAATTTAAGATTAAAACTGTGTTTCTGAGTATTTCTTTATTCAAACGCAGTTCAGAAACAGGAAAAAAACAGGTTTGTGATGCAGCAAGTGCAACAGGCCGGCCAAAGTCTCCCTGCTCCGCTCCATTTAGAAATCCTCCACTTTAAGACAAATCCATCAATGTCTTAAATTCCTCATCTGAGCCGCCATCTGACCCAAAACTGTAGAGCTGGATTGCTCTAATATCGCCCAACGTTTATTTTTTGCTTTGTTTTTGCTATGCTAATGTTAGCTTGGGCTTGTGAGGAGCTATAAGCTAACAGCAGAGTGTGTCAACAAAGGAATGCTGGGATTTTATGGTAGGGTTACTCCTGCTGCTCTACAGAAAATGTCTGAAAAAAACAACACCGGATTTTTACATGTTTGCTAAAAACTGCAAAATCATAATTGAAACACTACTAGAAACAATTTTACAAACTGAAAGCATCTCCATCCTGTCTAATCAGCTGATCAGTTTGTCTGACTAAATACAACAAAGAACTTGAATCTGACAGACAGCAGTATAAAAATTAGTAAAGAACAGAATTTACTAAAGTTTTTAACCACTCCTCAATTAAATAGGAATAATTTAGTTGATCAGTACCTATATGAATGGTCATCTCTTTCAAATGTCATAAATGATTTTTAGTTATCAATTATTAATACAGAATTTTGGTAGTTCCGCTTGAAGAATAGAAACATGAGCTCACTGACTCATTTTTTTTGTGTCAGGATGCACCCAAAGTGTCCATGCACGTATTCCAGATGTTTGACATTCCAAAGGTATACTTTGGTTTGGACATTTTGTTCACTGAAACATGTTGGTGCAGGATTGCGGCATGCTTTCAACACCCACTCACTTTTTCTCCCTACTAATGTACTTAATTTGTTTCTGATAATTAAGATAAAATCCCCTTAAGACAAGTTGCATGTCTGCCAGGAAATGCAGCCATAAACAATTGAATCTGGCATTTGCTCCTGTAGCAGTAAAACTGGATTGTGGTTTGAAAGAAGGTCTGGAAGTGTTTTATAACTTGCATTGGCAGCATGTTATTTGATTGTTGCAAGAGTTGCAGGTTTGTTTTTATTGGGAATAAAAAAAAAAAAAAAAGGCCACTTACCCCTGTGGGATCATCCGGGCTGCACAAAGACCGAGCCGGGGACAGGCTGGATTCGATGTCGCTGCCGGTAAAGTCGTCCTCGGACTCCTCGAAGGACGAAGCAGAAGACAGGCCGATGGACGAGGAGTTGGAGAGCTTCCTGGAGCTGCGCGTGAGAGCAGGGGAGCCTCCACAGCCGCTGTCCGAGCAGGGAGACTCGTCGTCGGGGTGAAGTTCCAGAAAAGAGCCCGAGCAGAGCTCCGTTTGCACGGTCAGCAGGGCCGGCGTCCCCGCCTCGCGGGTCGGACTGGGGTCTCTTGTTATGAGGAGCTTCGGTATGGTTCCTGGAAAACTTGGGCCTCCTGGTGGACTTTTGAGGATCTGATCGGCGTTCTTCTTGGTCTTATTGAAGCAGTTGTTTGGGTTCCCGTCCTCGTTCGATCGACACGTGACTGAGCTGCAGTCCGTTTTGGTCATTTTAGCCTCGAGGGGATCCTCCTGCGTGGACAGAACCCCTCTATCTGGGTTCAAGGTGGGCAAACTTTGTTCAGGGTCCGGGTCAGAGGTCAGAATGGGGGCTAAACTCAGATTATTGCAAGTCAGTACCTTAACGCTAGAAGCGACGCAATCCTGACCGTTTCCCCCGTGTGGTTTACCTTCCATGGCCCTTGCTGGGGGGTCAGAGGCATTGTCCTCCCGCGCGGGTTTCGGCTCCTCGTAGCCCGCAATGCTAACTTCACTGCTTTGCCTTTCCAGGCGTGACAGATCAGACGGACCCGCCGAACTCTCTACAGCATGTCGTCCACTGTCGACGCCACGTTCTAGACCAGATTCGGTCTCATTACAGTCCGATGCTGTTTGATATCCACCGACGGCCCACACAGCCTCGTCCCGCGGCAACTTTCCCACTCTGTGGCCGTTGCTCGCAGCTGGATCTGCGGCTTCGTTTCCGCCACCAACCTCCGCTTCGTTCTGGTATCGCTTTCTTCTTCCCAAGCAAGCCAGAACTTTGTTTTTCATCGGGTTCTTGTTCGGCGGCTCACCTTTGTTCCGCAATCTGGGGAGTCGACGGGCTTTTTCCTCTGCTCTCCACGTCGGTCTCCCTGAGGTGGAGGCGGCGTTGGTGCTGCTGCAGTGCACGAGATCAGAGCGGGTTTGGCCCATCCCGCATACCGTAGTAGTAACAGGCCGCCCGACACACCCTAAATTGGAGCATTTCTGCTATTCATACCATGACTCCTTTCGTTTACAGTCAGACAGTAATCATCGAGTCACTGCACCATAGCCAGTTTGATCATTCTAAAACAGATAATCCCTTTTCCATCCAGGTAAAAATGTGTCCAGCCTGTGGGAAAAAGCAGATGAGTAGTCATTAAGAAAACTCAAAAGTATTGTCTGACTCTGGTTAGCACTCCTATGACAAAAACCTAACCAAAATGTCCATTAAACCTTTATTTTAAAAGTATTATGAAGTAATCAGAACAGACGTATAGTCACAAGAAAGAAAAAAAAGTGTAATTTTAAACAGCACATGTAAAAATACAGTTAAAATGAGCAGTTATTTTTTTTAAATTATCAAATGTACTAGAGCCTACTGCCAAGTCACATCTATTATCTTTTTTAGGTTGTATTTTATGTGGTTTATAAAATAAACTCACACAAAATGTGCAATGTAAAATAATATATTCCATAAAAAAATTAATAGCTGTAAAAAATCATAAAACGTTATACATGAATTCAAGTAAGGATAACTGTGCCTTAGTTGGAATGATTTTACCAATAAATAAAGATTTAGGGAAGAAAAACGATGCAATGTAGACTGAACCCATATCATTTACCACAAGGTAAACAAGTTTTTAAAAATGACTTCGAATTAGGGGTGTATCAGTTAATCAATTTCTGCTCCTACGATCCAGCCAGATCGATCTGTCTAAAGTAAGTTGTTAATCAAATCAAATTATACCATTGTAAAATAATTTCAAAATAAAATAAATCAATGTTGGGATTTGGATGGAGGCACGGTAGGTTTGTTTCAAAATAATGTAAAAACGATCAAGTGTCCTAACAACAGACAACACACGTGATGCAGCTAAAAAGGATCAACCATCATTACCGTCCAATGTGTGGAAACACTGAATTTTGCAAAGACGTGTGACCAGAAAGTGTGGCATAATGTTCTAATAATGTTCCGTTTGTATGATTTTGAAAGGTTTGCAACTAAAGTTTTCCTTATATGAGACAGCAATGCATTTAAAAGGCATCGTAGTGGCAGGCATTCTGCTGTCAAGAAACACTCTCAGAAGGAAATGAGACAGGAAGTGTTACAATGGAAACAACAACTCATCTTGAACCAAACGGATAAGTACAGCACACCTAAAGCTGTATTGTTTAACTGATTAAATAAATTACAAATAATCCCATTATGACTCACACCTGTGAGAAAGGTGGATTTTCACCAAAAGGTGAAGCATCACAAGCAAGTCAAGTTTTTGTAACTCCCATTTACAAAATTAAAGGCACAAACACTATTATTATTATTTTCCTCTTTTTTGGCTTTCAACACATTCTTTCTTTAGATAGATATTGTTTTATTTTTTGAACTGTGATGATACGACACTGTTTTATGCGCCTTGTTTCTTCGCCTCGCTCTCTGACAGGAGATGTGCTCAGATTTTCATCAGAGCAGCAGGACGAATGACGGACAGTCTTGTGCCACAGTAACACAAAGTCCATGCAGTCATTCCAACACACCCACCATGACTGACAAACAGACTCCTTTATGGGAAGTTAGCCATTAAAAAACAAAAATTAAAGTAAAAAATATGATCTAAGCAGCATAACGACAAAAGGAAGCTAAGTTTATCAAAAACTATAGCGCTAAATCATCCTTTATCTTTACACTTTTGTTTGTTCAGAGAGAACTACTTCCCATTATAAGGTTTGACTGTGACATATGCCTTTAAAGGGAAGTTTTTGTTTTACGAAATGCTGCTTGTTGAATTAAGTGGTTCTGTCTTTTATTAACAACCTATGCATTTTTGTATAAAAATGATGAGCAAAAAAACAGCAAGTACATACATTTTGATCGAAATTGAAGCCAAATAACAGCTCATACTTCAAGTGATTTTTAAATAGAAAATGAATGTAAACTCACCTACAGTTGGGAGTAGAAGGAGCGTCCGCTTAAGAAAGAAAAATAACCCTACACTGGTAGATTTTACATTAACAGCTGAAAGCAAAATGAATGTGACTGTTCAACCGGTTTGTGTGACACGCAGACAATTGAAGCAAAACAGCATGTGGCTGAAAGAAAGAGGAAACGTTTAGCAAAACGAGGGCAGGTCTAGTCAACGCTCAGGGTCTTTTACTTTCACCTGAAGCCTGCCAAAACAAAAAGAAAGAAACAAAAAAAACATGTGAAAAACTATTTTTTAAAGTTATAACCTTAGTTCAAACAGAACATCAAGGAGGTTCAGCCACATGAAAGAGGAATATCGCAGCATTTAAAACAGGGGGTGAAGTTTGGTGTTCATTGATTGGTTTATTAATGTGATTTTTTGTCTTGTTAAACGTACTTCTATTTCAGTCAGTGATCAGTTATTTTTCAATAATTATGAAGTTTCTTTGAAGGTGGAACTCTCAGTGACCCTTTAGTTTGGTTTAGCCCAACTATGGCTGTGCTTTAAGGTGAACCAACCAACATATAGACTCTATGAAGACTTTTAGACGCGTACATTAGACATGTAGATGCCTCAAGGACTGTTGCCTGTTGGAGCTGCCATAACAGTGTGGCCGCCATCTTGGATGGGTCCCCTCCCGCCTCCAGTGCAGTGGTTTCTATTGATGAATAGGCTACTTTACTACAAAAACATCATTTTTATGCCCTTTAACTGAAACTAATATTTGTAATGACATGTTAAATTTAACAGGAATTAATTTCATACTCTAATAAGCAAAACTAGTTTGATAGTTTATTTTATTGCTTGACTTTTCTGTCTCTTTTTTTGGGAGGAGCTGATCCAAAAACTTGAAAAATAACTTTTATTGTCTTTTTTTTACAAAATCAGACATGATTGGTATGGCATCCTTTTCAAAATATTTAATTTTATATTTAATAAACTGAACAGACAGGCAGACAGAGAGCTGGATCCAAGCGCAGCAGGTTTCTTGGAGAGATGGGTTGACAGAGCAGGAGTCAGACACCACTATACAGTTAGTCCATCAAGCTAAGGCAGAGTCAGGCAGGCCGAGGTCAATAACAAGCATGAACAAACAAAAAGTTTCAGGGATAAGACTTTGGAGAACACAGTTCAGATGTGGGTAGGGGCAGGGGACAGACAAACAGAATCGCAGCAGAAACAGGGTCAGGAAAACAGAATGTCAGGTTAGAGTTGCAAATGAAATTATTTAATATTTTCTTTCAAAAACTATTTTTGCATTTGCAAACCTTTTTCTTTTTGCTTTCAAAAAATATGTTTGCGTTTGCAACACAAATGTTTTCAGATGCGTTGTGTCTCATCTCGCTTTTGTGGCTTTCGTGGTTGGCCGCTGCCTTGGAGATGAGGTGAGAAACTCGGTCACCTGGAGAGCGCTCAAAGCTGCTCCTCCACAGCGAGAGGAGCCAGTTGAGGTGGCTCAGGCATCTGATCCGGATGCCTTTTGGACACCTCCATTGGGAGGTGTTTCAGGCATGTCACACTGAGAGTTTGACAGACTAAGTGACACAACTTGTAAAGAAAAATGCATTACAATGGGAGGCACGCTTTTGCTGTATTTTTTTTTTATTTTAATACAATAACACCATGGCAACTTAAAACACAATAGATTTCTAGTTGTTTAAAATGAAATTGAAATAAACAATGAATTTAAATGTTATTTTTTTATGAATGAATTCTAAATTGAAAAATGTATTTTTATTGGATTTACTAAGGATGTAACAATGAATCGATTTATCCAACCAGATCGATCTGTCTGAGGTAAGTTGTTAATCGAATCGACCTATACAGTTATAAATATGATCTAATCTATCATCGACCTCGGAAAATATTTGGATTTGTAAACACTTGGATTTATGGAACGGTAGGTTTATTTTACTAGAACATAAAAACGACCACCACAGTGGAACTGTTAACCACTGGCATGTGATGGCAGCCAAAAGAAATGATCAAGCCACCATTACAGTCCAGTGTGTGGAAACACTTTGAATTTTCCAAAGACATGTGACCATTCAGTGTGACATTGTGTTCTAATAATATTGAATTTGCTTTATTTTTAGTGGAAACAACAGTGGGGTGAACTTTATTAAACCAAAATGTGAATGTAATTGCCAATATTTCTTGTTTACTTGTTTGTTTGTTCACATATTTAATTTACACTTGGTTATCTTGCAAGATAAACAAGGAATATGAAAAAATTCACCTGCACTGTTGAGTACCCAGGTATTTATTTCTGAGTCACACTGTTTGAAGTTTTGCCTAAAGATGCTCTGTATCAATTTTAGGTCAGTGAATTGGATCAAATCGCATTGCTCAAAATGAACCAAAATCAACTATGAATTGTATTGTCAACCATAAATTCTGATATGAATCAAATTGTTGTTAAAAGGAATTGTTACATGCCTAGTAATTATGTTACAAAAAATCTGTGCAAATGATTGTTTAATAATACATTTAAAAAATGTAAGATTAAATTCAAATTTTTATGTTGAACTCTAAATGACAAAATATATTTTCAAAATGCGTTATGAAATTAAAACTGCATTATTGATATAGAATTGTGTATCACTGATTTATGACAAAGAAAAAAAAACTTCAATGGAAAATGCTGCGCTTTCTTGCTTCGAGCCTGTGACGTCGTTTACTAATTTTGTTTCTCTAGACTTTCCGTAGATGCGGAAGTTGTCAGGGACCGGCGTGACTTTCAGCAGGCTAGCTGCAAAGTTAGGGACGAATTGTAAAGGAATTACATTTTTACTGGCCTTTGCTGTCAACATGATACTTTTAAAGGCGGCTCTGTGTTTGACCAAAACCCATCGTTTGGCCACAGGAAGCGTCACTCTCAAAAAGGCAACTTTAGCTAACTTGATTATGAAAACATGCTGATTTTATGACTGTGAAGTAGAGAAAAATGCACCCGATTGATCTTCTTCTTATCATATCCTCAGGTCCTTATTAACAGTTGTCGGGCATGTTCTTCTGAAGTCTTTCCTAATGAGAGGATCCGCAATATCGGCATTTCTGCGCATATCGACTCTGGAAAGACCACTTTAACCGAGAGGGTCCTCTACTACACCGGGAGGATAGCAGAGATTCACGAAGTGAGCGCGAGCACCGACCACCTATGTTAAAGGAAAAACAGGAATCTAATCGGAGTGATGTTGTCAATGTTTAGGTGAAGGGGAAGGATGGCGTTGGAGCCACCATGGACTCCATGGAGCTGGAGAGACAGAGAGGCATCACCATCCAGTCAGCTGCCACATACACTATGTGGAAGGATCACAACATCAACATAATTGACACGCCTGGTACCAATACTTTATTCAAATCTATGTGAATCAGGAGCAGAAGCAAATAGTTTTTTTTTTATTTTGTCACAATCATAATTAAAGACCACTTAGAATGCTTTTAATATAGATTTAAAAGATGATTGGAGTGGGACTATGGGGGACTGGAAGAGACACATTGAAATAAATATACATGCCTTTAAATTACTGAATAAGTGTGTCATTAGTTATTTAAAATAGGCATCAAATGAAAAAAAAAATGGATATCAGTAAATACACATTTAAATATATGAGGCATTAACATATTAAAATAGCCATTACACATTTACATTTTTATAACATATTTAATTAATTCATGGACCAGTGTGGGCTGGGAGAGACAAATAAAAATATATATAATAATATGAAATTATTAAATAAATGTCATTATTTATTTACAGTTGGCATTAGATAAATAACATTGGAAATCAATAAACATGTATAAATATAAATGGCATTAAAATAACCATTAAAAGGCACATTTAAACATTCGTTGACAAATTTAATTATTTCGCTGTCCTATGTGGGCTGAAAGAGACAAATTGAAATAAAACATATTTGATACGGTTTAAAATAATTAATGACACATTTATGTAACGATTTAATGGCGTATATATTTATTTCATATTGTCTCTTCTGGACCTCCACATAGGACTTTAAAATGCTGAAATGGTTTTTTACAATTGTTGGTTTGTTTTTATTCAACTTGGGTCGCTGTGTACTTCACAGGTCATGTGGATTTCACCATCGAGGTGGAGCGAGCGCTGCGCGTTCTGGATGGAGCCGTTCTGGTTCTGTGTGCAGTGGGAGGCGTCCAGTGTCAGACCATGACTGTAAACAGACAAATGAAGCGCTACAACGTCCCCTTCCTCACATTCGTAAACAAGCTGGACCGAATGGGAGCCAACCCCAACCGGGCTTTGCAGCAGATGAGGTAAGACAACAACTACTAGTCATATGCACATATACACACAGAGGTGAGGGGTGTGAGAAAACAAGTTTGTAACAAACACTAGGATAATTCATGATAGTCAACAAAAGAAATGTAGGATACATTCAGTATCCGCAAAGATGAATCACACCCCGGGCTTTGTACTGGACCCCAAAAGCTTCAAACTTCAAGTCCAGTCAGACTCCAGTAGGATCCTCTGATCCTCTAGGATCTTTTTTTTATGATTGCCCCCAAGACGCGTCTTCTTCTGGCATTTTCTTCTTTCTTCCCCCCTCTGGCACCCCGACATTTATTTAATAAACTTGGAGGGGCGTGGCCATCTTCCACCAGGTAAATGGCTTAAACAAAACGGGTTAGGCACCGTACATTTGGAAAGACCTCATCCAAATTTAGATGATGTTTTTCACAGAAACTTGTGTATTAATTTATGCCATTCCCATATTCAGAAAACCTAATGGGTCTTTTGTTTTTAACACTCAGACACAATATTAACACTCGGAAATCATGTTAACAAAGTGACCATGTTGCACCTTTGACAACAAAGCTCATTCTTTCTGTTCTAATTCTTATCTTTAAAATCTCTGTCTCTGTTTTGGAAATAAAATTGATTCAATTTTCCCTTTAGATCCAAATTGAACCACAATGCAGCCTTTGTGAATATCCCTATTGGCCTGGAAGGAAATATGAAAGGCATCATTGACGTAATAGAAGAGAGGAGCATGTATTTTGAAGGGCCATTTGGGTAAGAGATTCTGCTTTCAGTTGTTGTTTATCTACTATCCTTTTTTTGAAAAATATCTGTCAAAGTTATCTTTCTAAATGTGAAACAAAGTGAACACGTTTTTAGTGTTTCTGTCTTCCTGCAGTCAAAGCATCCGCTATGAGGAAGTTCCACCTGAATATCGCGCTGAAGCTGCAGACCGGAGGCAAGAACTGGTGGAGTGTGTTGCCAATGCTGATGAAACCTTGGGGGAGATGTTCCTGGAGGAGAAGATTCCAACCAAAAAAGACCTGAAGGTCAATAAATTCAAATAAGTTCAAAAAGTATACATTTAAAGCCATGAGCGGCGGCGTTGGATGGGCCTCAGGCACTACCCGCAAATGTGGCAGAAAGAACGTTAGACAGACTACTGGCATTCCTTTATTCCCTAAATTCATGGATTCAGACTAATAAACATTTTAGATGAATGCATTTTTTATGTTTTTTTTATTTTATGTAATACCAGTTTACTGTTTAGGAGACTGTCATGAAGAAACTTTCACTTTTTTAACGCATTTGCACATACTTTAGTTGAAAACCTTTTGAAACTGTTCTGATTTAAACCCTTAGAGTTCAGAAGGAATCATTTGTGTGTCTTCCAGGCTGCGATCCGCAGAGCCACGGTGCAGCGTCTCTTCACTCCGGTGTTGGTTGGCACGGCGCTGAAAAACAAGGGAGTCCAGCCACTTCTGGATGCTGTACTGGATTATCTGCCAAACCCCAGCGAGATAAAAAACTACGCCATTCTCAATGACGAGTCCGTGTTTCTGAGATTTTTTTTTTAAAGCAACAAATTCAGTTCCTAATTCTGAAGTATTGGTTTTTGTCGTCTGCTAATAGAGATTCTGCAGAATCTTCAAAGGTTGTAATGGATTCTACAAGAGACTCTTCAAGCCCATATGTTGGTCTAGCATTCAAACTGGAGGTACATTACTTTGGGTGGGAAAAAAAAACGTTTTTTTTTTGTTGTTTCTTTCCCTATTTTGGTAAAATAATTTTCTTGGTGTTTTATTTTTCCAGGCTGGGAGGTTCGGACAGCTGACGTACATACGCGTTTATCAAGGCTGTCTGAAAAAAGGGGAATACATCTACAACACTCGCACAGGGAAGAAGGTCAGAGTTCAGAGGCTGGTGCGGCTCCACGCTGATCAGATGGAGGTAAGAGAAACCGTCAGTAGGGAGTCGATGGTAGGAGTTTTCCATTTGTGGTTTGTTGTTCAAACCGCAGATGAGCATGACTGGTCCTGACTGGTTCCTCTTTAGGCTTTAGTCAAGCATGTAGAAAAAGCCACATCCCTCAAGACATGCAAATAAAGTCCACTTTCAAAACACCTTTGATTTGATTACAATCGTTAGCAAAAATGTTTTATTTTCTTCTCCTCCTGCCTGCTCCTTTAGGATGTGGAGGAAGTTTATGCAGGAGATATCTGCGCCCTGTTTGGGATCGACTGTGCAAGCGGAGAGACTTTCACATCCAGGACCGGTACCAACCTCTCCATGGTGAGTTTGTCAGATCACCTGAAAATAAACAACACACACACAGAACCGTGCACACACACTTTTCTGCAGATAAATGTGGTTTTTTTTCTGATGGGAGGCTGCCATGATCAAATTCAGTTTCACATTTTTGAGATCATGCACGCTAAAGTTTCTGGGCAGTACAAGCCTGATCCAGTGAAACAAAAATGTCTTAAGCTTGCTCTCAGTGTTCAAACTGGACAAGTAGGGAGGGGCTTCTTCTCTTGTTTTCTAAAGCATGTCCACCATCTTCATTAAAAGAGCTTTGGAGCAAAATGTCAAAGTAGTGCAAATCTCATGAATCGTGCTCCAGGTTTTTTCTTTCAGGGGACTATTCCGATACACAAAAGCATGATGTCATATCAATAAACCTGCAATTCTTAATTTCTCCTCCATGATCACTTTTCAAACAGTTAGCACTCACATCAATAAAAAGGGACGCCACCCATTCATCACTACCAAATCTGAGACCCTGATTGATCGGGCTGGTTTAACTTTCAATACACGTTCAGTGGCCTCGAGTTTTGTACGTCCAATCTGAATGTGGTCGCAAAACTTGCATAGCTACGCCTGGACTCAAGTTCAGAACGTGCAAGCCCAAAACACATGTTTAGATGCGTCACTGGAAGTGGCCGCTTGAATGCGGTATGAACATAACTTAAGGAAATCCAAGCATTCCACAGAACTTAATGGCTCATTAATTTTTTGTATTTTGTGCATTAATCCTTATAAAATGCCTTTTCATATTTATGTATTGCACAATAAGCAACTAGTTTAAAAGGACTGCATGCATCGAGTTTGTTTTCAAGCACATGCGGTGCTTTTGTTTGCATAAAAACCATGTCAAATGTTAATGTTCCATCAATGTGTCCTCTTGATCACCCGCACACAGAGCTGGACTATTATGTGAATAGAAATGTATACTTGTGGTCTTAGAACTTCTAAACATTATTAAAAAAAATCAAATAAAAACTGCAGTTTTGGTTGATTTCTCAACTTATGTGCCACAGGAGTCCATCCACATCCCAGAGCCCGTCATATCCATGGCCATGAAGCCGTCCAACAAGGTGAATATTCACCATTTCACCACTAAAGCAGCAGCTCGTCCTTTTCCTCACGCTGCTTTTGTCTCAAACCAGAACGATCTGGATAAATTCTCCAAAGGCATCAACCGGTTCACCAGAGAGGATCCAACTTTCAGAGTACATTTTGACACAGAGAGTAAGGAAACCATCATCTCAGGCATGGGGGAGCTGCATCTTGAAATCTACTCACAGGTGACGCAGTGACCAGCACTTCTGCACATTTATTGCAACGTCTGCATCTTTTTCAACCTTTAGAGAAAACACCTTTAAAAAAAAAAAAAATCCAGAAAATTACACTAATGTGATCTCACATTAAAGATCTAATAAACTGACAGGAAATCTACATTGTATCTCATATACATTTTTTCCTCCAAATGTGTTCTGGTTTGGTGTTTAGAGGATGGAGAGAGAGTACAACTGTGCCTGCGTGATGGGGAAACCCAAAGTGGCTTTTAGAGAGACCATCACCAGTCCTGTATCGTAAGTACTATTAGAAAAACACATGCACTCTTTAGAAAACCAACTCATGTGTTTAAAGAAGCATGAATGCACAGTAAACATTTTATGAAATTTATTAAGCATATATTTCAGTCGTCAGCATAAATCTCCTCTCTAAATACCTTTCTAAAGCTGTAAAAAGTACAAAATAGTGTAATGGCGACATGGCGAATACCAGAAATTTGTACTTGGAGTTTAGCTTTTAACATTTAGTGATGTGGCTTTGGTATCTGCTGCATTTGCTGTACTTGAACGCCCCCTGCTGGACACCAGGTGAAAAGCAGCTTCCAGTGAAGAATTTCCTGAGACAAAAACAAGTTTTAAAAGTTTAAAAGCAAACAACCAGGAAGTTAAACTCTATTGCTTAATATATTGTCGATGAAAATGTTTTGTAAATTTAAGCTGTCAAGAAGCTTTGCAGTTTTTTTTTTCCCCCCGTAGTTATTCTTAGGAGCAGGGCTGCCCAACCCTGTTCCTAGAGAACTACCACCTTGCCAGTTTTCCCAGCCACCCCTTCTCTCCTTGCTGTTGATTAACGGAGTCCACATTCTGATTGACTGAACACACCTAAACCAGGTCATCTGCTGCAAGACGTGCAGTGACGGCTGGAAAAGAGAGAGAGGTGGTAGAGTTCCAGGGCTAAGATTGGCCACTCCTGAATCTTCTTTAGGCTTTATAGAATCAAATGCAGTGCAACCACAAGGGGTCACCATCCATAGATAAAAGGTCAAGAGAAGTTTGACATGAAACCAAAGCAAAAAATCATGTAAAATCACCAACAGAACTTTAACTTCATACACAGTCGGTGTGAACAAGATTGTTATTGCAGCCTCTAAAGGAAGCAGCCAAAAGAAAACATTTGAGTATTATAGCATATAAAACACGGACAAAATTTTTTTTAAACTTCTGCTTTAAATAGCAGAAATGTAGCCTTTAAATTAGTTTGTAAATGTTTACCTGAGACACCATGTCATGCAGCAACATGTTGGAGTCAAACTTGAGCTCGTTACTCTCAGTTTCCTGCAGCAGAAAAGAGAAATATGTGCTTTTAGAATAGATGTTATATTATTCAAAGTTCAGCCATAGTTACCTGTATTAAAATTTTTTTTTGTAAATGTACAATTGACATTTTTACCAGTTGCACAGACCTTTTATTTGGATAAAAATTGGAAGCAAACATGATAATGGTTACACACCAGTTCTCACAACACGTCAAGACCTCAAAATCATATGGATACAATTCTACATTTTGAGTTATTTACTAACATTTTTTCTGGAAAAAAAAATACTAACTGGATTTTCAGAAATCTTATGGATTAGTTAAAAAACCAAAGCACAGACATACCAGCTGCGTGATCTGGGCCACCTGAGCCATGTTGTACAGAGTGTTTTCTGTAGATTCGTTTAGCATGATGAAGCTGGAAGCGACGATGCTGAGGTGCCAGAAGGGCATCATGTCAGGCTCAATGTGGCCTTGGCTGTCTGAGGACAGTTTGCACAATTACAGAACAGGTGTAGCTTAAAGAGTTCAAATATACATTTAAAAAATTACTTCACTTAAATGTTAAAACTTTTAGAATATACCATGTTTATCTGGATTGATTTTTTTTTTGTTGACTAAAGTTACAGCTAATAGGTGTCATTTTAGAAAATATTTATATTTTTTGCGTCACCAATTCAAAACACCTGAAAAGTTGTGAAGTGTATCGGTTTGAATCAGGCACCACATCCATGGCATAACACTGCAGAACTTTGTCATTAAACAAAGTCCCACATTCTTAAAGGAAAAAAAAAAAGAAAAAAAAAGTACAGATTCAAGTGAAGCTCTTTGTAAAATGCTCTTTATAGTTTTGGTTGATGGGAACACTGGATTTTATAAAGGTCCGAGTTCAGCATAGCCATTAATATTTGTGAAAACCAGCTCGGCCTTGTGGTAGTGTGTCTGCCTTGAGACTGGAAGGTTGTGAGTTCACATCCATGCGTGGAAGAAAGCGTTTTGGGACCATACTGTAGCAAAGTTGGGACTGCCATTTCAAGCATTAAAAGAATGAGATCAGTTTACATAAAACCCATAGCAATGTTTTAACGTCTCAGAAGCGGTGATCTGAGTATTTCAAAGAACATACCGGGTATGTACTGTGCAGACAGCAGGCTGTGGTTCTCCTTGTACCTCTGGTATAAGGCCTCCTCTTGAGCTGTGGTGTTTTGTAGGAGCTCCTCACAGGAGGCCTTCACTTCAGCTGGTTGTTTTGTCTCTCCCCGTGGAAAGAAAACCTCTGCTGAGCACTTCTGCTTCCTCTGGAGGATTTATGCAGGGAAAACAGGTGAAGAAGCGTTAGGGAAACTGGATGCACCACGTCGCCGTAGAAACCAGTCGGGAGAAGGTAAACAGTGTGTTGAACTTGCTTGAGCCTTCCTTTTTTCAAAGCACGCCTGGTTAGACCTGTCCGGCACAAAGACTATCATTACCTAGAAATTACTCCGTTTGCATGAGCTTTTTAGTGAATTAAAACCTGCTTCTGTGTGGCATCTGCACCCAAAGCAAAAAAACTAAAGTAGGTTTGAATGTATAAACCTGCTAGTCACTTTTGGCCTGCAAAGAAAGTGTGGATTTAGAGAAAATATTTCCATTTTTAAATAAAAAATCTAAAGTTAAACTTGTTTTTGAAAATGAAAAATAAATAAAGCCTTACATTGGTGATAATCTCATGCACTGAGATCTGGAGGTGGTACCTTCTTCCAGTGTCAGCCACATCCTGAAGGAAACAGCAGAGGTGAAACAGACTGCTTTGTGGAGACTTCAGCTGTGAAGTTCATCTGACCTCCGCAGTGGCACTGTGGACTTCCTCCAGACCAAACAGCCTGTACGGGGAGCCGTAGCGCGTGTTCAGATAGTGCTGGACAACCTTTGCTGCCCTGCGTGCAGGAAAGTGATTGGGGTTCAGCTCGCCAGTTGCCATTACACCCCCGTCTCCCTCATCCACGGTCAGGTTCTCCTTCTTTGGAAAGAAAAAAATATATATTTTGAAGGAAAGTAAGAACAGATGAGGGAAGGGCATCCATTTCCTTTAGGACTTTGATCCTACGGTGCCAGCTGGGTGGGGCTGTTTGTTGATTAACACACCTCCAGACTAAAATGAAAAGTAGGGCAAACTTTGTGCAAGGAAAAAAGATCAGCAGATCTGATCTAACCTTTACAGCAGAACAGAATGCCGGGCAGGTCGGAGGTCAACTCTGATCAGGTAACCGAGTCAGATCCTTCCCATGCAAACTAAAACGACTTCCTCTTTCAGTCAACAAGGTCTGCCCTCTTAAAGAGACAGA
Source organism: Adrianichthys oophorus (assembly GCA_036245035.1). Classification (NCBI taxonomy): domain Eukaryota; kingdom Metazoa; phylum Chordata; class Actinopteri; order Beloniformes; family Adrianichthyidae; genus Adrianichthys; species Adrianichthys oophorus. The sequence goes on along the minus strand of BSAI01000072.1, from coordinate 13,414,641 downwards.
GCACTTTTACATTTGAATGGATCCTCCCACCCCAACTGTCAAGACGCATAGAAACTTGCAGAGCTACAGAAACAGTTTAAACTGAAACATTCCCAAGGTTCACATTAGACTTGATTTACTCTTGATACCAGCTCACTTTACCCTCCTCACTTGCTCTGAGTCTTCAAAACGTTGTTTTAGTGTTTATGTAATAACTTGCTGGTATCTCAGTTGATATTATTTTGGCCCTTCAAGCTTTAATAACCTATTAAAAAAAAAAAAAAAAATTCTGCTAGAAAGTCAAAATTTATAGCAGGGGTGTCCAATCTTTTTGCAAATCACATTGAAACAGACAACACAGGCCACATTTGGCCCACTGGATATACTTGATTAAACATTTAAATAACTTTGTTTCGCTAAAATAAATTTCAGATTTTATTTGGTAAAAACTATGTAGACATTGAATTTTCAGCATGTCCATTGTTTGGAGCAGGAATTAAAGTCGTTTAACATTAATCTCTAAAACAACTTCTCCAAGAGAGTGAAGTGGACTTAGGCTTGCTCCCTCTGGTTTAATTTTTTGTCCATTTCTGCAGTTTTGACTTTACGCACAAGAAGCAGAGCGGTGGCTCCGGACAGTTTGGTAAAGTGATCGGAGTCCTCGAGCCTCTTGAGTCAGAACATTACACCAAACTGGAGTTTGAAGACCAGACAGTCGGCACCAACATCCCAAAGCAGTTTGTTCCGGCCGTTGAGAAGGTACAAACAAAATTTGATTTAAACACGAGAACGGCTTTTGACATGTTAACTATAACTCTCGTCTCCCATGATGCCTCAGGGCTTCAGAGATGCCTGTGAGAAGGGACCCCTGAGCGGACACAAGATTTCGGGTGTCCGATTTGTCCTGGAAGACGGAGGTCATCACATGGTTGACTCGAATGAAATCTCTTTCATTCGTGCTGGAGAAGGTGCTCTGAAGCAAGGTCAGTACAGAACTGCGAGGCTTTTCAATTAATCCAAAATATGACAAACATCGTAATCCAGGATGGCATCTTCTCCCTGTCATGTTGACTTTCCACTGTTCCATTCCTCTGTTCCAAAGCCATGGAAAAGTCCAACAGCATCATCCTGGAGCCGATCATGTCTGTGGAAATCGTTGCACCTCAAGAGTTTCAAGGAGCAGTCATTGCTGGGGTGAACCGCCGCCATGGCGTTGTCACAGGACAAGATGGAGCTGAGGGGTTCTTCACTTTGTACGCGGATGTAAGTTCTGGCCAATTTAACCAAAACATTTTTTTTTTTTTGAGTGGCGAGTGTTTAGAAATGTTCCGGTTTCTTCCAGATTCCGCTAAACGATATGTTTGGCTACGCCACAGAGTTACGATCTTGCACAGAGGTAAGTTTAATAGAAAACACTAAGAAGAATTTATTTTGATCAGATCTTCTTGTTTCCCTAAAGAAGAATCAAACATTAAATGCTCCCAGTGTTTGTACCGTACCGTTCCTAATCTCTAAAAGCATGACATGGCCGGATGTTTGACTTTATCCAGGGTAAAGGAGAGTACACAATGGACTACAGCAGATATCAGCCCTGCCTCCCAGCTACACAAGACGAACTCATCCACAAATACTTGGAAGCCACAGGACAACTGCCCACCAAGAAAAACAAATGGAAGAGCTGAAGATGGTCAGTCTGTTCAGCTGCTTCGATTTCACTGCAGTTTCTCTCCTCAGAATGGCTGGGCTAAACTTCATTAAGCAAAACAAACTTTGCTTTTCTTCATTGAGTGTACTCCTAATTTATATACCATAAAAAATATTATGTTTCTCAACTTTGGTATCATTTGGACCCCCTATTTTTCAGTCAGTTGTCAAAGGATAACAGTTACTGTGAGCTTGGTGTTTTGACTGGAGCTTACAATGGATTTTGTACCATGTACAAAATGATTTTAAGTTGATGTCGGTTGCTGCAAAGATACAGTGTCTTTTTAAAGTCTTTGTTTAAATTACTGTGAATCTGAGTTTTATTTTGGCCCAGAGTTTCAGCAACAGTCTTCTATAATAAGCTAAACACAAGAAAATCCCAAAAGTGGGAAAACTCACCTGTGATTTAGTGACACAATTTGGATGAGCTGACGTGTCCTTCGGGCTGATTGCTGCAGCGGGACTCCCTCTCGTTCCCATTAACACAACCAGAACAATGAAGCCTCTGAAATCCATGTTCGTGCATGCACTGGAGAGTAGTGATGCGAGAGGAAAAGCTAAATTAAAAACTGGTCTAAAGAGAGGGCAGCCAAGGGTGAAGCAATGAGGAGGTAGAGAAGAGACTGTCCAGATCCTGCTGTTTTTCTTTGGTACAATCTGTATCTGCTCCTTCTAACTAAACAAACCGCTCCACTTAAACATTACTCATTTCCTCTCAAGTGAGTGGCTGGTGTTAAATGTTTTTCACAAGAAGGACTGAGGCCGTCTGCTTAGACCTGCAGGTGTTTTTCATCTAAATCTGATTGCAGCTTTGCACTTTTAATGTAAAATAATGTAATGTAATGTGACCTCAAGAATAGACCCAGCTGCAGAGTTTTGTTCTGCAAACTGAAAAAGAGGACACAGAGGAGTTGGATGATCATAAGTTGAAGGACTCAGATTCATAATTTTTGTGTAAAATCTCTTTTTTTTTTACTTTAAATTAAAAAAATGTACAACTCATACAGAAACAAAACCCTCAATTGAATAAACACACATCATCAGTTCTTTCATTGACTTCCTTCATTCTTCACTAAGTAGAATTCCCACATTGTTTATTTGTTGTTCTTACGACCATAAACATATACATAGCTGCTCATATGTATGTGGGCATATTAGAACACCAACCAAGTGACCTTGAATTTAAATGGTAACCTTTCACTTCACTCCACTGCCAATCAAGAACCTACATTTTCAAATGAAGGGAAGCAGTCATTTTATCCATGACATAAACTTGTTTGAGCTTACTTTTCCATTAATTTATTGTTGGTGATTTAGTATTTTTCCAATTTAATGTATCGGTAATATTGTTCTAGCAATAGCCAACAGTATATGTTCTTTCATCCTTTTTGAAAATGTCATTAGTGAGCCGAGAAAAAGCAGCAATGTATCTGTATTCTTAAATATTTTTCCCATTTCCTCCCTGACATTAGTCCAATAACAATACTAACAGGTTAGTCCCAGAATATGTGTGTTTAATCTCCTATTTTTCCACATATTATATTATTAAAGGTTAACTATTCCAGGGAATATTTAATGTGATATGAGTCATGTTTTGTGACAACTAAACAAAAAAACGGAGATTTTTAGTCATGATGAATGGCAGAAAGCCATTTGAATTTGTATGTCTGTGCTGTACAAATCAGTGCAGGAAACCTAAAGTTGGCAAAAGTTCACTGAATAATGGCAACAGAGTGAAAATACCAAGAAACTTTAGATGAAAAATATGAGACTGAAAAACCCAAACTACAAATTTCTTAAAGAAAAAGCAACAAAAAGATGGATTTACACTAAAAAAAAGCTCATGACAATTGCCTTTTAATATTGAACTTGCTTTAACAGGTGTACCTGAGGAAGAATACATTGTATTGGAATGGTTTTAATCAAAAGATGCTTCATCTGGATGTCACATGTTTAGGAAGCAGAACACATCTCGAGCAGCTTGCTCTTCTTCCTCCTCTTCTTCACGTGAACAGCAGGTGCTCTTTGGGTTTGGTGTTTACAGCTTCCACCCGTCTGTTCACAGTCGTTCTCCCTGGTGGGCAGATTGTCGATGAGCTCATAGAGGGTAAATATGCTGAAGCAGATTTCATCATAGGGGGTTTTGGTGCCGCACTCAAAGAGGCAGGCAAAGGCCACGGCAGGTATGGCTTCAGGTGAGGCTGACAGCTCTAGGTAGGCCAGATCAGAGTAAGCGCTGGGACCCTCATAGATCACCCAGGGGCCACGCCAGCTGTCCGGATCACGTGGAAACAGGCTGAGGAACAGACCCAGATCCTTGCGGGCGGAGGTCAGTGTTGGATGGGAATACACCACCCAGGTGGGATTTAGGAAATCTGGATTGGGACGGTGTGGGTGAATGTTGCTTAAGTGGGATGTCCAGTGTCTGGAGCCGAGACGCTTTGGGCAATTCTTCAGACTTTTGTATAAATGTAACGGGGCAGGAAATCCAACGATGCTACCATGACAACCATTTCGAGGCTCCACCAATCGGGGCACCAGCTGCCCTGACTGAAACACAGCTCCGTCATCCAGACTGAGGGCTTGTACTCTGTATCCCAGAGGGCTTCGTGCGTTGCAGTACAACACGTTGGAGCCGTCTTCTTCATCCACAGACACCATCTGGCACTCCACGCTCTCTGGAGCTGGAATGGCTTCTCCGAAGCGCCAGCTCCTGCCATGTGTGTCGCTGTGGAAGCAGAAGGAGCGAGGAGTGGTCTGGCAGAGGCGTCCAAAACACTCTTTGCACTCAATGTGATAAGCATAAGCAGGAATGAGCAGACGGCCCGACTTCAGCTGCAGGCCGTGACCCGGGCCGAGAGCAAATGTGGCCCAATCTGCTAGGAAGAAGGAGAGGAAGGGGACTGAGAAAACATGTATTCTTTTCAGAACACAGCTAGCATTGTTCCCTGTTTTACATGTAATTGTTGGCAATTTAATAAAGACTTTGACTTTTCTATAGGAGATGTAGAAAGTGTGGTTTTTCCTAAAGATTGTTGTTTTTCTGTGATTTAATCATGCCAATATTGTCTTATTTCTGCAAAAAGAGATCAAAAATGCAAACATCTTTTGGAGAAAAATGAATGACTGAGTATTGACTGGAAGTATTGCACTCTGATATACACAGAGGTGTATAATTATACTTTTTTGGAAAGCTTGCTTTTTTGTGCAAAGGAAAAAAAACACCTTAGGCTTCATTTGTGTTGTTTTTATCGCAAGAAGACTATCCAGATTTTGTTCAAATGTGTTCAGAGTGAATATATTTAGACCTTTAGTGGTGTCCCCTATGACTGTCTTGGTCAAGTCAGTGACTGGACTCCAGGTGTCCCCCCCATCAGTGCTGGAGATGTAGCAGAGCCGGGTCACATTCTTTCCCGTCACCAGCTGGTAGGACTCCGATGTGTGGCCGAGAACCGCGATGAAGAAGAGGAAGAGCGTTCCTGTGAAGTCATCGAACACTGGACATGGGTTCATGGACCGGTGGCCTGGAAGGTAGGCAGTGTCCAGAACACTGATGTTGCCCCACTGCCACAAAAGCCAAAGACAGTAGAAAAAAAGTATACATAAAAAAACTGATAAAAACTAAATATGATAAAAGATGAGTTGTGTTGCAAATATTACTTTTATGAAATTGTGTTTTACTATTAAATCAACATACAAACAGCATTTTTCAAAGTCTCTGTTGAATCTTCTGGAGTCTTTGGTGAATGCTAGCTGTTTTGCACAAGAAGATTTGTGTTTATGCTTGTGTCATTGTTGTCTTACTACAGATCTTAAAGTCCCACTCCAATCATCTTTCGATCTGTTGCAAAAGCTTTCTCAGTGGTCTTTTAATTATAATTATACTGTTTTAAGGCAAAATGTTAAATAAAAAGGACAACATTTGTGCAGAACGGCAGGAGTTCATCAGAAAATCACCTCTGACTTGTGGGTGGAACTGATGGCACAGAAGTAAGCCTCCACTGGCATCCCATCATCTCTTTGTTTACACTCTCCCCCGCTAGCTTACAAACCCTCACAACTCCAAACTAACATTACTGGTCCAACAAAACTAGCAAGCAATATCGCAGCTATCCAGTCGTACAGTTCAGAGCCAGTTGCCAACTCAGACAAGAAAAACAAAGACAATAATGATCTATTTGTCTTCAAATGAATAGAGTCTAGAAAAGCTGTGAGACTTTGGCCCACCTATTTTAGTTGCTGCATCAATAGATAGCTTTTTTTAGACTGCATTTTTTGTCTGCTCCTGATTCATCACAATTTGAATAAAGAAATACTCAGAAATGCAGTTTTATTCTTAAATTCTTTTATAATTCTTTTATGGAGTGGGTCTTTGAGCCTTTCTTTAAAAACCTGGAAAAAACTTGTCATCCATGATAATATTTGTTTTGTAATTTTTTTATTTGGAAATTCCTTTTTGGACTTCGATATGTTCTCCAAACAAATATCGCTCATGTTTTTTTGTCTTTCCGAACACAATATTAACAACATAAGAGAAAAGTCTGTTCTGACGTTTGCACTTTTTCTGTTCCATCCTTTAACTTGTCAGAGTGCCTTCAAAACTTACATTTGGAGCAGTAAAAATAAGATAAATTAAGGACAATTTTAACATTTTCTAAAAGTGCATTCTATCTGACCACAGACCTCCACATAGTTCCTGTAGAAAGTGCCTTTCCTCAGAACAAGCAGGTGAGCCTGGGAGTCAGACGGGCTGAGTCTCTCCTCACAGAAGGCCAGGAAAGTTCTGTTGCGGGGCACGTAGATCAGAGCTGGGACTCTGTACGTCACTCCATTGGACTCTTTTCGAAAAAGCACAGATCTCGCGGGGAAATAGGGCGACCTCATGCTCTAGCAGGACTTTGTGACACTTCCTCAAAGTAAACCTAGAAACTTCCGGCAAAACAAGTCCGAATCAAACCAACTTTCATGGAAAAGCATAGCATTTACATGAGCTTGTGCAAAATACAGATTTAGGAAAAACAAATGTATCCCCACATCAGTCTCCATGTTACCAGTATTGCAAAAATGATTGCTTTTCTCAATTTTTGATTTGCTTTTATCTGCAATGATAAGCATTTATATATATTAGAAGAAATACCATGAATGCAAATCATTGGTCAAGGTATCAACAGTAAACTAGCCCCAAAAAACAGAATTTATGCCACATAAATGATTTCAAAGCTAAACTTGAGATACAAATATTAGAGAGTTTATGACACAAAATAACCCCTGAGGAAAAGTCAGATGACAGAAATGATTTTGCTTTTTCACTTATTGTCTAAGCTGTCAAGCTTAATTTGGATCACAGCAAAGTAATGAATTATAAATGAAACCTTAGAGAAGCAGAACATATATTTGTATAATTAATTTGTTCTTATCTTAATTTATCGAGTAAAAACAATATAAGAAGAAAGATATCTTGATTGTAGCAACAGACTTAACTGGTCTTATAAGTGAGACAGTATCTTCTCTTCTGTGTGAAAATGACTTTTATCTGCGCATTTCCTCACAATATTTTAAAGTAATGTCCACGGCACGCATCGGTGTGGAAGTAGATATGAGTCCTTACCTTTGTGAAGTTCAGAATGAGCTGCAACTGCTTAGTGTTGGTACAGAGATGATTGTCTGCACCTGATTGAGTAGATGACAGTGCAGTGAGTTTGTATATCCCACAGAGGATCTGAAAGCCACGGTCTGTTCTCTCTGTTCACTGCACCAGCACGGCATGCTGTTCACTGACCCAGAAATGAACACTCATCAGATCTACAGCTTTGAATGAATCAGCGGAGAGTGGTCATTGTAGAAAAGAAGGCAGAATGGGGGGTCAATCTGAACAAAGAAGTTATGATCTGCCCTCTCTATGTATTCTCTCTGCTTCCCTTTGTCTTCTCGTTGCACAGTGCCTGGGAAATAGCAAGCTGCTTCTTTTGGTTTAAAGCATGTCACTGCTGAACTTCCCTTCAAAATGCATGGAAGTCTGTTCAATGGTCAGTCTAACTGTTCTCACATTAGCACCAGTACTTTTCCATATTATGACTGAAATTTAGAAGATTAATATAGAACACAAAAAACACAGTACATTATAAATCAATTAAAGATAATGTATCAAAATGCTTCACTGAAATTAAACTCAGTTCATTTTGTTTCTCTATTTACATGATGCAAGTTTACCAAAACAAGTGAGCAAAGCCAGACATTGTGCATAAATGTTTGTGATGCTATTTAGGTTTTACTTTTGCATCAAAATATCAAACTTTAAGGATTCCGCACTGAACTTATCAACCAGTTTTTGCTCCATCCAATCTTAAAAGACAGGGACTGTGAAAAGTTAAGGTATTTGAGAGAGAATTTAAGCATGCAAGGACCACATTCTATTAAAAAATATTTCCATTTGGAAGGAGATGTTGGGCTAGAATTTATGTCGGGCTTCTATTAAGTTTTTTTGACCAGTGCTTTTTTTATTTGCTGTTTTTTGAAATGGCATTTTTAGGGAAAGTGCCTCCTTAAAGTTCCAACTCGGTGCGACAGCAAAACTTTTACTGTGACGTCATCAACGAGCGCCGGAGATCGACATGTCTGCCCGCTGAGGTTATGACTTGACTCGTTAAGGTAATCAGTGAAGTTACAACATTGAAATGAAAAATTAAAAATGAACGTTTATTGAAAGCGTTAGCAGTATTGTTCGGAATATTTACGGCAACTTACGAAACTGCGTCATGTTGTTCGTGCTAACTAGCTAGCTGCAGTGCTAATAATAGAGCGTTTGACTAAAAGAAAAAAGAAAAAAGAGCTCTTACATTTTTGAAGAATTCATTTTACATTTAGTCACGTGTAAAATGACTTCAAAACATTACTTTGAAACCTTCAAGTTAAAACTTGGTCAAGGGATTTAAAAATAAAAAGAAGGCTGAAGGGTAAAGTACACCTGCTAAATTGTGTCATGTATCAAACGTTCATATGACTCAAATGCTGAACTTTTATTTTAATAAATGGGTGAAATTTTAATGTTTTTCTCAATTTAATTTAAAACCCTGAGTCATTGTTTTATTGCAGCAGAAATTTTAATGGATTCAATTCCTATTGCAATGAGGTACATTTGATTATCTGTAGCAGTTTGTTAACCACATATTTACGTCCCTTTAATGCCATCATCTTGTGTTTAATTTTTGCCAACTTGTGTTTTTATTGGACAGGAATGGCCAGACAGTGGTCTGAGGGACACTCCACCTCCATCTTATGTGTTGGTGCTTCTTCAGGTCCAGAAGGTCTTGTTGCTTCAGGTTCTGAGGGTGGACAGATTACCATCTGGGGTCAAGATGGCACCATTGCAGGCCGCATCACCATACCCGGGGAAGACGACATCACCAGTGTGGTGTTTTCCTCCGCAGCTTCAAACCAGCTGTTTACGTCACATGGAGACACAGTGAGCGTGCTCGACCCAAGGAACCTCAAGCGCTCTGTAGAAGATTTTTGTGGAGCAGGGGAAGAGGAGATCAGCGCTTTGGCGCTGAATGAGACGGGTTCAGCCCTGGCAGCAGCTGATGATTCTGGGGCGGTGCGAGTGCTGGAGATTCCAGGAGGTAAAGTGTGCAGGACACTTCGCAGACACACAAACATCTGCTCCTCTGTGGCTTTCCGACCACACAGGCCCAACAACCTGGTGTCTGTTGGACTGGACATGCAGGTGAGGAAAAGGAGAACTGAAGGAGTATTTGGGTGATGCATCAGCACAATAAATGAGGGTACTTCCTCTGTTTCAGGTAATGTTGTGGAACCTACAGAAGACACGCCCTCTATGGACCCTCAACCTCCAGGATGCGGCAGAAGATGACGAAAACCTCCACCAGCAACGACCTGGTCAGCTTTTCAACCCTCCATTGGTGTACTGTGTTACTGTGGCAAGTTGTGGTAACATTTTAGGCTGTGCATCAGAAGATGGGCAAGTGCATATAATGCGAATTGGCAGCGGTTCCAAACTGGAGCAACAGGGAGCCATCAAAGCTCACAATCAGGGAGCTTCACAAGCCCATTTTGTCAGTTTCTTATCACACCCTTACTGGCTCGTCACCGGAGGCAACGACAGTCATGTAGCCTTGTGGGACCTCAGTAAGCATCCAGTGGTGTCTCAAGAGGGAAAACCACAAGGAACGGCACTGCAGCAGAGGAAGAGGAAGAGCAAGGCAAAGAGAAAAGAGCAGACTCAGAGTAAAGAACAGACTGCGCAGCAGGAAAAGGTTGAAACGGAAGCAGATGAAGAAGAAGAAGCAGCTGCAGAAAAGGTAACGGACAAGCCGGGGCCCAAACTGAGCATCAAGCACAGCGACAAAGTGAACTGGCTTTGTCCCATGGTACTAAAAGGAGTACCCAGCGTGGTGGTCGCAGACCAAAGCTGCAGTTTGACAGTCTATCCTCTGTCTCAGCCGTAGTTGCAATAAAATTAAATATGCTTTGTTACCTCTCATCTGTTTTCATTAAAAACACAACCGCAAGCTTCTTGTTCGGTACTTCTGAAGCTAAGGATACAAAAAAAATTGACACAAAGCAGCAGAAAAGAAATATACTTTTTTTTTGTCTAACAGTGGAGCAAGCAATATTTCAAACACTTTTTGGAAGCTTACATAGTCACGTCCAAGAAGAAAAATAATTTTTTTTTAACCAAACCACTAACGTTTTTAATGAAAATGACTCCATAGCAGACAAAAATGGAAGAACTAACCTAAACTGGATTCTGGAAATAAAATCTTGAATCACCTCAGACTAAATCTGTAAGAAAATGTTTGGACTGTTGTATAAACATGTTTCTTATTTCACTACAAGATATTGTCCTTTCTTGAACACGCAGAATATAATAAAGGTTTAGCTGAACTACAGAAAATCTACACATTAATTAGAAATTAAACATTTTTTCACCTTAAGCCAGTCTATAAACAGCCAAATGGAAAACTGAATGGATACCATGAAAAAGGCACTGATAGAATTTAAATAGGTTAAGAAAAACACAGGTCATGCTTTGGTTGATACAGCTCTGACAAATGGCAAATAAATCTGATAATTGTTCTTGAAACTACAAACACTGAGATTCCAGCTGTAAATTTGGGAAGCAAATCACAAAATTCTTAGGATTTCTGAGTGCTGCAGAGCAACCTGACAAACATAGTTCTCTTCTTTGATTGTCTATTAAGCATGTGGGAGTTTTATGCTTCCCGTTATTTCTTTTCACAAATACATTCCTGTTGAATGGAGTTAAGAGGCTGAAATGACAGATGTCTTACTCTGGAGCATTTTCCCTACTTTCCTCTAAATACCTAGACCATAATGGATATTCTGGTTGGAGCGTTGTGTCTTTAAGGCGACACTTTGTCCTGAGGGTGTTGAGCTGCATATTTCACAGTTTAGCAAGGCTATTCTCCAGGCTTTTAATGTCTGCCTCTCCCTCTTCTGCCTTGTTACAGAGGGCACTGCACTCCAGGAACTCCACCCTCACAGGCAGCTGGCTGAACTCAAAGTCCTTGCCTTTTTTGCCCAGAAACACACTTCCGCCAACAGAGCCATCCTGGGAGCTGAGAGCTGCTGAGCGGGTCACTCTCAGGGTATTCCTGCAGAAGCAGAAAAATCATGTTATACAACTGCCACGATGGGGAGGCATCGGCAGAATCTTCAAGATTTCATGCCGCCTGATTTAAATTTTTTTTTTTTAATTGTTAGCGTGGCCATGAATGTAGACATCAGGCGTGCAGAATGGCCCGCTTTTAATATACCTCCGGGTTACCTGTGGCACTTGATATGGACTGCCACTGTCCAGAGACATTTACACACGTCAAATCAGAGCTGCTGCCAGCTGGCAATTCCAGCTGCCACCGACCTGTGGCCACCAAGCTGTTGCCTATGTTCCTAATGGCATCATCCCCGCCTGTCACTGGACTGCCACCACGCAACTATTGATCGATGTCAACTTTTAGAGAAAAATCGCCTGGTCACTGTAAAATGTTAACGTTTTCTTTAAATCTCCACGGCCACCACATGGCATGTAAAAATTTGCTGAAAAACTTGAATTTAGGCCATGTGGTGGCCTTTTGGGATATGTGATCGTAGTCTTAAGGAGGTTCATTTGTCAATTATTTCATTAATCTTAAAGTCAGATTAAGGGAGAATGTTTTCTGTACATGTGCTCCCAATATTAAAAAAAATGCTTCCACATAAGCCATAAAGTTCATAACTAATCTTCCACCTGATTTATCCAGCAAGAGCTAAACAAACCAAAAATAATGCCTTGCCAATGGCTGTGGATGCCACACAGTCTGAGATGAACCAGATATTTTTGACAAGTTTGTTCTGCTGACGGCCTGAAAATGTAAAGATCAGACTTTAACAAGATTGGTTCACTTTAAGTAACAGATGCTAATGCCTACCCTAATTATGCAAACATCAAAAAGCTGAACAATGTACTGTACTTGGATGTCAGAAAGTAAGCCAGGGTAACAATTACTTACAATTCTTTTTCCAGTTGCTGTTGGATCAGTTTGGCAGATTTTGCCATGGTGATATCTATTAAAATAAACACAAGGGTAAATAGCAGATTTATCTTAAAGGAGGACAATACTGGCTGAAAATGACAAATTGATCTAGTTTTGCAAAGTTTAGGAAAAAAAAGGGGGTGTTAAACCTTGTTTGTTGCATGCCACCAGGAGAGTTGAGGTGTTTCGGCAGATCACGCTATCTGTCAGCAGAACGTACAGGAACTCAGCTACGTCTCTGACTTCTTTCTGGAAGATTGCGCTGTCCACCACAAACACGATAGCTCTGGGGATTGAGATGGAGTTGGGAGTGAACACGACACCATATGCCACCATGACGCAAATACATCAGCTATGAATGCCTTAAATGTGATCATAGATACAAAATAATAGCTTGACTGATTTTTTTTTTTCCCTTTTCCACTTTGGTTTAAAAGCACTTGAGCTGAATTTCAAACAAGCAAGATAACCAGCAAGATCTTTACTGTAAAAGCCTTAAAGTAGTGCTGGAACAGATCACATTTCTGCAGTTTTTGGCTTCAGTTCTATGAATCCCTGCAGAAAACAGATTTCTGAGTTTTTTCCTTAGCATATGAAGCATTAAATAGATTAGGAGCATCGTCTTCTCTCAAATACCTTGCAGTTCCCATGTTTTCCAAACAGGAATCTTCATTATATATCTACAGGATTACAGGTTAATCCTTAAAGTTTCACAATTAAAATTGGTGGCAGATCCTTTAGATAACACACTAATCCTTTGTGGAACCAAGAGTTTGGGAGGCAGACACCATCCCTGTCTTGAAAATGTACTTGCCTCTATTTGCGCGCTCATCTAAACTTGTGTGTTGTAAAAGCGTTCCCAGTGGTCTTTTAATTTAGATTATTTCAGTTTTAGGCAAAATCTAAAAATAAAACCTGTGTTGCTTTCTAAGATATAGTTTTTGCAAAGCAGAGCAGTAGGTCATTAGAAATTCACCTCTGAGTTGTGGGCGGGACTCTTGGTGTAGAGTAATAAGCCTTCCCTAACTTCCCATGATGCCTTTGTTTACACTTTCTACCAGTTGGTTTACAGTCCCTCACAACCCCAAACTAACATTAGCGGCGCAACAAAAACGGTGTGATATTGGACTAGTCCAATATTGGAACTATCCAGCCGTACAGTTTTGAACCGAATGCCAGCTCTGATGTAAAAAAATTACACGTTTATGGATCTTTTTGTCTGCAAGTGGATGCATCGGAATGGAGCGGAGCAGTGAGCTAGTGGCCCGCTGCGTCACTTCTTCAGGCTTTTTCCAACAGCATTTTTTTTGTCCGCCCCTGATCCTATTCACATGGATTTTAATTAAAAAAAAAAAAAAAACACTCAGAAATGCAATTTAAAGCTTAATTCTCTTAATATATGTCCTCCATCAAGAGAGAAATGCTACAACACGTTAAAAACACCAAGAACACAGATTTTCTTGGGTAGGTCTTTAACCGGTCACGTTAGACGGTCATTTCTACTGAATCTGGTTAATTTTATGCTGACCTAAAGTGTCCAGTCTGAATACACCCATAGACACCTGTGAAGTTAATCACTTAATCTGGTTTTCTGCAATGATCTGAGTGTTTCGCTCCTCACCTAGCTACTGACTTGAATTTCTCCAGGTACTGAGCACGAAGACTGTCATGTCCTGGCAGGTCTATCAGAGTCCAGGTTGTTCCCTGGAATCAGAAGAGGACAGACTCCATTTAAAAAGAGTCCTATTTGACTTAATAATGAAGTTATTGACACGCCTTTAACTCACCTTATCACTTTTTGCTTTATATGGGGCGCTGCTGTCAGTGATAGAGGTCTGCGTTCGCTTGAACTTCCCCGACACTAGCTGTGAAAACAGGAAAACAGCATCAAAACATTCCCCTTCTCACAGCAGGACCCAGCGGGTCTAAGATTCCACCCACCCGACTGAACAGGAGGGTCTTCCCGGAGTCACACAGTCCGACCAGCAGCACGGCACTCCGGACAGTTTTACTGGTGAGGAAGTACTTCAGAAAAACTACAAACAAAAAGCAGAGCGCTTTTAATGTCTGGTTAGCATGAGCTGTCCGTCTGCAAAGTTTGAATGACTTCCTGTGCAGATGACAGCTATTAGCTTTAGCTTAGCGGCTAGCTTTCTCCATTTCGGAGGCTACAACCGTAAAAACATAATTAAATTAGTTAATAAACACACGTCTGAATGCTAGAGCCTAAACCCACGTAGAAAAAAACACATTAAACTCCGAATAAACTCTCCATTGAGCCACATGCTGGGCCAGCTTGCTAAGCTAACCGGTTAACGGTAGTGACGCTAACTTCTCACCGCAGGTGATGATAATCGCCGCTAAGGCCACGACCACGCTGATCAGAAACACCGGGTCTTGCTCTTCTAACTGTTTCCGGACAGATTCGATGTACTGTTCAATCGGGTTTTCTAGCATCTTCGCGTCCTCTTTTCCTCCCATGTCTCCACCGACGCTGCGTTTATCCATCAGCCCTGGATCATCTGAAACGGGACACGTTTCCTTAGCCTGCGTTAAGCGGTAATGACCACCAGGGGGCGCTGCTCAGCTGCACTCTGGAGTCACGACTCTAAGCTATTTCTTCCTGACTTGGAAGAGCAGTCTTTTTGGTTTTACTAATTATAATAATAAAATCTTCTTATTTTATTTGCCAAATATTATACCCATGAAACCAATATTTAGATATAAAACTCTATATTTCTTTGAAGTAATAGCTCAAATCAGACAGTACTTATCACTATTTCTCATCTGTCTCTTCTTTACAGAATAACATCATGTTACTTTTACTGTATTTTACTTATTTATTTGTGTATTTTTGGTAGTTTTTACATTTGTATGTAGATCTTTATCCTATTTTTTTTACTTTCTGGAGAAAATATACTTTTTGTTTGTTTGTTTTTAGATAACCAAAGGAGTCTAAAACATATGACCTTACTGAATAACAAATTCAGAATAAATAAAAAATTCAAATTAAACTTTTCCAGCTAAAGAGAAACTTAAAGTGCTTTATTTACGTAGTAAAATAAGTAACAGGAAAAATTAGGGGTGTAACTATCAATTGATTATTCAATAATTTTATTTCTATTCCTACAATCCAACTAGATAATCAGTCTGAGGCAGAATTGAATTGACCTATACAATTAAAAAATCATTTCGAAATGAGATAAATGTATAATCGAATCGATCTTGGAAAACACCGTTTGGATTGAAACATGGTAGGTTTATTTTGCTATAGCGTAAAAACGACCAACCATCACAGTAGACAGCACACATGTTATGGCAGCAAAAAATGATTCATCCATCATTACAGTCCAATGAGTGGAAAACATTTTGAATTTTGCAAAGTTTTTGGTAGAATGTTCTAATAATGTTTCCTTTGTTTTAGTTTATGTGGAAAAACAACAGTGGGCTGAACATTAAGAAACTAAAATGTGAATGGAGTTGCCAAGATTGACTATGAAGCGTATCGTCAACACCAAATATCAAATTGAGTTGAATCATTTTTAAAAAAATGAATCATTACACACCTTTAACAATAGTAGTTAAAAATAGCAGTAATAATTAAAACACTTGAATTATATTAAAATTAAAAACCAACACATCCAAAAAAGGGAACATTTTATGGAATAAGTTGATATTTTACCTGCAAAGCCATCAAGTATCCATCAAACTCTTGTTTCAACGAATCAAATCACCCATGTAGTTGTTATATTTTTGGATAACACATTTTGAGAGCTTTTCCCTCAGATCTAAATGTAGGCTGGTGCTGGTTTTCAGAAATTCCCCTTTAAAAGTATTAAAATTGTGAGTTAAAAACGGACTTAATTACATATAAACTGTAGCACATGGGTGTGAACTCATTTTCAGTTTATTCTCACCGAAACAGTTCTTGTTTTTGTCATTTCCAGTTTTTTCAAAACCCAAAGTTTACAGTGTCTTAAATAAACTTTCGGTTTATTGTTGCCAAACTTTTAAACAGCGCTGTGTGGAGTTGTGTGCTGCCGCGGCATTGTTCGTGGTTAAAATAAAAAAAAAAAATGAAACGCATTAAAATTTTCAGAGCATGAACCGCTTCCTGACATGTTTTTCACATTATTTTATATAAACACTGAACGTTTGTGGCTCTCAATGGAGACCAGATGCGCTTTTACGCACTCCGTCTAACCCTGGAAGTCAGCGCGCTTTTTACGCACAGGGGATATTTGACTCCTTGCGCTCGGCACGATGTCAAACGTCAGAAACCAAACTTATTCTATAGGAAGGAAGAGAAAGAGACTGAATGTCATTCACGTTGGGCTTCTGGGGGCGCCAGCTCGAACCCCGATCTGC
Source organism: Adrianichthys oophorus (assembly GCA_036245035.1). Lineage (NCBI taxonomy): Eukaryota > Metazoa > Chordata > Actinopteri > Beloniformes > Adrianichthyidae > Adrianichthys > Adrianichthys oophorus. The sequence goes on along the minus strand of BSAI01000072.1, from coordinate 13,398,037 downwards.
TCGTTAACGGCTTCACCAGGGTTTTCTTAGGACTTCTTTCATTTTGCATTTCTTTCAAAGGATTTACTTGGAACCCATCAGTCTCTTTGGGACCGCTTTCTCTGAGATGAGTTTGTCTTGCCTTTACGCGCTGTTCCTGTGGATTAGTTTAGTGCATCCTTCGCTTGGAACTGGTTTTGTCTATCGCTTTCCAGGCATTACAATTCAGCGGCAGCGCATCAAGTCGGAGCACAGCAGCAGCACGGGACCACCCGGTACCGGGTCACGTAGGTGCGCACGCATTTGAGGGAATTCTCCTGCTCCGAGGACGACTTTCCTCACTTTCCCCCTTTGGGTTTGCGTTGCAGCATGCCTCTATAATCTTCTATTCCAACTATGTTTCCAGTGCAAGACTAACAAAGACTTCCAACCTGTCTTCTAGGAACTGGTGTCAGCACACTGTTTTCAAGACAGTGACCTGCAAAGTGCACAATGGGACAGAAAGCTCAGTGCAGAGAGTTTTTCAGGGCTGCCGGTGGCCTGGACCATGTGCCAAAGTTATCAGGTTGTTACTTCTTCATTATCATCCATCCATCCATCCATCCATCCATCCATCCATCCATCCATCCATCTAGACCTATTGGCACAAACTGCTGCAAAAATGATCTTTCATGCAATTAACTGCTGATACAGATGTTGTTCAAATATTGTTGTACTGCCCTTGATTCAATAATACACATTTTGCAACCAAAAAGCATGCTTGGGTGTATAAATGTGTGGCCCTGCGACAGGCTGGCAACTTGTCCAGCAAGTACCCAGCCTTCTCAGCAGGAAGGTTAAGCTCTGGCAGCACCGAGACCTCAAAGGAGAAACTGTCGAATCAAATGTACAATAAAATCCTTTCAAAATAAGATGAATCAATAATTGATATTGGAAAATATCATTTGGATTGAAACACAGTAGGTTTATTTTACTATAACATTAAACGACCACGTGCATTACAGCGGAGTGATGCAGCAACAAACGATTAACCATCATTAAAGTTCAGTGTGTGGAAACACTTTGGATTTAGCAAAGACGCGTGGCCATACAGAGTGGTAGAATGTTCTGAAATTATTCTGCTTGTATCATTTTAATGTGGAAAAACAACAGTGGGCATAACTTTATGAAAGTAAAATGTGAATAACAAAGATTTGCCATTAATTCTTGTTTACTTGTTTGTTTGTACACATATTTGATTAATAATTGATTATCTTGAAGAAAAACAAGGAATCAGGAAAACTTCACCTGCACTATTCAGTACCCAGGTATTTATCTCTGAGTCACACTGGTTGAACTTTAGGCTAATGACATTCTGGATCGATTGTAGGTCAGAGAATTAATTTTAAAAAAAACAATATCAACAATGAGTTGTATCAACAACCACAAATTACAGTATGAATTGAATAGTTGCAATGAACCGTTACAACCCTAATGAAAACTCAGGCTGCACCTTCAGATTTTTTATGTAAGAGTGTAAAAGGTGTCAATGGTTACACTCTGTTCGTATCAGTCCTTGAGTCCTTACATGTCAACACCTCAAATATGTCCTTGAAATAACACACACTTTGTTGTCCTTCAGCTACAGAACTATCATCAGGCCGTCCTTCAAGATTGCTTACAAGCAAGTCTCCGCGCTGGAGTGGAGATGCTGCCCGGGATTTGTCGGAGAAGAGTGTCATGAAGGTGAGTTTCTCCCTTTCACACAATGCATCTTTTACAAACGATGTTAGCCTGAAGGAACTGTTGATAGAGTTACTTAAGACTAATTTTCTCAGGGACTTCAATAAAGGGCTGTGTGCTGTGCCCAGACACATCTGCGTCTCTTTAGCAGCACCATGCAGTGTTTCCCACATCAGTGGCCTTTTCATCTTCGGTGGCATGTCTCTGCATAGCTTGCTAATCACACTACTGTATTGTGCAGTGTTCAAGTTTTTGATATGGCTATAAAAGTGGTGCTGAATTAAGAAACAAAAGCCTATGCCGGATTATGTTGCAGCCTGCAGACTCTGGTGTTTTGTTGGTTTTGCACCTTTTCTTTTGTGGCTGTGCCTTCAACGATTTTTAGTGTCTGGAAAGAAAATTAGACTCTTTTTTTTGAGTTATGCGCTTTTTCTGTGTGTGTGTTGAAAAGGGCACACCCACCCATACGAGTCTTTCACATCACAACTCACATTTAGCTCGTCTCCCTCAGTATCGTCATGGTTAGTACATCGAACTGGACACCGCAGACCGCAGACTTTAGTCCCAATAAAAACCAAAACGGGTCAAGCCTCAACGGGCAGCACCGGGAAAAAGAGCGGGGTCTGTAAAAAGCACGTCATGTTTTTTAACCTCCCATAGCCTTTTATAGATGGAATTAGTCTGTAGTGGCTGGAGTTATTACAAAACCTTTTTAAAAATAATTATTTTGTGTAGATATCATCTGGTGGATTATTTTAAGATGTGAACTTAATCATCTGTTTAAAAGCTCCGGTTCGGTTAAATGTTTCGAAAGAATAGGGGTTATCTGAAAAGGGATGTTTGTTTACGAGTCAGACTCACCGCAGTTTGTTCCATTTTGTAGAAACATTCATTACAGAGATGAGATCAACATGATTGACCGCAAAAACTCTGTTCTCGGACGAACGGCAGGAACACACAGCCTGCAAATGAAATTATTCTTCAAAAAGAAGTATCCACTGGCTTTCATTATGGTTCACTTGAGACCAAAGTGGCTGAGAAGTGTGAAGAAGTAATCACCTGTTTATTTAATGTGAGTTGAAACGTGTTTGTGCTTCCTAATAGCATAAAGCAGCACAGTAATCGCCTCCATATGGAGAGCTTGAGGGCCAGGTTGGACTGTGAGAAGACTTTTAGGACAGGGGATGATGTCAATGATAGTCAGCTGCGAGCTGAAGCACAGATAGTGAACTGGGAGGGGTCACTGTGTCTGAAGGAAGAGCGAGAAACAGAATAAAAACGTTTCTGTTCTGCAGGAAGCAGGGCACAACAGAGGTATGGGAAAGTGACTAATGAGCTAGGATCAAACTCCAGCTCTTAAATGAAAACGTGTGGGTTTACAGCAAAGAAAGACCTCTGGTACAGTTAGAAGTCAAATAAAATGGACAACACATTTTCACAGGAGCACTAAAGTAGGTTAGCAAAAGCCATAAATAATCCAGAGAGGTATTACCAAATTATTCATCAACCCATTAACTTTAATCTTTGGTAATTCTTCTGTGGAATTCATCTTGGCCCATGTCCCACTTTTGACTTTGTTACACTTCTGCACATGAGGACATTTTTCTTTAAAAGTCATTGATTTGGAAGTCACCATTCATACCCCAGTCCAAAGACAAAGAAAAGGGCCAAAAATTGGTGTTACCACCGTTTTCCTATTTCACAGACTGATGTGCAATACAGGCAGGAGCAGACTACTTTGTTTTCTTCTTTTAAATACATTCTTGTTGTAGAAAGGTTGGTAATATTCATCTGCAAGCAATTTATCCAGCTAAAGTTCCAGATTGTCAATATAATCTTTGTCAAAGTGCATACAGGCAGCAGAATTTTTTGCACAAAGTGCTCTGAACCCCACTGTTGTTCAATGAGTTCCTGGTATGTTCGTGAATGCAGATCATGTGAAAGAGGACTGTGCTTACTTAGTCACTGGTTTCTTATGAAGGCTAGAGAGTAATTACGCATTGTTTTCTTCTTTTTTTTAACTCACTCCGATGAGCACGATATTTTCTGATATCTCCAGAAATCCAATAAAGAAGTAGATTTATAAATACTGGTACGCAAGGTTAAGATCGGACTTTAAAGTTATGGCTTTGAAATTAACAAGAAAAATGACTTTTTTAAAACATTTTATACACAATAAATGTAGTACATTTGTAAAATATAGAATTTTCACACTGTTATAGTTGGGTTTTATTCTCTCCTTGGACTTGTTGGATGACGTTTTAAATGAATTTCATAGTGAAATATGTCAAATTCTCAACTTTTCACAAACATGCTGCTGGTAGTGGTTAACACACACAAGGCATGTTATCAATTTCCACATATAACTAGTGGTTAAGAAAGCACATAATCACATTTCCCAAAACGTCAAACAAATCCTTTCTGCATGGAAAGTTTTGGCTCGGAGCAGAATTATAAACATGTGTGTTTGTGCAGTTCTGTTGAGGTCTTCATATCGCTCAGGAACACTGAACATGCAGCAGAAAAGTGCTGCATGGAGGCTTCTAGCCAGCTGTTTTTATCAGCAAGGGAGAAGACAGGCTTAACCAATGAAGAATGACATCACCTCTGGTTTTAGTTTGATGGCATTCTGGCTCAACTTCAGAGGCCCCCCAAATCCCCCCAGAGATCCAGAGGAAGAGGACTTTTAAAGAAGGCCAGAGTCTATGTAAGCTGAGGAGATGCATGTTCCTCTTGTTTACCTATTAGGATCATCCTGTTTTAGTTTTTCAAAGCTCAAAATATGCTTGTGTCTGACTCTTTTGTTTGGAAAATGGCAGAAAATGGTTCATGATGGAGAATTCAGCCTCAGAAAAGTTTTTTTTTGCATGATTATTCAGTTTTTAATGATTTTTTTATTTCGTGAGGACCGATCTAACAGATGACCCAAAAATTGTTGCTCATGACTGAACAAAAAAATACCCTTTGTGTTTTTTAGAATGGATTTTATTTGTAGTTTGTGTAAATTTGCTGCATTTGTCTGCTTTTCATTTGAAATGCTAGCGGTTGCATTGTTGGAAAGACAACCCAAGCAATATTTATGAAATTATTTTCTATTTATAAACCTCTAAAACCTTTGAAATCAATGCTAAACTTTGACAAAAATGATCCGTTTAGTCAGGTTTCTTTGGTTCGCTTAAAGTGAACCAGAGTTTGTTTCCCCCAATGACTGAAGAGATCTTTAGTCATAAGGTTTTGTTCCAAGCTTTGGTTCGAAACAAAAATGTCTGTTTGATGCCAGTCTGAATACAGACCAAACACAAGGCTTAGGACTCGATCCGGACCAACAGTCTGAATGCTGGTGTTCTATACAAATCACAAAAGACTGAAACTCTAAAATCATTTGGAGTTATTTTTGTGTGTCATATGTGATGTAAACTGTGTGTTTTTTCTGAACAAGTTGCTCTGACACCCTGACCTGTCTCCCCTTTGACAGTCTGGATTATGTGCACACAGTGCATTTTGCCTTCTATGCTAACACATGACTTCTTGCAGCACATCTGGGAGAAATGTGTTAGTAATACTCTCACTTACCCCTTTTCCGTCACCCCTGTTGGGGTTGCACACGAGCTCTAATCTGCACAAACGACCATTTTAACTGTACAGAATGTGTCTGTGGAAGAGCGTGATCTAGACAGAATAAGTACCAGGACCTCCCCTGACAAGAGCAGCTGCCTTTAGTCTTGTGCTAAAATTGTGTTTTCAGTTGAACCGATTTTTAAAAGAAGCATGAATAGAGTTTAAAGGTTAGACTGTCAAGTTGTCTGGTTTGTTGATGAAGGTTTCTGCAAAATGTCCAAAGTCATGATCTTTTCTCTTAGCTTGCTGAGAAGGAGGGGGAAATCTATCAGATAGGTCACCTTTAACATTAGCTGTATTTTAAAAAAACATCATTTTTAATCCTTTTGTCCACTGTGTTTTATCTTATCTACTCTCCTCCTATATGGTTCCTATGTCCTTAAGATCTTCCTTCTTCTCTTGAGGCTAAGTGATAAAACAGAAAAATTCCACTTCTCCAGACCTGAATCATCAGAGTACGGATATGACCGATCTCTCTGTTACATCCCTGTTTGTGTTCAAAAGTGGCTCAGATGGTGTCCTTTGACCTGCATGGGAGCTATGGGATCTTTCAGCCACTCTTGGTCTGATGTGCCTGATGGAGTTTTGCTCGTGCTGCTTCTGTGCTTTTTCGCTTCTCACCTTATCAACTATTCTCTCTCTCTCTCTCAGTGATATTTTTCCATTTTGGTCAAGCTACCTGCTGTCTGCTGCTCCTGTTTCTGCAGAAGTCCCTGTAAAGCCCATGCAAGGTTTCAGGGTGTTATCTATTGGTTGCTATCCAACGGTTTGCTCATAGTCCGTAGTTTTTGTAGTTAATACAAATTTTTTTCCATTGTAAATGAATTATTTTCAAAAAGTTAAGGTGGATGAGTGCAAGTCTGTTTTCTTCCTGAATTAACGCTCTACAAGCTCCAATACGCTCCTTTATATTAAAGTTTAACCATCGGTTAAATACATCAGAAAACTCTGTTATCTTGTCCATTAGTCATATCATGTTCAATGGCATATCTGTTTTGTGGAAACACTGGAAGAGGTCCCTTTTTATCTGTTCTTTTAGTAACTTAAACTCTGCGTTTTCAACTATTGCATTTAAAAATGCCAGAACATGAGATTTATTTATTATAAAGTTGTAACAAGGCTCATGAGTGTCTGTATGCTCTCTCAATCAGGGGGGAGGAACTATAGATACATTTGATGAAAAGTCGCTTTGGGATACATATGTATCCTAATGATGTGATTTAGACGTGAACATTTTCCCACAACAAGAAAACCGATTCCATTTTTGAACTCTAAATAAACCATAATGGCTTTCCAATGTTTCGTGCCGTAGTCCATAATTATAGGGATCCCTCATAAAACGGACAGCAGGTATCTTGTCCGGCTGTCATCATGTCTCCACTCTCTACGTTCCATCTGACATGCCTTCTCACGGCTCCATCTCATCGCATGACAACGGCTGCGTGTAAGTGTTAACAGCATCGTCCACCTCTTTGTGTGAGTGATGGGCAGATAACATACCAGAAATTTGCAGAGTCAGCTGTTGGAGGGGGGGTCATAACCCAGCATGCTCAGCTAAGGAGGATCTGTTGAGGCAACCTGAGGCCAAAGCAGAGAAATGAGGTGTTAATTTTTAGAGAATCGCTGTGTTTCATCATTATTAGAGCTGCTGAAAGGCTCTGTTTTTCATCAGGGAGCTTCAGATTAACACACATGTCTCGGTGTGGATTTAAAGTGGGTTCTTTTTTTCAGTTACAATCCACATTTTTGCTTACAAAGTGTTCTGTTTATCACAAAAGTGTTCAGGCAGCTTAACTGTAGTAAACCTTTCTAAATGGTCATAGTGTTTTACATCTGACATCTTGACTTTCAGAAACCTTCTTTTAACCCCCTTCACTGGCAGTTGTGGTCAAAGTGGGTGTGCATTTTTGTGAGTGAGATTTCGTGGCATGACAAGTGTGTGTATGTGTGTGTTTGCCAGCTGTCCTTCATGCCAGCAATAGCTCACCATTTGCTGGCTAAGGCAGACGCACAACAGGCTCCTGGGACAGGGCCAGCCCTTAAAGCCTGTCTGTGGTTTGTACACGCACACAAACACAACACCCACACATTTACTGGGTGGATGCTTGTCTATTTATCCTGCTGAGGTTAAGGCTGCTCTTCAGACCCAAAAAGATGTTTCAATCATCCTTTCATACCCGCCGCTCGTTCAGACGCAGGCAGAGCAAAGATTTAGCACTGGGGTTTGCTTTGTGCCTGTTGTTTTTGCGCAAAATCGAGAAAAAAATGAGTAACGTCTGTGATCTCCGTCCAGGTTTAATGTATGAAATGTATTTGGCTCGGCAGACTGTGACTGCACTCTGACGTGCAGGCTTGCCAAAATACTCTGTGCTGTCTGGTCCTACAGATCATAAAATACAGACCAGGGTGATTCCTCAGGCTGGGTTGTTTTTGATGCTTCCTGAGATGGACTATAGTTGCAGTTTTAAGTCATCTGATGTCTATATAAAGGCCAATCCAGCAAAAGTGCTTTTCCATGATCTAAATGGGCTCCTGATATTTCTGTTTTCTTTGACAGGTTTAGCCTTTAAATAAGTTATTAACATTAGACATTTCTCATGAAAAATCAATTATTGTAACTAACTGTAGTAACTTATCTTGCAAAAGTACAAAATTAAATATAGAAGGAAATAATTGCATCTGTGAGGAATTTTTTTAGATTCTACAAAATTATCAGTCAAAATTCTAATTTGGGGGGGGGCAAAAACACACAATTTGAACAGAAAACTTTCTATTTTTTACTGTTTATTTGGTTTACCGCTAAACACAACATCATTTTGAACCTTTCCCATGAGCTGTGTGCAATCCAAGGAAAACAATCCTGTCTGCTGTTGCTAGAGTGTAATTATGGATCCAAACAGACTTTTATGCTCTGGTACGGACTTAAACATCAGTGGACGTTTGGTTTTCTAACCCAACATAATTAAATTCCAACTGGAGAAAATGAAAACCTGTCACTCATTAAAAAAACAAAAGAAAAAAGAAAGCTGTGTTGTTCTGTACGGGTTCACATTTGTGCGGTGTTTTCTTAGATTGTTTTTGAATTAACAAGATGTAATTGGTTTATTTCTGGCCTACAGAAATGTTGGTGGGGCTCGCCATGTAAAGAGATTTAGATTTGAGAGTATATCTATGTCTCAGTTAGAAAGTTAAAGTGGAAATGTGCAAACTAAGATTCGACAGCCATAAAGCTGGCTCTATAAACCAACACCACCATAAAGGCCAGTTTGACAACATATGTGTATGTTTTTACATAGATTAAGTAAATTTTTGTCACATTTTTTTGGATAAAGCATGAAACTCTTTGATTTTTTTTTTACATTTATTTTCAGTAAAAAAAATCTGACATGCAGATTTTAAGAGAGCATTTTTGGTTTAGCATAGGGTGCACATTTGTTTCAGTTCCTGCAGGGGAAACACAAATGCGTGTACAGTACTTCATGGGACTCCAACAGCTGGTAAGATGTTTAGCTCAAAGCCACAAATGTGAGCCTAATGGCTCTTAGAGGAACAGTAAAAACGTAACATATTTCAGTTGAATTGTCCGGTTTGGAAAGCATGATTGAGCATTTTAAAGTCCACAACCAACTCAGACTCTGATGCTCTGCTAGGTAAAACCACTGCTGTGCAAGTTACCATCAAACTATAATACTTTACTGCTTGCTTGTTACTCTTAATAACTCATTCATGTCTGGCTCAATTTCCATTTATATATATTTTTAAAAAGTTCGATTTTTTTTTCCCCATTAAAGGTGAAAAGAAATTGAGTTCTGGATTTAATGGTACGTTGCAATTTTGCAGCATACGGGCATGGAGGGGTTAATAAATAATCCTTTAAATTACAAAATTACTGTCTCAGATTGTTAAAACAATCCTAGTCAATAACTCTACAAGGATTAGATGAATCTATTTTAATTCCTCTTTATGTGGATTGCTGGAATCAAGGGCCAAAAGTTGGTCATAACATTTCAAAAATATCAAACATTATACATTTATAGGAGGAGCTTTAATGTGATTAAAACCCTCCAGGCTGTGAACAGTAGTCTGTAATTATGAAGTGAGGGAAAGATGTCAGCCTGGATCCCAATCAATCCAAACCCAGTTAATATATAGTGAATGTGAGATATTATCTGTTAACTTAAATCAGACAAAGGTTTATTTTCTTAAGATCTGGACATATGTGTGGACATCACATTTTAGGTTATGTTACCACAGTGGTTTACTCTGCTTTCTGGGGCCCGGAGATCACATGTGTAGAGAGTTAGCTAAAATATTAACTCAGGTCTTAGGAGGTAAAATAAAGCTTAAGGCCATACCAAGATAAACATTTCTTATTGTTACATGGTCATTGTTTTTGATTTAGCAAAAAAAATTATTGTATAGTGTTAGAAAGATAATGAAGGATGAACAACAAAAAGAGATAAATACTAATATTATACTAATACTGATAACTGTTCTGGAACAGAACCTCCTTTTTTAAAACTGATGGAATTCACCCCAGTCCACTGGGCAGTAATGTTTTAGCCGCCAACATCAGACACTCTGTCCAGACATCACCTGCCCCCATCATGTCCACACCAGTCCAAACCTCCTCTTCATCTGTACAGACATCTGTGTGTGGAGGTGACTGACTGGATCATGTACCTTCTTCCCCCATTCCCCAACAAACTGCTTCAACCATCCACACTGCTTCCCTTCCAAGACTTGTTGCCCCCTTAATTTATCCCATTAAGACCATTAGTACAATCAGGTATTCTATGAGGAGACGTGCTGGGAGAAAACCAGATCACCAATACCTTCAGCCACTAAAGGAAGCACCAAAGTCCAAGGAAGCAGTTTCATCAACCAAAGATGTTCCACCCTCTTTTAACATGGCACTTTTTAATGTTCGGTCCATATCTAACAAAACTTTTATTATAAATGACTTTTATCCTAGACCATAATATTGATTGTCTCTTTTTAACTGAAACATGGCTGAGCACGGATACATCCACTGTTCTCACAGAGGCCTCCCCATCTAATTTTAGTTTTGTTTTTTCCACAAGGGAAGGCAAAAAGGGTGGTGGTACTGCATCTATTGTATCCAACTCCTTTGCAGTAAAGCAAATTTCTTTAGATCAGTACCCCAGCTTTGAACACCATGCCTTTGTTTTTAACAGCCCTCCAGTTTTATGCATCACAGTATACAGACCACCAAATCCAAACACTGATTTTATTGAGGAGTTTTCTGAGTTCCTAGCATCTGTCCACACTTCATTCAACATGATTTTAATAACTGGTGATTTTAATCTGCATGTAGATAAGGAGTCGGACTACTCTGCTACTCAGTTTCTGGACCTGCTTGCTTCTCTGGATTTTAAACAACATGTCATGCAGCCGACTCACAACAGGGGGCACACTCTTGACTTGGTCATCAGTCATGGTTTACCTACAAGTGTGTCCACTGTTGTGGATCTGGCTGTTTCTGATCACTACTGTGTGCTTTTTAACATCACTGGTTTTATAAAACAACAGACCTCTGTGAGAACTGTGAAGAAACGCTACTTGACTCCTGAAGTGGTTGAAAAATTTATTTCAACTATTCGCTCAAACTCTCCAATTGTCTTACCAGCCCCCTGCAACTTACTTGTGGAAAGTTTTAACAGTAAACTTAGATCCAGTCTCGACTCAGTTGCTCCACTAAAATCTAAAAGGATGAGAATCAAACCTTCACCCCCTTGGAGAACCGAAGACATCAAACAACTGAAGAGACGAGCTAGGGCAGCGGAAAGACGTTGGAGAAAGCATGCGCTTGAAATAAACCATCAACTATACCAAAATCAACTAAAACTATACAACCAGACTATGAAAAAGACCAGGAACTCATACTTTGCGTACATAATCTCTGAAAATAAAAATAATCCCAGAGTCCTCTTCAGCACAATAGAATCCTTATTGAACTCAGACATGAATAAGACCACAATGCCAGCTTCTGCTGCATTGTGTGAGGACTTTGCTGACCACTTCAGGAGCAAAATTGCTTCTGTACAATCTAGTATCTTGATGGAACAAAGAAGCAATTGTAATAAAAATGATGACTTGACCTTACCCGAGGAATTACTGGACAGTTTTGACCTGGTTGAAGCTGCAACACTTGGTCGAGTTTTCTCCCAAGTTAAACCAACGACCTGTTTTTTAGATCCCATCCCCACATCACTTTTTAAAATCATTTTATGGATCTTTTGAGAGCGAGATTTTAAACATCATAAATTCCTCTCTACAAACGGGTATTTTTCCCACTGCTTTTAAAACTGCAGTGGTGAAACCGTTACTAAAGAAAAGCAATGTAGATCCTACGGTTTTTAATAACTACAGACCAGTGTCCAACTTGCCATTTTTAAGCAAGATTCTGGAAAAAATTGTTTTTATTCAGCTAAATGAGTTTCTCTTACACAATAACATATTTGAGGTGAACCAGTCTGGTTTTAGAACGAACCACAGTACTGAGACAGCCCTGTTAAAGATCGTTAATGATGTTAGATATGCCTCGGATTCAGGTCAGATCACAGTATTAGTTCTACTGGATCTAAGTGCTGCTTTTGACACTGTTGATCACCTGATCCTGTTAAACAGACTTAAAAGTCTTGGCCTTTCAGGGACTGTTATCCAGTGGTTCACTTCCTATTTCACGGAGAGAAACTTTATGGTAAGCATGGACACTTACTTTTCTGGGGTCCACAAAATTGAATGTGGTGTGCCTCAAGGTTCCATCCTTGGCCCCTTGCTTTTTAACATCTACATGCTTCCTCTGGGGAATGTCATCAGGAAGCACAACATCAGCTTTCATAACTATGCTGATGATACCCAGCTGTACATAGCTATGTCTCCTGATGACACAAGACCAATAGAAGCACTTTTTAATCGTATTTTAGATGTAAAATCATGGATGGCAAATAATTTTCTGCAGCTCAACCAGGAGAAAACTGAAATTTTGGTTATTGGTCCTGAAGCCAAGAGAGAGAAACAGTTTCTGAAACTTAAAGAACTTTCATTCAATTTTTCTGAAACAGTCAGAAACCTGGGCGTTATTTTTGACTCCAAGCTAACATTTATCCCACATATCAAGCAGGTGATTAAAACTGTTTTTTATCATCTTAGAAATTTGGCTAGGGTCCGCCCAATTCTCTCTCTTGCTAATATGGAGACGCTGATGCATGCTTTTATAATTAGTAGAGTTGATTATTGTAACGCCCTTCTAGCAGGTCTTCCAAAAAATAGCATTAAGAACCTTCAGCTTCTCCAAAATTCTGCTGCAAGAGTTCTCACCAAGACCAGAAGGCGAGCTCACATCACCCCGATTTTAAAATCCCTGCATTGGCTCCCCATCTGCTTCAGGATTGATTTTAAGATAATTTTAATGGTTTTTAAATGTCTGAACGGTCTTGCGCCTTCTTATTTATCTGATCTTTTAGTTAAATATGAACCCTCGCGGACCCTGAGATCCTCTGGCACTGGTCTACTAATCATTCCAAATGTGAAAACCAAAAATTATGGAGAGGCATCTTTTCAATACTATGGCCCCCGTCTATGGAACAGTCTGTCGGAGGACCTGAGGACCGCACAGAACATAGAGGTTTTTAAGAAAAGGCTCAAGACCTATCTTTTTAAATTAGCTTTTAGTTAGTTTTTATCATGTTAATTTATCCTGTTTTTATTATTTTTATCATGTTTTATGATTTTACGTCGGATTATTTAAAGCTTATTTGAATATTTTTTATTCTCATGTTTTATTGCTTGTTGCTTTTATCAAATGTTCCATTTTAATTTTAGATTTATATTTTATTATTTTTAAATCCAGTGCCTCCTCGGCTGGGTCCTCTCCCTCTGGGTCAGCTACGGTTCAGCTGTTGCAGCTCTAGATGGGGACCTGCCTCGCTACCTTGCTGTGGTGGGGCTGGGTCCTCGCCTGTGATGCTGCATTACACTGACTATGTGGTTGTCCACTGAGGAAGAGGACCCAACTATAATGGGTCCACCAACCAACTTTCTCCTTGCTCAGCCTGTTTCCCAATGGGTTCCATCAGTTAAGGGGGTGGGAATTGTGAAAGGGGTTGGGTGGATTGCATGTGTGTGTTGGGGGTGGGGATGGGGGGGGGGGTCTACATTTTAATGGTTGTGCTTGTTTTTAATCTGTTTTATTTTAATGTAAAGCACTTTGTGTTATGCTTCATAGGAAAAGTGCTATAGAAATAAAGTTTGATTTGATTTGATAACTAATAAAAATTGTATATTCATATATATATATATATATATATATATATATATATATATATATATATATATATTTAAGATGCTGGACCCCAAACACCCCAGCAAGGTCGAGCACCGTGGCAACACCCCCAAACCAAAGAGGCAAGTCCTGGTACAAAAGATCCCTTTATGGAATTACTGGGGCTCAAATCCTAATACAAAGAAAGTTAAAAATAGAAAAATAACATTTATTTAAAAACTTAAAGGCGAAAGTAAAATTAAGAAGAAATAAAAGTGTAACGGCCGACGATAAGTTGTGTTAATCTGTTCTGTGTTGCTACCCTCTATTAGCATTAGGTTATTCTGTGTGTTCTGTGCTTACGTTGGTGCTCCAGTCAGTTAGATAAATGTAATTGGATGAGTGTGGGTGGGGGCGAAGGAGCGTGGTTGTGATTTCATTCAAATCCACACAGACTAAGATGTACACAAACTGGTAAACTCTTCAGTCCGTGTTTATAAATGGGTCGGTGGGTAGCCGACATCAGCCTCTACCAGAAGGACTCAGGCACCCATCCGCCTGGCGGACGGGGATTCAGCTGGGCTCTTGTTAGTTTCTTGTCCTCCGCCAAGTAACATCTTACCAGCAGGTCGTCTGGTCTGACTGAGGTCGAACACTCGTACAAATACCACCATGGTCATCCTCTATTTAACAAAAGCATAGTTGGTACCTCCAGAAAACCTGGAAATAATGCAAAGTCTGAAGCTACCATTGACTTTGAGTCGGCTACAAGATCAACCTAAACGTTCACTGTTCTGAGTAAACTCACTCAGATTTTAGTAGAATGTATTCTAGAAGTTCTCCTTTATTGTCTGACAGTAATAATTTTCTTGTGAAAGTCACGTCCTTGTTTTTCCACCTCTGTTTGTACAATTGTAGCACAGCAGTGAATCATCAGCGAAGCATCGACACCATTCCAATATGGCGTCCAACTTTGCGTATGCAACAAGCTAGCATGCCACCTCTAGTGATATATATCTAATTGTTTGGAGCTATCCAGCGCACACTCTGGACAAACTACAGCATTGTCCCAGACATCACCTATCAGAGTGGGCCACAGAGATCTCATCTTTATGGTTTCTAGAATAATCTTTTGTCTTGGGTCACAATGAGCATGAGAAATGTTTATTACTGGATAAAACCAACAGTGGACCTGATGGAGATTCCAGAGGGACCAGATGATTGATGAAGGACTGTTGAGCCTCATTCCTATTGTCCATCAGCTTGTCAAGCTGACTTAGACAAAATAAAGCACAGTCCTGGTGACAAAGTACTTTACTATCTTAATAGATAAACCATTGGCTTTGATATTTTATGCCTGTGTCTGCATGAAAGAGTGACATAAAAACGGTTAAAAAAAAAGGCTACCTGACTTGACAGCCATTCAACAGTTTGGCCAACTCCCTGAACAACAGGACCCAGAAAGGAGGGAATATGGAATTTGACGCTTTTATAGTCTGCTCTGGTAAAGCTGCGGAAGCATCCTTACAGACATATTGACCAGATTCTGGAGGACAGCATGAGCATTGATGATTCCAAAGTACATGGCATTGAGCTTTTCATGTCCAGAGGGATTGTTAAAAGCAGTCTTTCATTCATCTCCCTCCCGGATGCAGAGAAGATGACAAATATTGCATGAATTTGGTTTGGTGAAAATGATTAATTGTAGTAATTTAAGATACCACTATGAGTTGTAATGGAAAACTATTTCTTCATTAAAATCAACAAAATCAATGTAGGTTCTCAATCATAGATCAAAAAGGCACCCTGCTCCAGGAGGTGACGTTGGGTGACAGATGAAGCCTGCTGCCAGAGAATCCTCAATACATTTCTTCAAAATAAAAGCATGTTACACTTTACTTTATCTAAAAAAACAGGAGAAACTATATCTGTACAAAACCACCTGACTTACTAAAACATGTGTCAATACTGCAAAAATGAAATGGAAACACTTTGGTTTATAGGCCTAACACGAAAATATAGCTCAGTAATTAAAATTAAACTTTAATAAAAAGCTAACCGTGACTCACAGAAGAAAGAATTTGTTGAACTAATGCTTACAGTCTTGATTGTTTTTCTGCTTTCAACAAACACATTTTTTGTGGTTTATTGTGTTTTACCTCAAGCCTCACTGAACAGAATCATGACCAACCATCAAATATTACCAGCTAACACCACTGCATAACATAATAAAGTAAAATACCATTGTAAAACATTGCTTTTCTAATGTGTTACCCCCAACTCTGGTTAAAATCGAAGTGCTTCAATCCAGAATAATGTCTTTGATTTATGAGCCAGAGGGTGGAGACCTCCGTTTGGTGGATGACGATCTACTGCAGTTGAACGGATTTCAGATCATCATCTCTTACATGGTGGAGCCACGGCTCATCTTAAATCCTGTTGATTTATGAATCTTTGTAGAGCACTCTCAGGCGCAACAAACGCCTCATGACTGGGTTGGTTGGGGGACTCTTTTACCATCAGACCTGCTTACAGTGTTTCGTATGAGTGTGAAGTAGTGTGTTTCAGATTAAAACGTCACTGTTGCTGTCATTTCAGGGTGAGATTGAAAGTAGTGGAAAAGAAGCGCTGAACCGTGAGTGAGGGAAAGATCCTGACTCTCCGGACTATTTCAGTGAAGCAGAAACCTCGTCCGCTGACGATAGCATCCTCATTACTGCGGTCTGAGACAGTGGTTCAGACTGACCGGGACTGTTTGAGTCATTTTTTGTTGATGCTTTGGTTATTTATAAGCAGCAGTTGTTTCTCATTCTGGGTGTCCCCGCTATGACCGCAGTGTGGGTGGGTCCCATTTGTGGGACAGGCAGCTGACATTCCACCCTTCCTCTGAGCCTTAGACCAGAGGAAAATTCAGATTTAGAACAAAAATTTTTTTGAATGATTTCGGGGTGTTCTGTGTTTTGGATCGAATATTGTGCAAAATGATCCAAAATTGTTGCATTGCCAAAAAAAGTCAAGGTATTTGTGGTTTAGCTGCGGCTAAAGGCGTATAATTTCTGGGACAAAGATAACTAAGAAGTCCTAAACAGTATAAATGCCTTGGAAAGGTTTGTGGTAAACAAGAATGTCTTAAAGCATATGCACACACATATCTTCGTTTTTCTAATTTGAAAATGAAAGCCAAACATACCCTCTCAAAGAGGGAGTCTCACATTGTTTCATTTTTCCCAAATACTCCAAAATCTCTAAATCAAAAAATCTATTTCTTCATTCTTTCCCCTTTGATTTTCTTGACATTCACTATTGCAGCATTGCTTTCCTAATTTAAAAAAAATTACAGAAGCTAAAATGGTTTTGTTTTATATTCTGATTTCTATGTTTTTTTTTTGACAAAGTGTGCATTTTAAACTTCTTCAGCCAAGTATAACTTTTGACTTGACTGTTTTTTCATTGGACAACACAGCTGCCACGCATTAAAAAGTTAATCAAACCCAAAAGCACAAAGGAGATGGATTTTTGATAAGATATGAATGAAGAAATGACATGTTGCTCCAAATTTCTTGTAAATCATAAATGCAATCATCTCAGTTGCTCACGGGATGCTCATTTTGTGATGCACAGTAATGTATGCTGTAGTTTGGCTCTTTGACCTCCTCTGCTGCTGACTTGGAGGAATATCAGGTTGGACCACTCCATTCTGGATCCATACCATCTGGACAGAACAGCAAAGGCTGTGTAAAAAAAACAAGCAAACAAACAAACAAAGCTTTAACATTAAATATCGTCACTTGGGGTGGAGAGTCAAGATTCCGTGATTGATTTTTATTTTTAGAACTTTTTTTGTTAAAAATGCTTAATCTTAGTTAATAATAGTTGATTATAGTTATAGTTAGTGAACATTGGCGTTGTTTTCATTCAAAAAAGGAATAAAGAAGCAATCCATTTCTACATGCTTTCAGTTTTCATCATCCATCACTGCAATAAAGATACCAGACAAAAAAAAAACACTCGACAGTGTGAAAGCAGGACTCACAAAAGAAGTTTAATTTTACTTTTTAGTTCATAAAGGATCCAGAAAATGCGAAATTATCATGTGTCTTGTGTGTGAACGGCACAAACACGACCATTCCAAAGTATTAAAACGTCCCTGTCTGTCTTCCAGAATGTATGAACTGCACTACTTTCAACGACATCAATGGGAGGATAAACAACATTGAATTAAAGGTAGGCTCTTTTACATCCTGTGACAGAAGATTTAGACAGCTTTGTGTGTCTGAAAGGTTCTGCTGCTTCTGCAGGTGAAACTCCTGGAAGAAGAACGTTCATCTTTTCCAGCATTTCGCCGATTACCAGATGGCTCAACAGAAAATGAAGTGGATCCTCCTCGACCCACTGCTGTTGGACCACCTCCATACCTGCCTGCAGGTCTTACACAAAGACGAAAAGATGTTTTCTCAAATCATTTGGTCTTGATTGATTCATTTTGACCAAATTTCAGCTTAAAAGTCTGTACATCTTTTAGCCATTATTTCTTTGAAGGCAAATCAGTCTAAGACATTTGAGACTTTATTGTTTTATTTTTTTATTTAAACAAACAGTTTCATGCTCTATTTGAACATGAAAAATGATTGAAGATTATTTTCTGACACTGTTAAAGTTCTAAACTGCAAGATTAAGATTAAAAGCAAAGAAAATACTTTTTTATTGGATAGTAAACATTTGGATCTTACTGCATTTTTATGTAGGTGTCTGGCATGAAGCTTTAGACTAATTTTAGCAATTGATTTAATTCTGTCTAATTAAATAATTTAAATCCAATTTAAATTAAGTTTATTTATAGAAAACAAACCACAGCACAAGATTTTCAAGGAATCAAAGAACAGCCTTAGAGTGAGACAAAAAGGGAAATCTTTGAGAATTTTCTAATTATACTTCAATCCAGGAAAATCCTAATAAATATATTTTATTAATGATCTACAAAAGTGCTCAAAAGACACAGAACTCCAGATGCAACCCCTGCACTGAGCATGCATTTTGGCTGAGCGTGGAGATGAAAAAAATCTGCAACAGTATGAAAACTTGTAGCAGAACCATACTGAGTAAGGGTGATCAACTGCTTTGGTTGGTTTGTGTCGGGGATGCTAAAAAAAACAATGATAAGAGATGCTAAAAACTGCGAAAGTCAACACATGTGGGGAAGAAAAAGAAAGAAAAGTCAAAAAATGTATGTTGAGGAGGAATGTTCGGTGCATCCCAGAATAACCCCAGCAACTTAGATCCATAGCAGCACAGCTACAGGTACAAGTCAGGGTCACTAGGTCAGGCAGAACCGGTTTTGTCAAAAAGGAAAGTTTACCCCAAAAGTGGGGATGGTTCTAGTTTTTGAAATTCTGGAGTGACCAGTTATCAAACTGAGAATGAAACAATTTATTCATCAAAGTTGTGTTATAAATACTTTGTATAAGTTAGATTGTGATTAATTTTCTTTTTGCTAACAATTATAACTTATTTTCATTAAAGTCACTTTAGACTATTTAAAAATACTTTTATTTGATCTCATGCCAGCCTATATCAGGAGATATTGTATTATTGTGTGTGCATGTGTGTTATTGTGAACAATTGAGCTCATATTCCTATCTGGGCATTCTGTCAAAGCGTCAACATCGCTGCAATAGTCTGTGTATAAAGACTGCTTTACAGCAGACATGTTTGACTGGAAAGCAGAACATGATGTGTTCAGGGTTGCATGTTTACCCTTCAGTTAATTTCAATTTGTTTTTCGTGCTTCAGTTCCTGGAGGCAGAGGGCCTCCAGGGCCCATTGGACCTCCAGGGCGTGCAGGTTCTGCAGGACCACCGGGTCTTCCTGGAAGGGCAGGCCTTCCAGGACCTTTAGGTAAAACATGTCATCATCTTATATATGAATAACTCAAGCTAACGAACTCCTTATTTTCTTTTATTCTTAGGACCCAAAGGGGACAGAGGTTTACCAGGAGAGATTGGTCTTCCTGGCCCTCCTGGTCCACCTGGTCCTCCAGGGACTATTTCCTCTCCTTTCCAAACCCGAGGAGACGTTTTTCATGTGGAACCTCAAGGTAGACCATTCCACCTCTCAAAAAAACTGAATAGCAGAGCCAAAAAACTATTGTAGGTTATAACCAGTCTGCTCTTTAAATGCACAGACTTAGTGTCAGCAGAGGAAGTCTGTCCTAAAAGTGATCCCAAAATCATTGATCCTTATTGTATGAGCTCATCTTGACAGGCCGGACATGAATCTACTTTAACTGCTTCTGTGGATTAAGCGGTAGACAGGTGGAGGAGCAGAGACTGAAACACTGCAGCTTACATTTTTAATGAAGAGGGAATTGTTGCTTTTCCCCTCAGCACAGCTGACACAGATTTACTGTAATGGTTTCCGTGTGTTTTGTTGCTACTTAGCCACTGTATTCTGCAACCTCAGTTTGTACCAGCAATGGAGATGAAGCGGTGCTTACAAAAAGACTGATGTGCCAACACATTTTTTTATGTGAGCACGCTCTAGTTGGACTTTGCTCTTTTACTTTGAAGAAACTCATCCAGCGGTTTGGAGGAGCTTGTTAACATCAGATCCAGATTTTCTTTTGCTGCATGTCCTCTTAATATTCTTGCCTTTTGAAGTTTGTAAGATAAAAGGAGACGTCTAAATAGAATCTGAGGTTCTTCAGTGCTTAAGTTTCTCCACAGGGAGGCAGTAGGAGTCCGTGTTTTAGTCCTTGCCTCACAGGGCCGCACACTGTTGGATTCATTTGTCTTTTTGGGACTGTGTCTGCGGGTCTGCAGCTATGTAGGTTTGAGTCTGTGGGACCTTGTAAGCAGAGTGGGGCCAACTGGCTTTAAATCAGGCCTAATTTGTTAGCTGTCAGCACAACAGTCTGTGTTTTGGGGAAACTAGCCACGGCCCCAAGCCAAGAGCTGGGCTGGCTTTGAATGAGGGAGGAGATAGGCTGCCACTCATGTGGAGTTTCTTGGGGAAGCAGCCAGGCTCGAGGAGCTGTAGCATTAGAAAATTAGTTCCAGAGGGAAGTCTGCTCCTTCAAGACCCGTTCTGTGGACTGCAGCCATAATGTAATAGTGCTGTCTCAACATAGCTGAGCTGACACTGAGCATATGTGCAAGTGATGAGGGAGTGTGAAGTGTTTTCAAACTACAGTTTTATTTACATGTACATTAACAAATGTCCTTCAAGCGATTAAAAACCTACCTATCCATTTAGTGGATGTTTTCAGTGATGTTTGAGCATTTCCTGCTTTGTGAAAATAGATCTGCTTTAGATCTACCAGCTGCTCTCGTCCTTCACAGCTCTGTATTAAATCCAGCTGTCGACCGTGATGAAAAGATACCTTTTATTTCCCAAAACTTCCCTCAAGCATAAATAAATCCATTTAGCATATTCTTATCAGCTGTCAACAAAGCATAATGTGGTTTAGGAAACTTAACTAATGTTTTCTAAATGTTAGGAAAGTACCCAGCTCCATAAAAATACTGATTAATAAAACTAAGAACTTTCAGAGAAACTTAGCTTTTCATTCACACCTGGTGTAAAAGTTTCTGTGTTTCATGGAAAGTTGTTGAATTTTTATATAAGCTGGGATGTAAATGGTATTTACTTGATTATGTGGCAATGTACAAGGTACCAGCCGTAAGTTCCATTCGCCCAGGCACTCACCTAATTACTCATAATGTGCCAACCTGTGAGCACCAGGACCAATGCAGGGTTCGGTAGGTAAGGTGAAAATTTGACCCCCGCCACATGCGTGAAAACTCACCAAAACTAGCACACAGCTAGTACCAGTGAAAATTAATTTTGGGAATAGTGAACGTTAAGACGATGACATCATGGCAAGTGAAAACGGAAATAAATAAATGAGTGAGTGAGTGAGTGAGTGAGTGAGTGAGTGAATGAATGAATGAATGAATGAATGAATGAATGAATGGGCTCAAAAATTGCTTACGGAGCCAAGAAAAAATTTCAAAATACACAAATGAAATCAAAATTCACGTGTTGCGAAAAAAAACCATTGCAAAAAATCTGCTGACTCAGCTAAAAAATTATATTTGGAAAAAACATCTTGGATTCCAAAAGAAGTTTTAGATTATTATGGGATGGACACACGACCTACCGCCTGGCGACCGTTTTGTGGCAGAATCTGAGATTTGGTGATTTTGACGTATGGGAAAATTGACCTTTTGTTTCGGAGATTTTTCATGGCCTAGGGATTTTAATCAATTGTTTTCCAACTTCTTTGGCATCAATGGGGATCAATTCCAATTAAAAGTTGTAAATTTTAAACGGCGTGCATATGGCGAGCTCACAAAAGTGACATTCTCCTATTACTCGGACATTTTTTAACATTTTAATATGTTGATCCCTGACTAGAGCTGAGCAAAAATATATAACACAGGATCTAAAATTATTAGAATTGTGGGCATAAATAGCAAAGAAACCTCTTTTACTAAGGAAATCCAAAAGTTTAGTTTTGCAGATTCTTAAGTTATGTCAATCTGTTTGGTATCCCAGACGACCAAACCATAAAATGGTTGCTATGGAGATAAAACCAACAGAAAGACCGTCATTTTTTAAAAATATATTTTTACTTCATTTTGTCACATACACCTCAGACCAGCCTTACAGAAAGTGAAAGGGAGGAGTCAGGGGTGCAAAGTGGTTGCTTAGCAAGCGAGGTCAGTTCAAAGATGGGCATTGAGGGCGACAGTGGCGCGTAAAGAGGGGGCAGCGGCTAGCACCTGCAGGCCATACATCACTGCTCGCGCTTTCATTTGAATTGATTTGATTTTATCCTGCAACCTGCCAACTGGAGGTTGACCTCTGCTCCACAGAAACCCTCCCGCTTTTACTGTGACACATACTTACATGAAAATAATGTCGTCTCCTCTAATTTTTTTGCTATTGTCATTATGTTTTCAACCAGATATCAGTCTACACAAGATATAAATCAGCTGTAACTTAGAGAGTAAACATTTCTGACTTGCGTTTACTGAGAGCACTGAAGTGATACTGCATTCAATTAAATTTTTGTTTATTACAGACATTCTTCAGTTGTTTGAATGTGCACAAACAACACAAATTACTTAAAACCATTGGGTTGTTTTTTGCATTTTTGTCTGTTTTGGAACTTTGAGCTGCAGGAACAGTGGAGCTAAAAGTATTTTTTGTCTATTTTTTACAATTTTCTTCAAGGTCTGAGAATTGTTTCAGAGCTGATTAATTGTAGCATTTAAAAATATTAATAATTATTATTTGACACAACTTACATCAGGAAATGAAGTATAGCTTTGTGTGCTGTTGGATCACTTACTTGTGAAAATCATTACTATGTTCTGTTGACAGTTGACAGTGAAAATATGCTTAGCTGCATATCTGGATTAGATGTAAATGAACAAAATTAAGTCACCTGTGACAGAGCTGATGCTGATACTGTGTTTGTCATCTCTCTTTTTTGTTTGTTTGTTTTTTAGAGGTGAACCCCATCCATTCAGCCATTTCTGCTCCTCACATCACAGCTGGTCCTCCTGGTCCAGCAGGTCCTGTTGGTCCCTCAGGTAATAAATGCAACAATGCTAATGAGGCATGCTAATGAGGTTTGACCTCCTGTTTGCTGCGTTTTTACAACATGCAGTATGTGCATTCCCCAATCAAGCAAGAAAAACATCAGAATGTAATTTTTGTGATTTAGTTGAAAATGTGTGCAAAGACAATACATTTATTTTAGCAAAACCTGCACCAAAAAAAAGGCATTGCTGTATTATTTGCAAATGATAAAAAATGTGCAGATTCTTTGTTTGTTTGTTTGTTTGCTTTTTAGCAAAAACTCATTTTTAAAAAAAAGTATTTTTACTAAAACATTGATTATTTAGAGGGTTAAAGGTAGTGTGCAAACCCTGACAAATTTTTCTCAAAGCTGTTTGCTTTACAACTTTTTTTGTTCAGATTGGACACAAAGAACTCACCTATTATTTTGGTTGTTGTTTTTTTTTAATGGAAACAGGCTCCCCAGGATCACGAGGCCCTGCAGGAGCTCCGGGTATCCCTGGACAAGATGTGAGTGTCCACAATATACGTGTTTGCATTATATCTAGCGTATGACTTCCACCACCGACACGTCTCTGTTCTGTCTGACACCAGGGCAAGGAGGGGCTTCCAGGCAGGCCTGGGAGTCCAGGGCCTAAAGGAGATCCAGGGGAAGGGGTAAAAACTATGTTCATAATTGGATTATAAGGTTGATTGAGCATATTTAGGTCTTATGAACTATCAAAATGCTTTTAGTTGTATTTCAGTAAATTGCCCAGCTGTCATGAAATGTTAAACACATTAAATGGGAGCAAGGTTTTCTTCAAAGAGTCTGTCCAAGCCATGACTAATCCTCTCATCTCATCCTCCTCCAAGGCCAGGGCTCACTAATCAGAGCAGCCATGTCAGGTCCCCTCTGCACTCGACTCTCTAGAGGGCCTCTGTCTTTTAACCTGATCCTTTCCCTCCACTAGTATGATTTAAGATTGGAGGTTTGGTGAAAAGGGAATAGAGAACACAACCCATTAGGGCATGTGTGTGAGTGAGCAGGAAGACTAGTTTATTCCTCTCTGTTATTCCTTGACCAGGGGCCCCCAGGTGCAAAAGGGGAGAAAGGTCTACCGGTAAGTAAATTTAAGGTTGTTCTGTCGCCTAAAACTATCCTACTTGTAACTGTTTAGATGTAACTGTTTCTGCTTCCAGGGAGCGCCAGGACCAAAAGGAGAGCCAGGAGTGGGCCTGAATGACGTAAGAAACATTGGGGTCTTTTCTTCCCAAGTTCATTCCAGAGTTGTTTCTGTAAACATGATGGTGCTGTTCAGGGAGAGGCCATTCAGCAGCTCAGGGAGGCGCTGAAGATCCTGGCAGAGAGGGTGCTGATCCTGGAGCATATGATGGGGATTCACGGTAAGGAGAAAGGAAGACACCTCAGGAGGTTATTTCTGCCTTTTAAGAATCACTGAAAAATATGTGCTAATTATGTTAACCCAGCCAGAATGCATAAAGACGTTTCAAAAGTATGTGTAGGATTTGCTGGATTCAAGCAATTGAAGGGAAAGAAAATCCTGTGAAAATTTTTTGATGAAGTTGCCGGTTGTGTTTCTGTCTGTTTTCCCTACACAGAGAACTCTGAGGGGTCTGGGTTTGGCAGCATTTGAGACCCGCTGTCTTCCTCTGGCCTGAAGAACAAGCAGCGTCAAACAGTTCAAATCCTTTCCCACCCTCCTGATCTAAAGGAAAGACCTTTGTCTTTGACAGTTCCCCTTTAAAATGATGGTTTGAAATTACATTTCTCTTCAGAGTTGTGAGGAAGGTGGCAAATCTTTCTTTCTTTTTAAATAAATGGTGCTTTTGTCATAGATTGGGGCTTCAGTTTGAGTACGACTTGAGACGTGACTTTAGAGCAGACTTGATGTTCAGAGCTTGTGAGCAGTGTTAAATTGTTTTTCTCTTTTTTAACTTTAGCACAGTTACAAGCTGTGACTTTTTCCACATCAGTATCTGTTGCCTATTTTAAATGAATATTTGCTGCTCTCCACCTGTTTGTAAGTTAAGCATGACCACGGATTGATCATTTCTGCTACGACACTTGATGTTAAGTTCAAACTGAACCTAAAAACAGCTTCTGAGCATCTCTGGATATTTTTTCCTCCATATTTCTTATCTTACCTTAGATTTTTATACATATTTTTCTATAGTTGATGTGTTTAACTTCTACATGAACGGTTGTTATAATGTTCCTTCTAGAGACAGAACGTAAAAACCATTTAGCCAATGAAAAAGTCTTTCTCACTTTCCTTTCTCTTCTACAGCCAACAACGTAAAAAGGACATTTTTTATTATTAATTATGTGCGGTTTGACATCTGATTTTGTCCAATAAAGTTCAGAAAAGTAACAGTTTTTTTTTTATTTGGCAATGATGACAAACCCCCCCACCCCACCCCCCCATGTAGGATTTAGTGGGAAACACATTCTGAGTTATGCCTCCACCAGATAATATTTTCTTCTGTCTTTGTTTTTTGAGAAACTTCCAGGAATGTCTGCTTAAAATCAAACTGAGTTAAAGGAACATTTACTGTAATGCACACATCTGGAACACAAAGGAGGAAGATCCTGACAGAGCAGCGATCTCTGCTTGGCCCGAACACCCCTGGAAGTCGACAGGGAGCTAAATTTGCCAGGATTACGTTGACATCTTCACAAACTCGCTGAGATTTCTGTTAACACTGAAATGAATACTGTATAGCAGGTCTCTGAGAAACGCTGTTGTTTTCGGAATAAACCTTCTGCCGTGTCTTGTGCCGTCTCTTTTTTACTAGCTACACATGTAAAAGACATCTGGAAAAAAATGCTGTACAACTTTTTTTTTTTTGCCAAGAGGTACACAGAAGATCAAGAACACTGTGTTGAGTCCTCGCTAAGCATAAAAGGAGTCATGAAAGCAGGAAAAGGACTTTTGTCAACAGAGTTTTGTCACACAACATCCTAACACATAAAAAACTTGATTAGGAGGAAAAAAGTATTTAGATAAAACTCAAGTGATCAAGTTGAAGATCTTTTTCTGTCAGATATGATGTGTCCCAAGTTGGGAAAAAAACACAAATGCTTAAATATAAAAACACATTTCCATTGAATGCATAGACTGTTTAATGTTTGTCATTATACAGGTAATTTTGATGCACTGCTAAAAAAGTAATGATGCATAGTTTATAATGTGTTTTCACTTGACAGCTCAGCAGATCAGTGGAGGCAGCGTCTTAAAGTTGCTGACTAGTTCATTAATGTGTTGTCAGAAAGTTAATAAATATAAGAGCTTTTATCTCTATGTGAGTCCGTCGTTGCTGTGCTTAGCTCTGTGTTTTAAATTAAGGCACCAAAACGTGTTGGTTGAATTTGAGGAGAGAAAATACCTGGATTAATTTTAATCCCTGCCTCAGACACATTTAATAAATAAAAAAAAAAAAGTAGATGTCTTCTTTATAAAGTAAACATCTTTATTTTTAAGTAATATTCGTCCACTGTCCATTTCAAACTGTCAGGTATCTAAAGGTCTTCTGGATGAATGCATTGTGAGACAGTACCAAAGAACAGGGGGATTTTAAAGTATGAGTCCGCAAGTTTTAGGAGGAGGAACAATCTATTATTGTTTGTTGGTTTGTGGGTTTTCACTTCTGCTGACTTCCAGGACAAACCGAAAATGTTTGCACTTCAAATACATCCTGATATATAATAAATGTTCTTTTATTTTCACTAAACATAATCTGGAAATCAGAGGTAAAAGGGGAAACTGTCCTTTAAAGCTCTCGGGATCTGATAACAGTATCATAATTGATTGAATTACATGTTAGACAGAACAACCTTAGTATTGTGATCTGTCTAACACTACACAGTTTGAATTACTGTTGTAATTCAGCTTCTTTGTGTAGGAAGAAGTTTAACAGATATTTTTTTAAGCTGGTAAGCTAAGTTCACACCGCTTTTGGCAATGGGCGTTCAAGTGACCACTTCCAATGAAAAGTAAAAGTACGTTTTTGAGTCCATTTTTGGGCTCTATGTACAAAATGCGCATCCACTGAACACGTACTGGAAAATTAAACCAGGTGGGACTCAGATTAGTATTGACATTTGTCATGTTTGTGCCCAGCCGGAATAACATGACACCACGTCTTTCATACGTTGGAAGAGAGCTTTGAAAGAAAAAGTCTGGAGCAAGATTCGTAAGATTTGCACTGCTTTAACATCTTCCAACTGTAGGTGTCAGACATGCGCTAGTGAGCCTCTCTGGAAATGTTCTTAAATGGTTTTGTTCCTATCTTACAGATCGACACTTTTATGTAAGTATGGATACATGCTCTTCAAGAATCTATTAAATAAGTTGTGGCATACCCCAAGGGTCAATCTTAGGTCCAATCCTTTTAATTTATACTTGTTGCGTCTTGGGGATGTCATTATTATTAGGAGACACAGTGTTGACTTTCACAGCTATGCTGATGATACACAGCTTTACATCGCTGTCTCCTGATGACCTTTTACCTATAGACACCTTTTTAAATTGTATTTTAGACATAAAGTCGTGGATGGCAGAGAACTTCCTACAGCTCAACCAGGACAAAACCAAAGTTTTAATCATAGGTCCTGGAAACAAGAGAGAGATGATTTTACTTAAACTCAATACTTTCAAACCTTCTCAGAGTGAGAATTTTGGGTGTTCTTTTTGACTCTGAGCTGAATTTTATCCCACATATTAAAAATGTCATTAAGACAGGATTTTATCATCTTACAAACATTGCCAGAGTCCGTCCATTCCTCTCTCTTGCCAGCACAGAGGTGCTGATGCATGCTTTTATTTTTAGTCATTTAGATTATTGTAATTCCCTGCTCTCTGGTTTACCAAAAAAATCTTTTACTAGTTTACAACTTTTATAGAACTTAGCGGCACAAGTTCTGACAAGGACCAGGGGGCGAGAACGCATTACACCCATTTTAAAATCGCTGCACTGGCTCCCTGTTTGTTTCAGGATTGATTTTAAGATTCTTTTAATGGTTTATAAATGTTTTTGTGGTTTTGAGCCTTCTTATTTGTGTGATCTTCTTTTAAAGTATGAGCCATCACGGACCCTGAGGTCCTCTGGCGCTGAACTATTAGTTGTTCCGAAGGTGAGGACCAAAACCTGAGGCTTGACTCTCCCACTACAAACCTCGCCTGTGGAAGAGCCTGCCGGAGAGCCTCAGGGCCGCAGAGACTAAAGAGAATTATATAAAAGACCCACTTTTTAAGATGCCTTTTAGATCATTTTAAATGCTTATTTATGAGTTATATATTAAGTTTTAATGTATATTATTCTCCTTATTTAATTGATTTTTGTGCATTTAATGTTTTTTTTTCATTTATGTATGTTTTTCAAACATATTATTTACTAAGCTTTGACATCTTCCTTTTAAGGTTTTATGACCCAGTGTTTCCCTTTGGGGATCCTTTGTGCCAGGGGTTGCCGGTTCTGTCTGGGGTCGTTGCCACGGTTTTCGCCGTTGATGGGGCCGTTTGGGGTCTGATTTTGCAGCCTCACGGCTGTGGAGTGGACCCCATTGCCGTCCCGGCCTGGGTGGGCATTGTGGCGATGTCCCTGCGGCTGAGCTGGCTCCCAATATACTGTTTCCTCACAGCAGAGCCATGCCTTCAGCTTCTTGTGTGCAGCTTGTGTGTGTTAATGGGCTTGTGTGTGTAAATGGTGGATGGGTTTCTATCTTTTTATTGATTTTTTAAAATTTACTGTCTGTTTTTGTTTTTAATTGTAAAGCGCTTTGAATTGCGTGTGTATAAGTGTTTTTTTATAAATAAAGTTTGATTGATTGATAGTAAACAGTAGAAAAAAAGAAGAAGCCCCTCCCTGCTTGTCCAGTGTGAACATCATGAGCTAAAGGCACGTCCAAGAATGTTTAGCACCTTATTGAACATAGTTGTTCCAAATCTGTGTTGATTAAATGTGTTATTAAAGATGACACATTTTCACAGACTGGTAATTAATATTTCTTTGAAAGTTGAGGCAGGCTGCTGCTCTCCTTTACTGTTTTCACTCTGGCAGGGATAACAAACCACACAGTTGTGTTGTGCAGGTTTCTCTTTCCTAGCGGAAGCTTGTAAGATCACACGTGAGCACCTCTTCTCTTTTCTTCAGCCCTCGGTTGTCAGAACGGAATCACAGATGCTGTTCTAAGCGTACATACAGAGCGGACTTTTGCCATGCGGTTAGCTCATCAGAACCAGAAGATAAGTGTGGTTATGTATCACTGTCAAACTCCACCCAGGACTCCTTATGCATCTTTTTCTGTCTGGCGTTCTCCTCGTGCACCCTCTCCCCTCCTCCTCTGCTGTCTCTTTTGCTCTTGTTTTTCCTGTCTGCTGAACAAAGACGTGTTGATTTGAGGCCCGCTTTCACGGCCTCAAGGGAACAAATCTCTGGTGCTTTTGATCAGCTGCAAGATCAGACATGTCCACCCCCCCCCCCTTGTGTGCACTCCACTGACTGATCATGCGGCGTGGTGCAGGCACAGACAAGCAAAGATGCTCACCCACACATGTTCTCCCTGTTAATCATACAAGCACGGGCATGTACGCTGTGGAGGGCCTGTGTGTTGGTCCTTCCCACCATGGGGTGGCACGTTGGCTGGACACAAGGGAGCAGGAGTGAGATGGTGCATGCGATTTCCCCTCTCTTGCCCTTTTTTTCTGCTTTTGACAGTAAGATGGATGATTGCAATCACAGGAGCCATCAGTGAGACAGAGTGGAGGTCTACGGGGCAGCGAGACACAGCCATGGGAAACCAGCCGTCAGATTAATGTGCCACGCTGCCATGGGAACAATGTGCTGTTTATTTGTCTCGGGATTTTGTTGTTTCATATGCATTTTCTCCTCTCTCCCCCCACTCTCTGCACCCTTTTGATGTACAGAACATGAGGGCTTCCTCATTAAATGCAGGCTTTGCCAATGGGAAAACGAGGGCTAGTGTTTATGTGTAAAAAACAGAGTAGGCCCGCTGAAAGTTAATATGCCTTTTCCAACCAGCACAATATGTCACATTTCATAGTGATTACTCTAGTCTCTTTGATCTCCTGGGAGAATGAGAGGCAGATTGTTCACTGCACAGTGAACGGATGTTTTTAAGAGAAACATCTGTTGCTGTACAAATGAGATTACTGTGTTTCTAGCTGGGGGCCCTGAAGGTTATGAATGGCACTTGTGCTGACAAGAGGGTCTGGGAGAGAACTGAGAAGGATCTTTGTAATAAGCTGTTGATGGTAGTTAAGAGGTTTAGATCAAATGAAATTTCTTTAGCTTAAAGGTTTTTGATTAATACCCAATACCCCTTGCTGAACTTTATCACCTCCTTTGGTATTCCAGTATCCTGTGTTCACCTTGTTGCCAAGCAACTCCTCACCTTATGCTCTGTGAACTATCAGCCTGTCACCAGAAGTGATTTTTCATCATGTAAACCAAAAAACAAGCATTTTAGATCCATCTTTCATGAAAATGGTGTTTTTAACATGTTCTTGTAGCATTTATTTTCTCATGATGGAGGACACACATGAAATAATTTAAGATTAAAGCTGTGTTTCTGAGTATTTCTTTATTCAAATCCTGATGGGTCAGGAGCAGACAAAAACCAGTTTGAAAAAGCCAAAGTCTCCCCTCCCGCTCCATTCTAATCAATCCACTTTCAGATAAATAGATCCAATAATGTCTTATTTGTCCTCGTTTGAGCTGGCATCTGGCTCAAAACTGTACAGCTGGATAACTTTGATGTTGCTCGCCGTTTTTGTTGCACCGGTAATGTTAGGTTGGGGTTGTGAGGGGCAGGAAGCTAGCGTGAGAGAGTGTAAACAAAGGGATGATGGGATATCAACAGAGGTTTACTTCCTCGCCAACTGTCATGTCCACAACTCAAAGGCGAATTCCTAATGAGCTCCTACAGAACATACGTCTCAAAAAATGACAGCGGTGTTTTGATTTTGGCAAAAAACAAACTGTACAATCATAATTGATAAATCACTGGGAATGATTTTACTATATAAAAAAAAATAGCTGGAGTGACTTTAAAGCTGAAGACTTTGCGTTTTTACATTTTAATGCTTGAATTCATATTTATCTAGAAGAAAAGCTCCTGAGAGAAAAGCATGACACTTCTACTTCCTGTTCATTTTGGGTCAAATACCTTGAAGACTTTGGGAATTATCTACTCTTGATAAATGAAGGCAAACTTTTTTATCAGAACTGCGTGGTTTTGTAGACAAAGCGACTCTTTGTTGTAGGTTATATTATGAAACAAAAAATCCCATGTCATTTTTTGGCTGTATAAAAATGACAAATCTCCAAAAATTACAACACTCCTTGTCATTTTGTGTGGGGACGCTACTGTCAGAAAATCTGTCTTTCAGCCCTCAGTAAAACAATCCCGTCTCCTGGTTTTTATCTCAACCTGCAGCCTCAAACTCCACAATCACTTTACTGCAGCCCTGAGAATCTGAACTAATCAGCTTTGGCTGTTTTGCCTTGGAATTAACAACAAATGTTCCACAGCAGTTAGCTTGAATTTGTGTTTGCTTCACACTGCAGCATGCTCAAGAAGTTCTGCTTTGTCTAATCATTTACAGTGCTTGGATTTTTCTGCTATCTTGTTTGTTCTGCAAGGAGCCACATTTCCTATGGTCTAGAAATAATCTTTAGTGATAGTTCTGGCCTTTTGATTGTCTTTCAAAGACTTTTTTTTTCTTTGTGAGTGGCGAAGGGCACCTTGCTTTAGTTAAAACAACAGCACCAACTTTTCCTCAAACCATGAACTTTTATCATCTTCTCAAACTCTTTTTTTTTATCATGGCATTAGTTGTTACATTAATTATTAATGTACAAGTAAAAAAAAAAGTGTGCTCATATGAATACCAGCTACATGCATTTTGGGATATGTCAGCTTTCATGGAGCAACTCACTAAAGATTTACTTAAGAAATGTGAAACATTAACCTTGAACTTTAATCTTAGAGTGGGGAACCAAGCATTGTCGTTATTACCAGTTTAAACATTATCTTATAAAAAGGCTTTAAGTGTGTTTTATCAGCATAAAATGGACATTCTGGGTGTCAGTGCTTTTGTTTTTTGTTTTGTTTTTTTGGTTGCTGCATTTTTTGTGAAACATAAAAAGATTAGGTATGCAATATTCTAATTTCAAATTTACAGAGAAGCCAAACACAAATGTTTGGTAATTTGTTGCCTAAATTACATTGCTGCAAACTTTGAACTGAAACCTTTTTTATACTAGCATTTTCTAACCGGAAAAGTATATTTTCTATTAAATATATATGAACTCATTTTAATTTTTGTGTGTGCATACGGAAGCTGCCAGAAGAAGCACTGCAGCTCCACACACAGCATAAAGGAGCATTTGATGGATCCAAATTTGAGCTCAAGTGAGCTGAAGCATCTTCTCGCGCCTCTTTATTTAAAGGGTGGAAAAAAAGTGAAAGAGTCGGTCTGCTTGTAGAGAGGTGGTCTGCTGTGGTTGGTGGTAGTTGGTGTATTATGTTGCCTAAAAGCAAAAAAAAAAAGGGGGTTCAGAGAAGCAGGTGCCAAAAACCTGTCAGACAGTGCTGCAGATCCTGTGTTGTACAGTCTTCTCCACACTAATGTCTTTGTGATCACTTGATCTCTTTAGGTAAATATTAAGGAGCGGCCTTTGTTAAGTAAACTAAACCCAGCTGTGCCCAAGCAAAGTGTTGCTTACTGATTACATAGCATGCCACGCAAATGCCACATTGCAGAAAAACAGGTCAGATCAGTTCATGGAAAAACAAGCTCCTGTGAATACAGGATTGGTAAATGTGTCTTTGGCTGAAAAATGGGAACAGGATCTTCTGGGAACAAGAATCTGCTTCTTCTAGCCAACTAAGCAAACTACTACAGCTGAAGTGGCATTTTACTAGGGGTCTAACAATTAATTGACTTAATTGGTTCATTGATTTATTTTCCTACACTCCAACCAGAGTCATTTGTTTGAGGAAAGTCGTCAATAGAATCAACTTATGTCACTATAAAATAGTTTCAAAATGAAATAAATCAATGATATCAATACTGGAAAACACCATTTGGATTGAGGGATGTTAGGTTTATTTTAACGTAAAAACCACCAAGTGCCATCACGGTGGACAACACATGTGACGGCAGCAAAAAAGGATCAAGCAATCTGTTAGAGCCCTGAGCCGTGTGAGTCTGTTCTTGCCTCTTTGCTCCTCCTTCTGAACAGGTACAGGTGTTTGACAACTGGAGAACAGGGGTAAAAGATCTGGCGTAGAGGTGCCATAGAGGGAAATGCTTTCCCGATGGTCTTCCTGCCACGCTCAGACCTGTCGCTGCAGCTCTGCGTCATCTCTACTCCCCCGCATTCACTCATCTGTTTGGTTTTTGTTGGTGTTTCTCCATTTACGGGCAACAGCACACCTTTGTGCTTCCTGTTATTCTGGTTATACATTCTTCATTAGACATATTAAAAGTACTTTCAGGGCTGAAACCGATTTTGTCTCCCCTTTGATTTGTTACGGTGAGGAGACACTTTGAATTTTGCAAAGACGTGACCATACAGTGTGACATGTTTTAAAAATGTTCCCTTTATATGTTATTGATGTGGAAAAACAACAGTGGGCTGAACTTTATGAAACTAAAATGTGAATGGATTTACCATGTATTCTTGTTTGAACATATATTTAATTTACACTGGATTATCTTGCAAAAAATCTGGAAATCTTCCCCTGCACTGTTCAGTACCCAGGTATTTATCTCTGAGTCACACTGGTTGAATGTTTGCCTAATAAAGATGTCCTGGATCGATTTTAGGTCAGTGAATCGAATCAGATCGTTCAAAATGGACCAAAATCAACTATGAATCGTATCGTCAGCCACAAATTAGGATTTTAATCGAATTGTTAAAACGAATCGTTACGCCCCTACATTTTACTGATCAAGAGGTAACCCTGCTGCAACAGCTCACAGTGACTTACACAGAGCTTGCTTGTTATATTAGTGTTTAGTAATATAAAAGTAGCTTGACTTTTTTTTGTAAAAGTCTTAATCCAATCATTAGGCCCAGTGGTCTTCAGCTTTGATTATGTCGCTTTTAAGGGCAAAAAACTGTCATTTTCTAGGACATAGCTTCTGCAGAGTAGTAGTATTTCATCACAAATTTACCTCTGAGTTGTGGGCGGGACTGTTGGCTCGGAGTGAGCCTCCTTTCATTTCCCATCATCCCTTTGTTTACATTCTCTCGCTTACAACCCCAACCTAACATTAACGGTGTGACAAAAATGGTGAGCAATAATGGATCTATCCAGCCGTAAGCCAAATGTCAGCTCAGACGAGGACAATGAAGATGTTAACGGATCTACAAGTGGATGCATCAAAAGGGAGCGGAGCAGTGCTGATTGTAGATGATATGTAACAACTTCCAGCTTTTTTTTTGTTTGTTTGTTTGTACTCCTGATTCACCATGATTAAAATAAGTAAAACATTTTTCTTTATTTGTTCTCCTTCAGAAAAATGCCACAAAAACATGTTAAAAACACTCTTTTTATTGGAGTGGGTCTTTAAGAAAACGTATAAGCAACATTAAATTACCTTAAATTTTCTTTTGTTTAGACAACAGTATTGCAATCAAGCAGAATGACATACAAGGCCAAGGCTTTATGTGTTATTCTAAGGATGGACGACCTGTTGTGACACGACCGTCACCCATGTACAGATTTCTGTTAACAGCAGCTCAGACTGGAGGCTCAGACGCAGGAACTGGGAGTCCATCTGATTATTTGTGCATGGCTTGGACCAGCTTTCTGGGCTTTGTTCCCTTCATGTTTTCCTCAAGAAAAATATTGAATTACACATCAGTGATGATTACTGGGAGCAATGTGCTGCTCACATGTGCAGAAACAGAGGTCACTTTGGATTTCAGGCCACTCGAGTCATTTTGAATGTACACTTGGAAGCAGCATTGAGCATGTTTTCAGTCTATGGACGATGCTACAGGTATCCTTCACATTTCTTCACACTTTTCTTTAAATATAAAAAAATGTCTCTTTGAGACAGTAAGATTTTATTTGTAAACTTTAAAATCAGCAGATTCAGCTTTCAGCAGGTGCTTGGGGGGAGTTCTTAGGATTGGAACCATTCTGTGAGGTCTGCCACTTCATCAGTTTGCCCTCTCCTCTTCCTCACCGCCCTGCATGCGGTGCAGTAGTGTTCATCCCAGAAGGTCGGCTGGTGCAGGCTGTAACCCCCCCTCCAGCTCAGGTGCCGCTTCATCCGGGCGGGGTTGCGGCTGAGCATCAGCAGGTACCGGGCCAGGTGGCGCGCTGTGGGGAAGTCCTCCACGTGGATGAACGCTTCCGGCGGTAGGAAGCGCTCGTAGTTCTTCCTGGACGGACCCAGCACCACCGGGACGGCACCGGCCGCCACGGCGTTCCACAGCTTCTCCGTGATGTAGTCGGTGTGCTGGGAGTTCTCCATGGCCAGGTAGAACTTGTAGCCGCGCAGCAGCCGCACCACGCTGCCGGAGCCCTTGGGCAACGGCCGGCCCACGCCCCCGAACACGTCGATCGGGATGTACCGGTGAAGCTGGTAGTAGTACGCCACGCGCGCGTGGCTTTCCGACCAGTTGCTGATCACCCATGACACCAGGCCGCGGCGGGGGCGGGGGGAGCGCAAAGATCGGGACAGCGGCTGCGCAAAGGGTTTCTGCGGGCCCCTGGGGGCCAGATAGCCGTACGGCAAAAAGATGTCGGAGTCTGTCCGGTAGCTCATCGTGAGGTTGAACACGCCTTCGAGCTGCCACAGGCCGTGCGTGTGCGTGGGGGACTCGTAGTTCATCCAGATCCACTTCTGCTGAGGTGGCCGCGGCGCCGTTGGAAGGCCAGCCTCACCTGCGGCCACCTCCCGGTGATGGACGAGCACGGCGTCGGCGAGCGGGTACACCCGCGCATCGTCGGTGAGCGTGCACCCCCTGATCTGATACAGCTCCAGACAATCCGGAAGTTGTCGATATTCCCCGAACGGGTGAGTCCAGATCAGGAGCGTCACCTCGCTCACCTCCTCCTCCGGCTGTGCTGCCGCGAGCTGCTCCGGCAGGAGGTGCACGCTGACTCCCAGGAGGAGCACAACGCCGACAGCGAGCAGGCAGGCGGGGGAGCGCGTCCGTTCCAGGACGCAGACGCAGCATTTCCTCCACAGGGGCCAGCCTGCGCGCCTGGCTGCACTGGGAGGTGCGATGAAAGAGCGGCCCGCTGCTTTCCAACGAGCCCACAGTCCCATGGACGCCCCCCCGCACTCGTCAGATCCCCCGAGATCTCTCAGCAGCAACTTGTTGATGATCCAGGAAGCTCACCCTGTACGTCTTCTCAGTTTGTTCCGGGAAGGTAGACAGCACAAGTGACCCCGTGTACTTTGAAACCTGCTGACACACCCAGACGACCGACTCCAGGTGTTCTCCAGAGGACTGGATAGAGTGTCAGAAACACCAGCGTCCTCCTCTTTAACTCTTTGACTTGGCGCTGTCCTTGTGACCTAAAAGCACAAACATATCCTGGTGCTGGAGCTGCGCTCATGCAGGCGCTTTGACGTGGCAGTCAATGCCAGTCTGGGCTCCGGTTACCTCTGAAAGGGCCCTTTGTGAGGGCCTGTTGACTGTCGGAGCGCGTTTCAGGTTCTTTTCGGAGTGAGTAAACACTTTGAAGCAGGGTGCGGTGTCCAAACCCCATTCCCTCTCATTTTATCCCCATTTTTCCCTTCAAGGAAATTCTCACCCAGTTCATGTAAAAGTAGGCTTCCATTTGAGAGTCATTTAAACCCCCTAAAAACTTTATTTTACCAAATGTTTTAATGCTCAAAACTTGTTTCCTAAAGTTTTTTTTTTTTTTTACCACCACAGTCCCATACACACATCCATAATAAACCCTGTTCTCCACTAGATGTCTCCCCACACAAGCACAACTCCTGTGCCAGCCAGGGTCATGCATGCGCACCACACTGATGGAATTTTTCTCCATGTTTAATTGAACAAATGAATAAACATCTCAGCAGGAAATTAGGCATGCAGCAGCGAGGCTTTGAAAAGGTTTGTCTCATATGTTTTATTTATTAGATGTGACCCTACATTGCAAAAAAAAAAAACAACCTCTAACCAAAAATGTTAATAAAGTGACTCACAGGTTTGTGATGATCTAACCCAAACAAATACTTGGATTAGAGGAAACACTCTTTAAGATAGTGGCAAGATGCTCAGAAGGATGCACGGCTGCGGCAGCTGTCAGCGTCTGCAGCGATCCTGATGAAAAGTCATGAAAAAATAATGACGAGGCGGCAGGTTTCGGAGAGCTGGCACTGTTTGTTGTGTCTGAGCTTGTGGGCAGGAAAAACACGCCGTGACTGGAACAACATTATTCTTCCCCACAGACAGAGAGTATGTCATGAAGTCTGACTGTGAGACGGGGGGGAGGGGGGGTGAGGTAGACAAGAAGGAGTGGAAGGAGATGAAGCACAAGATCTGTGTCCCCACTGAGTCCTCCTCCTTCCTGCTCCATCCATTCATTTTTCCTTACTGCGTGTGCACGTTTGCGTGGAACTACTTATCCCCATAAGAGGTTTTGTATTCTTCCTGCATTATTTATCCCCTCTTTCATCTGAACAGTTCTATTTTTGGCCAATAATTTAATGTCCTGCCTGCAGATATGTAGAAACCTCATCAGCTCTGTCAGCATCCTCAACATTACAAACCGTGGGGGGATGTTTTTGACCAACAAGGGGACTGAACGTAACCATTTGCTTTTTTGTCCCTTTGGTTAAAATCATCTGGATCCTTTTTTCCATTTCAGCGCCAAAACATGCAAATGCTGCTGGAAATGAACAGTGATAAAAGCTGAACCGTTTGGTGATAAGGTGACATTTTGTGCCGCTCAAAGCTTGGCATTTGTGCTTGTGTCAGTTATATGACTTTTCCCCAACTAAAACTGATGTGCGGTAACACTTTTTAAAAACATTTTTTTATTTTCAGTTAAAATCTCGTTTTAGAGTGCAACACGTGAGAGCTTGTGCTGGTGTGACAAAAGAGAAACAAAGCGGATCGGTTATTTTGAAGAGAAGTGTATTTTTGGCTGTATATTTAGCACATTTTCCAGACCTGTGATGACTGGTGTCTTCCTATTGCTCACAAGTAACACCACTGTGTGTCAGTATGCGTTTGTGTGGATGCGAGAATACCAGCACAGGGAGAAGCTTTCAGTTTGTGATGGGACCTGCGGGTCTTCACTCATCTTTTCTATTGATTTTCTCTTGTTTTCCCTTTTGCACTCCCAGGGGAACAGATGTCTCACTTGGAAGTGCCTGGCAAAGGAGAGCCGGGGCTTTACAGAAACAAATGAGAGGATGAGGGAAAAATGACAAACAAAGTGAGCGGAGAGAAGGAAAAAAAAAGGAAGAAGAGTCAGGAGGGGCTTGCAATCATGCTGATCACTGAGGCCCGTGCTGACCCCTGACCTTGATCATGACCTGGGAGGTCATAGTGGAGGTCAGAGGTTGTGTGAAAGTGCCACTGCGGCGATTCACTCCACTGCTGGGTGGTGATGATCTTATGCAGCCTCCCCAGCCTGTCTGACATGATCAGTGTTGCTCTCTGCCTGCAGCTCCCATGGGCATCACATTCGTCTCCAACCCAGCCACACAAGGCCCGCTAAAAGCACCTTACAGGCAGAGTCAATGAGCAGGGGAGAAAGGGACACAAACAGAGAAAAGTGGGAGAGTTAAAAGGACAGAGAGGCTGTTTTATTTTATGCCCTGCAGCTCTGGTTGGGCAGCACATCTAGTCTTATAATGGCAGTGACACAAAGAATGTGGGTTCGTTTCTCTACATTTAAACTTTGCACAAGAGCCGATGAGGCTTTTTAAAGCTCTCACTGCACACATGAACCTGCTGCTCCTGCTGCTGCTTTCCTCAACATGAACAGTTCATGCTGCTTTTCTCCTTTTTCCTTCATTAAAAAAAAAACAAACCAAACTGGAAACATTTTCCATCTACAGCCAAATTGATTGCTGAGCTTCTTGCCTTAACTCACAATGTGCAGTGTGCTCCCCCCCACCACCACTTCAAAGAGATCCAGATCCTCCTGACACTCCAGTCAAATCCTAACAGACTGTGCTGACGTGTAGAGTTAAAACGCTGGTGATTGTAGCTTGTAGATGTTAAGCACTGACTGTATATAGAGGCGTATATGCAGCTTTATGAGAAACAGATATAAACCAAATGTCAAACACATGTTCTGAGTTGACAGCTTAGCTATAAACACAAGCAGGTCCACTGTTCTGAAATGATGGGAAGATGTTTGAGTTTTAAATTAAAGTGTATTTGATTAGTAGTATAGCTCTTGTGTAATTTGTGACCATATTTTATGCCCGACTCAACAGATGGAGTTATCTCAAAGAACAATTATTAACTGTAAATAAATATTGGTTCTGTTTTACTCATTGTAGTAAACCCAGAGGCATAACAGGTATCAAGTTCCTTTTGGTTTGTCTTCATTGTGCGATGGTAGGAGATAACTATACAAATACAGCATAATGGACACATTGCAGAGCTACTAAGCTTGTGTGCGGATTATCCCAGACCCGTATTTCTGGTTTGACTTAATGATAGGTAGCATCACCAGGCAGAGGCCAAGCTAGGAAAACACTGATTAACGAAAGGGAAAGAAATGAGAGGATTAAACTCTGGATTCATCAGTTCATATACAGCATTTCATCTAAACCGCAAAGTAAATAGTCCACATTTATTTAGGGCATTTTAACCTTGTCTGGGTTTTGGAAAGTGTTTCCTCACACTCTAAGAGCACATATTTCTTTACATCTGCACGTTTGTGTGAATTCTGTCATTTTTATTTTGTTTTTATGTATTTAATCCACTATAATCAAACACTGATTCAAATATTTGGACCTGTAATAGACCTACATTGCTTGTTCGAGTACAGTCGCACAAAAAGAGATATTTTTGAGGCTACCCGCCACACCACAGCTTCCACAGAACAATACAAATTCTGGCGATCACAAATAGCAACCATAAAATGTATTTTTATGTATGATTTTATAGAACTTTAATTATACTTTAATGATAGAACATTTGCAGATATTAAGAGTGCAATTCAGTGTAATCTATTGACTGGGTGTGATGACAAAAGTGCACCCATCCTTTAAATCGCTGCATTACGCCCAGAAACGAAGTATGAAATAAGGCAAAAGCTATTTCGGCTACATATCAATTTAGCACTGAGCACCATTCATGCTGTGAGAGACACAAACTGCTTCAAATCAAATCAAGTAATGGCCTGAAAGTTGCAGTAATTCAGTGCACAAGAATGCCAACCTTTGTGTCCAGACAAATGCAGCGAAAGAGGTGCTATTATCTATGGCAAATTCTCCTGTTATTTTTAGTGAATGCAATTAACATGCAACGGCGGTGAAAAAAAAAACAAAATGATTTGCAGGATAAAAATAAAGGTATGAAATATTTTTTCTGTGGGGCGTTGAAGAAAACCTTGCAAGTA
This sequence comes from Adrianichthys oophorus, assembly GCA_036245035.1. Taxonomy (NCBI): domain Eukaryota; kingdom Metazoa; phylum Chordata; class Actinopteri; order Beloniformes; family Adrianichthyidae; genus Adrianichthys; species Adrianichthys oophorus. Next base: position 13,357,244 of record BSAI01000072.1, on the reverse strand, counting down.
TAAATACAAGCGTGGATTTTCAGGCGTAGCAGTGCAACCGGTGGATTTAAATTTGGGAAGCCACAAAGTGCTAAAAATGAAAACAATGTGTAGAACAGATGTGTCAAACTGATAAACCTGAGCAGCTTGAGTTGGTTTCAGTGTGCAGGAGGAGGTTGAGATGAGATTTGTTTTAAGGTGAATGAGGCAGTACAGTTTGACACTGGAATTTAGGGCACAACATCCATACCGGGTAATTAGATTCTTTGCATAGTCCTCTGAGGCACGTCCACACACTGCGAGGGTCAGAGGACATGGTCAGCAGGAGCGACGCCCAAGGAGTAGCTAGGGTTCAGTGCACCGCTCAAGGTCAAATCCACAAAGGATCTCTATGCACACTGACACTCTGACCACTGGGCTTCTTCCTGCTGCAGCACGAACTTGACCGGATTAGTAACACAACCACTTTATTAAATAGATTAATCAGATTAATATCTGCATTACAAAAGAAGTCCTTAAATGAAAGATACATATTTTCAAATAAAAGACTGTACAACCAGACTGATGAGTTGTACAATGACATCTATTATTTACAAGGTAATACCAAACAAACTTAGGGAGTTATATTATCATTATTTATTATTATTAAAATATAAAGCAATATATATAAAAAAAGGAAATAAACTGGAATGAAAGATATCTATTGATCAGAACACTTCAATACTTATTATTTGTATAATTTATAAATGATTTTCAGCGGATCTTATTGACGTACCTGCAGAACATACTTGTCCTTAGTGAATTCTCTTGAATTTAAAAAATATTCAAACCATTGAACACAAACTTTGTGGTGAATCAGTGATGCCTCGTTGTTTTTCAATATTAGAAATATAAGAAATATGGATTCAAAGGTTAACAGTAGATCAGACAAACAGATATTATAAATACAAAATTTTTCAGTGTAAAGTGACAAAAAAACAGAAAATAATGTAAGGAGACAGAAGAAAAGTAAATGCAACTGAGAGGTTAGTTTCCTTATAGCCACTTACAAGCATAAACAATAGAATCTTTTTACGACAAGAAACCAAAAGCAAAATGTATAGAAGTTGAAAAAGTGCAAAAAGTCAATTATATCACCCAAAACTGCCTAAAATGTCTGAATGCCAGGACAAATGTCAGAATTTCAAAATCTAGTATTAAAAACCATACATAAATGGAGTTGAAAAAACATGTTTAAACTACACTAGACACTAATTAATCTCAAGTGGAAAGGAAAACTAAGTTGGTAAACAAAATAAATCAGTTATGAACTACAGGTGAAACATTAACATCATGTAGAGGAAAATGTACTTTTATAACTTTAACATTTTGGGACACGCAAACTTTCATTTTTGCATTGCTTTTTGGTTATGTTTCTCCAAAAATATGTCCTGTCCTCTGGGTAGTAAATAGGGAGGTCTGCCTGCGCCCAGGGACCCGTTTTTATCACAGTACGTCCGTGCTTACCCTGTAGGCATAATTCAGGGATGATTTTGCTCCATTTTATTTATAATGCGTAAACAAATAATAACAAATTATCAAATCAAACGTCAACTCGTCTTTTTCCCAAATTGTTTTAGCATCTTAAAGCATTACCTTAAAGAATAAAGCATTGTAACGCAGCGACTGCCTACCAGTAATATATATAAATGTACATTTAAAAAATGATGAGAAATTATAATGGCGCTATTAAGGCAACACTCCTGCGGGCTGACTCCGCTCCGCGCAGCAGCGGTTCCGCGCGGAGGCGGAGGGTGTGATCCGGTCCGGGTCTTCCGGCCGCCCGCTCCTCTCCACTGAACTCCAACCCCCGCGCTCTCTATCAGCATCTCATTCCTGTCTCAATATGTCTCAAGATGGCGGCCAATGCAGGATCGATGTTTCAATATTGGAAGCGCTTTGACTTACAACAACTACAGGTCAGTTCAACGGCTACTCAGACCGCCCGTCCGCTCGTCGCTTCCCGCGCGGCGTAGCTCTCGAGGGCCGTGTTTTGTGCGGATTCGGCGGCCGCCGCGGAGGTGTTTCGGAAGAGAATTCAAGACCTCTTCCTCACATTGATGAAAGTGGCTCTCTCGCTGATCAGAAATTGATCCTCTTTGTTCAATTCAACATCGATCGGACATAGCAACTGGGCAAGCCGGTCGACGCCGCAGGGATGCGCCAGAATGGAAGCACAACGACGGACGGCGACGAGCTTTCGGTTATCTTTATTGCGTGTTCTTTAACTTTTACCGGAGCGGGTAGTCGTAGTTAGCCCGACGCTTTAGCCGCTGTAAGGCTGGATAATTTTGGGGAAAAAATAAGTGCGACTCATTATACGGTGGCGCTGTGGTGACACCAACCATTGAGACGGGCAACACAGACACACAACGGCTTTTTGCTTGTATGATTTTTGTCTCTCTTGATTTTAACTATCACAATAATAAGTTTACAAATCGACACATTTGTAGCTTTATCGGCTAGCGTGGTTTTGAACAGTTTGTAGGGACCGTAGTTCGATAAGAAGCGGCAGTTCTTCGACTGTTTGCTTTTTATGTCGATTTTTCGCGAGTACTGTCTTAGTGAAGGTTTTTTTTTTTCCTTTTTTTTTTTTTTTTTTTTTTTTGACAGACATTGCCACGTCTGTGGAAGTGAACAGCACGGGAAACAGTTTGTTGACGGGACTGAATTAAAGGCATGAATGTTAGAAATGTGTTAGATGATGACCTTGTGATTTTGATGAACTCAGGAATGCCTCGGCTCCACGCACGCCACTTATCTCCGGACTGAGGAGTCTGTACAGGAGAGGATATCGGGGAAAAAAAAATATCTGGCCTGCTCTGTGTGTGTGAATAAATTAGTGCGTGTTTGACCTATCACAAGACATGTAGACAATGGCACTGTTGTTTTTCTCTCTCGTGGCATTTAACACACACATAGCTGAATTTCAAATAACAAATTATGAATATTAGTGGGCTAG
>BSAI01000072.1:13303505-13354254 GCA_036245035.1 Adrianichthys oophorus | reverse complement strand
AGTTGCTGTCGTCATTTGCATAAAATTGAATTAGGAAGGCTAGCCCAATTGTTCATGCATTATTTTGTGGACTCGGAGTTTAAACTTATATTTAGGTCACGATGCCCCTATGACTGGCGAGACAAAAGGACAGTAAACAAGTCTTCCCAGCGGGCTTTGTGTTGCACTTATGCCACATCATCAAGGCTTCACTTCTTCTATTTATTTGATCCTCCTACTCATGCCCCCTTATTCCTGCATTATGTAAAAAAAAATAGACTGGCTTCTCTTGTCTTTCCTCACCATCTATCACCCCTCCAGCGTTATCCTCCTCCCTCCATCTTTTTCTTCTCTTTTTTACCTTTCCTCTTTGGCCCTTCACCCCACTTTCACCTATTTTTTCCCTCTCTGGACAGTTTTCCGTGTATGTGTGAATGAATGAGTGTGTGTGGGTGGGTGTGTGTGTGTGTGTGTTTCAGTCTTTTCATACACCGACTGCTTGCACAGACAGCACAGGCACTGCCAGTAGCTAGGACATGAAAAATGCATCGCATAAGTTTGTGATAAGGCCCTGGGTAATTATGGCAAAGGCCCCTATCACAAGCGATTAGTCAGGACAGTGAATCTGAGCGTGTGCAAAAAGGCTGGCAGTTGGCAGGCTTGTCTGCAGGATAGGAATCAGTTGAAGCTGGTGTATGCGTGTGCACGTGGGCAAGTATGTGTGCGTGCGTGCGCCCGCAACTGCTCAGAACATTCACTGTCTATTATTGATGACATCTTATTTACTCCCCCCCCCCCACTGAGGGGCTCCTAGAGGAAAGCCTTTAAAGAAGAACTTTTTCTTTTAAAGCCAGTTTTCTGTTTTTAAATGAACAATTTGGGGTTAGCATGATGTGATCAGAGCCTATCTTTGGCCTTGTCGCCGCATTTTCTCCTCTTTTTCTTTTTTCAGCTTTAATTGAACGGACAGCGTTAGCAGCACGCCTAATCTGTTTTCTATGTGAGCGGCGCCAGCAAAGAGATGTTTTCTTGTGAAGATCAAAATCCAGCTCAACTTAGATGCCAGTAGCTCCAAGTCATCAAAGTATTTATTCCTTAGACTCCAAATGCTGATATTCATTAAAACCCTATTTGATCAGCATGTCCCATCCCCTATGTGAGAAACAAGCTAGGTGGTTGTTAGAGGACAGAAAGTGCTTTGAAAAATGCACAGCGAACTGTTAAGTTCTCTCTGCATGCTCCCCCTCCACCGCCACCACTACAAACACAAATGGGTGCAACAGTGATGCTTTTAGCAAGGTCTTGCACACTTGCATAGTGGATCAGTGATTCAGAGATGATGGCAGGGTGACACTGAATTACAGATGGAGGTTTTAACGTCTGTAATCCCTGTCTGTCCATTACAGAGTTGAGTTCCTTTAGAAGGGATCATCACTTTTTTCCTCCTGTTTTTTTCTTTTTTTTTTTTCCCAAGCAGTTTGCTGGAACATTGCGTTTCTGCTTGAGAGCGATGAGTGATTGTGCTTCATTACAGGCAAGCCTTAAGATATGAGCGAATAGCTGGGTCTAAACCTAAAACGTGTATTTTCTGTGTAAGCATAGGAAATTAAGAACAGACCTCTCAGTTATACATAATTTTCAATTTAGCCCTAATAGCCTACATCTCACCTCATAACACTTCCTGGAAAAACGCACCCTGGAGCCACTTTGAAAAATAGTTCACTATGTTAGCGGACAGCTAAATAGTGACTTGGATGAAAACTGATATAGAGGCAGTTCTTATTCCCTACCTCCTAATGGGTAAATTTAGGAAAAAGGTTTTGTAAGCCGATACCGGAGCTGTGGTTGGTGGCAACCTGAGTGGTGTAAATCTCTCAACGACTGGCTTGCTGTTGTCTGTAGAAGTTTTAGTGTTAATTTATGAGCTGGTTGTCTGAACTCACTGGTGGGATATTTTTACTCCTCTGTTGCTGCACAGGCTGGGGGGAGCACAGAGGAAGGGGCATCACGTCATGTTTTTACTGTAGCCAACCGCTTCTCTGCCCAGTGACAAAACCTGGCATTGGGACTGAGCTTTCTCTGTGTTCGGTGAGTGTCTAGGCATGAGTCAGAGAAGAGGACGAGTGCATGTCAGGTCTCTGGTCCGTATTGGGCCTGCTTTTGATGAGGCCTTTGAATCTGTGTGGAGTCTTTGCTGCTTGCAGCTAAAGGAATTGAGCAGCTCCCAAAACTAGAAAAACTTCTTATGTTTGCCTTATCAGTAGACTCCAATCAATGGAGGCCCGTATTGCAGCATTTTAGCAAATAACACACTTTTGACTCAGCTTCTTTTTTCTTCTGATCTCAGGAAGCTTTACTTTTAGCTTAAAAAGTAGAACTGTTGATCTCGACAAATGGAGACTGTTAGTTAAAAAAACGGATGGTTTAAAAATGCAACTTTTATTTAATTCACAACACATGCACACATTTTTAAGTTTATTTATGCACATTTAAACAAAATAAACTAAAATTACAGCTTTAATGGCTCTGTGTTATAAGTGGATGAGGGCTGCACGGGGGTGCAGTGGTTAGCCCTCTTGTCCCACAGTGAGAAGGCCCTGGTTCAAATCTCAGCTGGGTACCTTCTGTGTGACGTTTGAATGCTCTCCTCTCACATATGTGGGTTTTTCTACACAGTCCAGGTTCCTCCCACAGTTCAAAATCATGCTTAATTGGTTAAATGATATTTTCTAACTTGTCGCTTAGGTGTGAGTATGAGTGGTTGTCTGTCTTTGTGTGGCCCATCAAGGGTTATTCTCGCTCAATATTACCACATCTACTTTTTTAAAAGTTTCTCAGCTAAAGCTTGACTATGCTTTTTGTCTGTCATTACCACATGTCCAGCAGCTGTCTACTTAACAAATAAATTACTTTGAGTCATCTGTGCAATCATTAATGTCATCATCAATGAATGTCATCAGCTTGACATTCATTGATAAAGCAACTGGCTCAATATCAAACATTCCATCGAAATGTAAAATATTATATTTTTATGTTTAACTGTTATCGCATTCTTAGAGCTCTGTCAAAGAATGATCATATATAAATGTCTCTTAGATGTTTTAGAGTGAGTATAAATTGAGATCGTTTTTGAGTCTCGGCAGTTACCACATCAGTAAAACCTGTAACATCTGCTAAAACATGTCATGGTGTGCTGCCTATTTTTTTTTTACCAGCTGCGATTGCTAAGTTGCACCCGAAGAAAGAAAAAGAAAGAAACCACCAATCAGCTCTTTAGTTGCAGCAACAATTTTATGTAAAATGGAATACATTTAGTGTTTAAAGTGCGTGATGTGTGGGTAAGCATTCTTCAACAGAGCCATTGCCTTCACATTACCTCCTACTGTCCCCCCAAAATCTAACATGTGCAGGGGGTGTCCATAATCTAGCAGGCATTATTTACGGATCTGGTTTTTCGTTTTGATCACCTGTAGGATCATAGATATTGTGTGTGTGTCATAACAGAAGTGTCCATTCTAACGCTGCTCAGCATTCCAGCACAAGAGCACGTCTTTCTTGTCTGTAGGCTAACTTTAGAATATTGGATCTGCTTTCTCTTGTAAGTTTCCACATCATTTAAGAGTCAAGAATTGTGAACGTGACTCCGAGCGTTTATGTAATGTCATAAGAGGCGTTGTTCTTATTGTAAGTCTAGGCCCAACTGTAATATTTAAAACAATCTAGTCAGACACACTATAGCTTACTGATACACTGTCTTATCATTTTATAATAAACAATTTATAGTTTGTCTTGGGTCCTTTACTTGTTTATACCTCTCTTGACATTTTTTGGAGTGTCATGTTTATGCATTGTTTCACTCACCCTGGCACCTATAATTGACCTTTGAATCAGCATAAGCGTAAAAATCAAACACGCAAGGGGGAACCAAGTCCACTTGCATAAAGAAAACTTCAATTGAAACTTATTTAACGATTGTCATGTGATGGGACTGGATTCAAAACATTATTATTATTTTTATTATTATTATTAAAGTTATAATTATGTCAACAGAAAAATGTGGAGAGCTATAGAGCCAAAGTAACTGCACGGGTTCTCTTGAAACTTGTGTACACAATTCATTCATGTCATAAATATATTGACAATAATAATTCCAAAAGCCACATGTACTTTCTCATTGTATTTTTAAGAAAGTTTGCCCAAGACTAACACAAATAAAAAATAAATAGAGGAGCGCAAAAAAGGACCATTGGTGAAGTCTAAGATTTATTGATCTAATGTGCGTCAAGGGAATCAAACTGTAATTGTTATACCAACGCTGGCTGTTGCATCACAGTAACTGTAGTTCTTCTCAATATTAGCAGACAAAAATATAATGTGATTGCCTCAGAAAGCCAGATAATATTCAGAAATTTAACACCCCCCCCCCCCCCCCTTTTTTCAAGAATTTAACATGTTTACCGTAAGCTAATTTGTTAGAGTACCCATTTAAATTATTTAATTTTCAATGTGAGTACTTTTACTATTTTTTTTATTATTGGGCTCTCCATTCTACAAAGCATTTTGACCTTTTTTGCATTATAAAAAGACTATGATGTAGAGATGAATGAGAACAACAAAGTTAGTTATTTGGGGAAAACTGACTTAAAGGAGCCAAAAGAATTCCAGCTTGAGGCTAGATTGAATGTACTTGAGAAGTTAAGGTGATGTCAAGTCAACTGTAAAGTGAAGGGAAAAAAAAGTTCTACAAAGTGCGACGATTAGGTTAATTTAGGCGAATACTTGCAGGGCAGGGCACTGCTTCTTTCATTAACCCTTCTTTGATGGAATCAACCTGGATGAATCGGCTGCAGAGATTTGCTAGGTTATGTTGATGCTTAAATCAACCCACCGATTCCTTTTTATCGCAGTTTCTCCTTCACTTTTTGACTGATACCTTAAGGGGTCGCCTCAGCCAACCATCATAAACAACAGTTTTTCCCACTGCTATTGAATCGTGGGCTAAAAAGAGCCCCAAGAGCCTCGTGTGCAGACCTTGCTCCACATCAACCCATGACTTCAGTGCCAGTGTCCTGTGAGATCATTGACTCTGGGTATTGAATTCTAATAAGCCTTTTGGTGTATCCTAATGGCCTGCGTATCGAATGATGATATTGGCATGAGTTGATGGCCTCAGGATTGAATTATGATATTGGTGTGCTGCTGCTTAATGGCTCCTGGTATTGAATTATGATATTGGTGCACTTTGGCGGTGCAGGGATTGAATTATGATCTGACCTGATATCTGCTTATAGCTCCATCTGTGTAAATTTTAGTGTCAATTGTGGCTTCTGTTGCCAGATCTATAACCTGTCCTTAGGTCCAATCCATTTGACATCAGAATTAAAACACCCTTAAATCTTTAGCCTCAGTTGTCATTTACTTTTATCATTGTTTCTGTTTTAACTTCTATTCTTTGTGAGCCAACTCGTTAGTCCATGAAAGATTTAATTCATTTTGCTAAACCAAAAAATATAAAAAAAAAAGTTGAAAAGATTAATGTTTTAATAACACCCTTTTTAGTAGTAACATTGCTTTAGTGGCATCCCTTTTAGCAGTTTAATGGAATTGAATGGTAATGGCTCCAAATCTGAGTTCTTAATATCTGTAAGTGTCTACACCTTTGCTCTGTTTTTTTTGTGCTCTTTCCTATTTTTTCATAGTTTAAAAGCAACCTGGAGCATAATGGTCCTGCTGCCCTCTCACTGAGTAAATGGACATTCTGCCTCTGTGTCAGTCCTCTAAAAATAACACCGACTGCAGGCTGGGCTCAGCAGAAAACTACCTCCGATTATGATGATTCAACTAGCCTTGTATCTGCAGGTGTGTGTGTTGGATTGTGGTGCATGACGGTTTACAAATTGTTCTGTGAATTGTTAGCATCTTAACTGGGTTGCTGGTAGTTATGTTGTAAGTTGGTAACATTTTGCTCAGGCAGATAGAAAAAGTTTTTCACAGTTAAAGTACTTTGTGCAGTGCTTGCTAGCATTTTTTAAACCTATTTAAGTGTTAGCATTTTACAGAGATGTCTTCATTTTAGCCATTTAAAAACCACGACAGCCATAAAAAATCAGAACTACAAAACTGAGATTTTGTGCTGTTGTACCCATTACACCTCTCTTACATAATCTGTAAAATAAAAAGTTGTAGAACATTGAACAGGAAATGCCAAACTTTTTTACTAGTGTGTTTACTTTTCCCAGTAATGTATCAGACTTTAGCATTTTACAGCTGTCAATTGCATTAGTTATCATGTTATTCATAATTTAAAAGAAACTTACTTTCATACTAAGTATCATGTGGTGCAATACTTTTACCAGTGTCTTCATCCGGCCTACAGAAGTTTTACATGTCATGTTCTTATTGTCTTTAGTTTGTGCTCTTTTTCTTGTATTTGCGGTAAAGTTGGAATGGAATGCTAATTTTCCACATAGTACTGAGAATAGCATGGAATTGGCTATTTTTTTCTCTTACACATTTGTAACATGTCCATTGTTTTAGTATCTCATACTGCGATCGTCATATCACCTAAACTGTCATTATAATTCTTGACTCTTGCATGATTCCACGAATGAGGACCAACCCATGCTATACCTTCTTTGGGATGAGGAAAGCTTGTTGAGCCAACAGTACCCTTCAACTGTTAGTAAGCACAGGGGTACTTGAGTTTCACTTCTTAGATCATGGTTGTAGTTCCATAGCCATATTGTTTTTAGACTTTAATATTTCCTTTTCTTTGCACAGGAATGCTCACATTTTCACTTAATCTTAGTTAGCTTTGATTTTTGCTCAGTGAGTCCTTTAAAATTCTGTCATCATGTCTAATAGCTGTAAAATTCATTGAACGTGATGAGGCAGTACCTTAACCCCTCTGTAACCTTTGGCCCGAGCAGCTGTTAGATTGAAGCCATGGTTCAGTGCTGTATGACCCTCGCCATGACCCGGTCTGTCTGACTGGTCTAACCTTTAGATCTAACACATGATGACTACCATCTGTCTGGCATTTAACAGGTCTAGCTTCCTTGAACCTGAACTTGTTTGGACTCTCAAAGTAGAGAAGAAATTGAATATGTTGTGAGTTTTTCCAAAATTTTGCCAAAGATGTTGTTATATACTTATTTTAAAAATGTATACAACTCAATGTTAACTAAAAGTTTGATATTCAAGTCTCTCTTTATGAATATTCTGTTGGTGTCAGCTGGGGTTGTGGAGCCTCTGGATGTCTTATTCAAGCCCACAAAATGGGGCTGTGTAACCTGCCATCTTGCCTCTTAAGGCAGAGCTGTCTTGAGAGTCAGAGGAAGGGGCCATGTTTTGTAGACCCGGACTCATCCACTGACTGCTGTCTGACCCGGAGTTCAGTGGTGTGGTTATTAATAGGCCCGGAGGCCTCAACTTCCAGGAGGCCCTCTGATCAGCTCCAGATGTGGAATGAAAAAGGACAAATGTACGTTAGCCTATTCCATGTTTCACATGAGGCAGAAAGTGGGGGAGATAGGCATTTGGCGAGACTGATAAAGAGTGAGAGAGAGAGAGGAAGGGAGGGACAGAAGACCTTTCCACAGCAGGAGTGTGTTTTGTGGGTCTTTGTTTTCACGTGTGTGTTTTTTTTTTTTATTTATTACTCTCTCTGCCCTCAGACCAAAAGACTATAAAAACGTATGGTATCACCATGGTGACCATAATAACTACCTATAAAACAGCGTGTAAACTGTGAAATAAGACAAACAGACCAGAACAGCCTTGACTGGCTGGCTGAATGGCTGCCTTCCGCCATAAAACTATTTGAGAGCCAGACTGAAGGAATGCCTCGGAGGCTGCTGTGGCTGTCACGACACATGAAAGGATTAGTCTCTGTGTTTTATCTCCTCTTTATCTGATGGTAATGGATAAGCTGAGTGTAGCCTATCATCTGACGCTTTGGCTGGGAGTTTGATGTTTTAGTAGGGTGTCGTTTTGTTGAGTTGACCGCTTTGGTCTATTGATTGCCGTTTGATGGTTTTGATATGTCGACTGTGTGGAACAGGTCAAGTCTTTTATGCAGTGAATGCTCCAAATAGCTTTTAGCTGCGCCCCCCCCCCCATTACTCTAGTGGTTCGTTTGATGTTTGGATCAATCAATATAAAAAGCCCAAGTTCTTACACATGCTCCTTCTTATGTCCCACAGTGCTCAATTCCTCCTCCTTCTTTGTGTGGCATTAAATCACATTTTCTCAACACGAAATGAATGATACAATTACAAGTCATTACTTAGCCTAACACAAGCTAATTATTTTGTCATTAAGGCAAGGATTAGCTATGCTCGTTCTTTTATTCTCACTCTTTCTGTGCCGTTTTCCTCTGGAAAGTCATGCAAGCGGAGCAGAAATCTCTGCTCATAAAGGCTGAGTAAGACTGAGCCCCAGGACACGTTCTGTTGATGTTGATTGTATAGACCATGGGTGTCAAACTAATTCAGAAGAAATTGCGACACTAGACAGCAGTGACAGCGTGGATAGCCGACATTAAAGATTCCAGACACAAAGATATGTCTAACTAAATTGGGCTCTCTGATATATGCTTTTCATTTCTGTCCGGAAATCAACATGGTTCTTTTATAGGCCGTGGCACAGCTCATGCTGATGTGTCATCAGGCGTCGAGAGAAATTACTGGATACAACAGATAGTGGGGGCTAAATTAAAATGTGGAAAAAGGACATCATGCAGAGCAAGGACCTAATGTAGCATAGGCACGTGAGAGGCATGCACACCTTTTTCACTGTTCTTAAACTGCCAGCTGCCTAAAGCGGTTAGTTGTCCTTATATGGAAGTCAAAACAAATTACAGCAAACCCAATGGCTAACTAACTGAGAACAGAGCAACTCTCAACACTGCTCTCTTGTCAGGGGTCACAGACTTTCTAGGTCAGAAATAGATTGTAAATTAGTGTAGAAGGGTGTGGATGTCTGCTGTGTTCCATTGCTTGCACCTGCGACTCTGTCATTATTCACCGATGGTTGCTTGTATGTGCATTTAAAGTCATATGAAGAAATGGCTGCACAATGCAGATTGCCTTAAAAAATCCTTGGCTCTCAGCCTTGTATATGTGCTATAGGGCCAGAAGAGCCCCACTCTGCCCCTAGACTTGATTAATTCCTATCGCCTCTCTCCATGATCCCAGTTTCCATTTTTTAGTCTGTATCTGTGCACTCATCCCCTCCCCAATCTCTTCTCACTGGCACAGAATGGCTTCCTGGCAGAATGGAGGCATTAATTCAGGGATGAGAGGTGTGATTCTCACTCCCTCTGCTTCTTTCTCCCTCTCTCTATCAGTGCTGTGTTTGTAATGCCTGGCCTTTATCGTAGCTGAAACAGCTCACTACCCTCTGATCCTATCTCAGATCTCAATATCCTAGCCGTTCCAGCCTGTAAACGCATGGATGAAAAATCTTGCCCTTTCACCATCGCATTACACCCCAGCATATCGCCATATCCCTCTCTTCCCATTGCACTCTCCACACCACTCACCCTTTTGACACAGGCCTCCAGCGAGATCCGAACTCTCCAGAATGAGACCAAGTGAGCTCCACTTCCTCCACACTACAAGCTGTCTTAGTCTCATTATATTTGTATTTAGGCTCAGTCCAGGCCGCTAAATCCCCCCTCGTCAGACAATAGGTCGGGTAAAATAATGACTCGCTCTGAGAAAGCTTCGGGAGAGTTCAGGTTTGGGTATCGGTGAGATAAAACAACAACCAGTCTCTGAGCAGAGAAACACAGATCAATACAAACGAAGCTGCAGTGTAAAAAGGCTGTTTTTGATCCAGGCTTGCGTCAGCATCACTGAAGTGAGTCTTGACAGCTCCTGTGCAGTTGGAAGATATGGATCTGTGTTCAAAAAAGGACCAAAACGCTCAGGGAGCACAAGCGTCTTGATAGACTGTGGAGAGTGTTAGGCTGACCCTCGCCCCCAACTGTTCTGCACACAAACAGAATGAATAAGAAAAGCGTTCAGATCCTGTTTGCGGCAGTAAAACTCAAGTGTAAGTCTGCATTAAGGAAACTTGGTGGTTTCACTCCAATCTGAAAGAAGACTGGCTTAAAACAGAGATTCAGGAAGATATGGCTTACTTCTTAAACCCCCTCCTTTGTGGTGTGTGAAAACAGCATCTGTTGGCACATTTAGTTCTGTAACATGCTATGTCAAACGTAAGAAGGCAGGCAGCCAGGATTGCAGTGTCTTATCTCTGCTGCTGTTGTGCTGTGTTTTGAGGGGGCGTGCCTGTGATCTGTGATCATGTACCATGTCGTTGTAGCAAACGTGGTTGTTGCTCCTGACTGAGCTGCCACCCCGTGACTCCACCCCCACATACAGAACAGTCGGCTGCATAGGAGTTGCAGATGGAGGGGGGATTGGTGGTTTGAAAGGTAGCTTTTGCAGATTTCAGATAAGACGTCTTTCCAGACGCCTTTACTGTTTACTATCACAACCACACAACAGCCTCAGACATGTTGGAGATAAAAGGGGAAGATAAGCAAAGTGCGCGAGTGGGACAGAAAAACCTCATCTTTTTAACATCTGTGTCAAGTACAAAGTTTTTACTTTGTCGGAGGATGTGAAAGATGCCTTGTAGCTGGGAAAAAATGTTTTCTTATATCCGGCATGAATTCAAATATATTACACTTTTAAATGAATGTGCAAAGTACGCACCGAATATGCCGCAGTTCATCTGCATGATGTTTGAACTAATGGAGCAGTGGCATGTTCCTTGGTATGTTTGATCACGGGCAAGGGGTAAACAAAGAAGTTTCCAGGTTTCCGCTGTCATTTACTCTGCATAGAATAAGATCCAAAGCCTGTCCTTTGGTAGCATTATCTCCTCTGTGTGCTCTCCTGGTCACCGTGGTTGTACACACGGAAGCTGCAGATCTTCTCCTTTCTGTGTACATAACAATAACTTTGTTGTCATTCCAACAGTCTATCTGTCTCGGCATCGTTGGGAGCGTTGTGGCATAAGGAATCCTGCAAAAGTTTTGATATCTCAATTAAAGAGCGTCTGCCTCCTGTTATCTCATTTAGTCTGTAGTCAATATGATTGGCATAATCAGACATGCCTGATTGGGGTCCCCTTTTTTAATTAATCAGCCTCACTGTATCATCACCTGTGGCTCATTAGAGTAATTAGAGCAAATTTGTCAGATAGAAAGCCTTGTTTTGCCTGCAGACGAATGGAGGATGTCATTAAAACGCCTCAAATTGAATGTACACACCAGTGATCTGAAGACCATAGGTAATAGGATTTGTTTATCCAAAAGTGTTACCTGTTGTGTGTACACTCATGGTGGTAGGATTGAGATATTCCATTTATATGGAGCTAAACCTATCCTCTTACAAAAAAAATATAGCTCATTCAGCTATTTGGTGGTGAGCTAACAAGTTAGCAGATTTCCTCTCCTGAAACAGAGTTCAAAGAATGTGGAAAGACTGGGCTCCCAAAGTTACTGCAGCAGCCTGCCTGTGCATTCATGTGAGAGCACATGCATGTGGAGTAGTGCAAGAGGCTTCTTGGCCAAGTCGGTGTTGAAGTCTCTCTAGGGAGTGTTGGCAATCTGTTCCAATTGACTTTACAGCTGACCAGACGACCAAATGAACCAGGACAGGGACTGCTGCTGTGGGCCACTCCAGCCAAGCCAAGCAGTGCCTTTACAGCAATCATACAGACATTACAGCCCACTTAATGCTCGCCTGCACACACATATTCCATCCTCTGTTAAGCTGGACAGTGCAGTCCTTAACGGCCTAAGCTTGATTTAAAATAGGGCTAGAACAAATGTGAAAGGTTCAGTCAATTTCAATTCTCAACAAGTTAAATATTTTTAAAGATTAATTTTATTTTAAAGCAAATTTAAGGTGAGATACTTTGTTTCTCCTACTGATACTTAATTGAACATCATAGAATTTGTAGCATATGTAAACTTTTTCACACTTAAAGTCTCATCCCAACTATATATATTTTTTAAACTGTAAAATTGTTCCCAGTGGTCTTTTAATTATGATTATGCAGTTTTTCTGGCGAGCGTTTCCATTCAGTTAAGCCTCGTGATTCCACTGAGTGTGTTTTAGCAGCGCATGCGTGGTGTAGCCCGCTAGCATGCCATGGTGGCATTGTAGTGCAACAACTTGAAAAGCAACAACAATGGAGGTCATCCAGCAGCTCGTCTTTTTATTTCTTTATTTCTGGTACATGGTGTATATCAGGAATATAATGTTGTTTTAAAGAATATTGCGGGCGGCTAAGATGAATACATATGATGATAATGAATAGGCTCTGTATAGTGAACACATTTGTTGCCATTTACCTCATTGCTCATTCATATTTAGGTATTCCAATAAATATAACACATTTTATTAGATTTCTTCAAACAGGTTAGTATACCACCCTAGTCCTTGTAGCTTGAAAATGTATCATAAAAATTTTTCTGTTTTATTTTATAGATGGAGAGAAAAGGTGTTTCCCCTTTTGAAAGTTATGATTTAAAGCAGCTTTTGCGTTTGGCCTAGCTTTAGTTGAACAAAGATGTAGGTACTCACTGCCATTTATTCAAAACCGGTGCTGAAGTGCAAAAAAAAAACAAAAAAAAAAACCTAACTGCGTGTTTACTATTTTACCTGAGATGGTCTATTTTGCAATGTTTTCTGTGGGACTTAAAATAGCAGAAGTGGTCAGTATGATTGTGTGTGGCAGGAGCGATTGGGCTTCGTTAGATGTTATGCTCCATCAGCAAGACGAGAGAGTCAAGTTTGCCTGTGTTTGCCAATGTGGGTACAGTTTGCTGCATAGTCAAAAACCTGACTTAGTCCGCAGGTCCTTTTTTCGTTTTTTTGGACTAAGACCATGACCATAATTACTTGCTCACTTGGCATTGAATCAGTCCTCTTTTATATGTGATTTATTTTGCTTAGCAGTGGTGAGATTTATTTATTTATCTTTGAGGAAACAGGGATTTGGAAACACATTGGAATATATGAAGTAGAAAGGGATTGACCCCAGAATGGAAAAATTGGGACAGAATCTTGCTGAAAATGTATTGATTTGGTTTATGTGTTGAATTCATTTAACTTCTTAGAGAAAACACAAGGTCAAGGCAATATATTGAAAGTAAATTTTTATGAGCTGCATCAACTGCTTGGTAATTAAAGAAAATCTGTTGAATTAAAAAATTTTGTGTGGATTCCAATGCTTTAAGTTAGAAGAAACGTCAGCTTTATGATCATCTTTGATCTAACACATACTTTGTACTAATGTTATACACCATTCAAACATTTTTTAAAGACCCACGCCAATGAAAAATATGTTTTCTAACATGTGCTTTTGGTATTTTTCTCATGATGGAGGACATATATAAAGAATATTCAGCTTAAAATAGGATTTTTGAGTATTTCTTTATTCAAATTGTGAATCGGGAGAAGACAAAAAAATGCTGCAACCTACAACGGTCAGCTAGCCACATGCTCTCTGCTCTATTCTGAAGCATCCACTTGTAGACAACTAGATGTTGTAGATCTTCTTTTTTCTCATCTGAGCTCACATCTTGGCTCAAAACTGTACTCCTGGATGGCTCCAATATTGCTCGCCATTTTTGTTGCACCGCTAATGTTGCTTGGAGTTGTTAGAGGCTGTAAGCTAGCAGGAGAGTGTATAAACAGAGTGCCCCATAAACAGATGGCACCAATGGTCTCGCCCACAACTCGGAGGTGAATTTTTGATGAGCTATTGTTGCTCTGCAGAAACTATGTCATAGAAAACAACACAGATTTGCACCTTTTTGCCTAAAAATGGCATAATCCTAATAAAAGGACCACTGAGAACACTTTTGCAATAGATTAAAGATGATCAGACTGGGACTTTAAAGAAAGAAAGGTCTTGTCCCACTATACTATTGTAGTTTTACTTATACATTTAGAATTCAGTGAATGCTTCACTGAAAGAGAAATTGAACCTGTGCCTGAATATGTTCAAAACAATAAATATGCACATATAAAAATAAAAATATTGTTTTTTATTATCTCAGATTTAAGCAGTAACCAAACAAGACCACACAAAGTAATGTAAAAAAAACAGTTCTTTCAACATCATTGCCCTGAAAACAAAAGTTAAGCTTACTGTGACTGATCAAGTGTTCACTTGCACACCCTCTTGTGCACAATCATTTTTAATTTGTGTCAAACGCACAACAGCACAAATGCAAAAATAGCTTGCTGAACCAACAATCTTTTTAGAACATGCTGTGATTTAAAAAAAAAAAAAAAAAAAAAAAAAAGAAGAAGAACTGTAAAACTTTTGTCAAAATATTGACCCCTCTTTTCCACACTCTCCTAAACTATATTTTGCATTTTGGAACGCTTCCCTTCTTCAATTAGCGTTTGGGTTTCATCGTTAACGACATTTTCATGCATTGCTGTTGATACATGTCTATCTATAGCTGGTACTTAACCCCATCACATGGGGAGGGGCATTGCTTTCCACCACCTGAAGTTTTAAAGTTGGATGAACTATAAATATACTGTATTTATGGTATTTCAGAGTTTTTAAATGGGTGACTATATCATAGAAAAGTATATGTTAGTGAATAAGTTATCTTAAATTAGACTGAGAGGGTTTAATGATGCAGTTTAGTTAAATACATGCCTAATTCACTCTATTTGTTCTGCTGCTTATTTGATCTAAACTTAGACTAGATTAAAACTTTTGAATAAGTATTATTTTCTTTTTGTAACCAGCCACTTAAACAATTTGCTTATACTACTTTATATAATTTGTTAATCATAACAGATTTTCCTATTATGTTACTGTCATCTTAAACTAGTTTGTTCTTCTTGATGTCATGCTTTGAAGTAGCATTTTATTTATTATTATTTATTTGTAGCAGTTTGAATATTTCACCTATACCCATAAATTGGAGCATTTAGTTTATAACAATTAATTTGAAATGATTAAAATGTATTAGTTCTACTTCTCATCAAGCTTCTACACACGCTAGAATTCACTAACAGACAGTGCAGCTGCTCCATGGCCATGGGCAGGCATGCTGCCACATTAACTGCTCTGTGAGCAGCTAGAGCAAGATGGCATGTAAGCAAGTGAGCATTTTTCTTTTCTTTTTTTTCCCACTCTGTGCTGCTGTGTAAAATCCACAACAGAGGACAGTCAACCGAGTCTGTCTGCCTAATAATTTTTTATTTGATCTTTTGTGGATAAAACAAGATCACTGCTGCTCAGGGAGTTAAACTTAATGCTGATGTGGGAAAATCTCCTAATTAGTACTTGGTAACGCCGCTTCTTTAGAGAGTGGTAGTTTTTGGGGTGTGGGCAGTGTGGGGAGGCGGTTCTGTGTGCTCAACTGTGTTTTGGGACCTTGTCTGTAGACTGAGCCACAAGGGCCCCTGTGGTAATGTGTATATTAAATGATTAGTGTGTTAGCATAACGGCCCTTCAGCAGCGTTTAATCACTCTCTGGGGTGGGCGGCCTCACAGGAGGTGGATAGAAGGGGTGGGTGAGGGGGAGAGGGGGGGGGGGTGAAGGAGAGATTTAAACTGAGGAGACGGAACTGCTGGTTGACTGAGTGGATGATACGGTGAGAGCCCTCAATATGACGGTGGAGGGAAAAAAGGGAGTGTGTGATTCGGGGCAAGACTCCAACAGAAATATCCTCCTGCAATATTCACATGCTGAACACAGACAGAGATGCAATCTCAGAACTTGTGATGTCAATAAATTTGATCCAAAATCTAGAAAAGTTCCAGGATTCACTATTTACTATAATCAATGTGCATAAAGGCAGCTTAGAGCTCTGCTTTGACAACATTTGTGATCATTTTTATACAGCAATATTGGCTGAAAGAAATCATAAGGATGGAATTGGTCAACACTAAGGCAGGTTACGCAGTTATTAAAGACCCACTCCAATGAAAAATGTGTTTTTGGAGTTTTGGCGTGTTCTTATAGCATTTTTCTCATGATGATTGCTATATATGAAGAAAATGTAAACTCAAAACTGCATTTCTTTTTTCAAATTGTTGTGAACCAGGAACACATGAAAAAATGCCATTTGAAAAACCCTGTAGTTGTTGCGTACAAACTACAATCAGTAGACCACAAGCTTCCTGCTCCGCTGTATTTTGATGCATCCACTTGTACACTTGTAGATTCATTAAAGTCTTTATTTTCCTTGTCTACACTGGCTCAAAACTGTACGGAGGATATTGCTCGCCATGTTTGTTACACCGCTAATGTTAAGTTCAGGTTGTAAGGTGCTGTAAGCTAGCCAAAGAGTCTGTAAACAAAGGGATGATAGGAAAGGGGAGCAGGCTTACTTCATGCCAATGGTCCTGCCCACAACTCGGAGGTGAATAACTGATGAACTACTGCCGCTTTGTAGAAACTATGTCCTTAAAAACGATACAAGTTTTTTGATTTTGGTTAAAAGCAACATAACTGTATTAAAAAGACCACTAAGAATGCTTTTAAAATTGATCAAACAAAATCAAAGGGGGACTTTAAGTATTTCTAGAGACAGTGGTTACTAACTGACTTGTGGCAAGGATTCCATTTTGCTTGCAGTGTTGTTTAAATCACGTGAGATTTTGCTGCTGCTGCATTTAATCATCACTTACTAATGGAACCGGACAGCTGCTGTAAAAACAATTCCCTCTTTTCATGCTATATGAAGACAAATGTTTACTTTATTGACTGTTCTACCGATGACAAATGCACTCCGGAATTTTACAAAGTTTTGTGTTTGGTTTGCAGAAAGAACTAGACGCCACCGCCACACAGCTTGCCAATAGGCAGGACGAAAGTGAACAGTCCAGGAAGAAACTAATTGACCTGAGCCGTGAGTTCAAGAAGACCACTCCAGAGGTAAGAAAATCTGATGTTTACTGATGTGTCCCAACGTACGAAATATGCACACACAACCTGCGATTCACAAACTGTCAGTTTGCGTCAGCACCTGTTCTACTTTTCTTAAGTGCACCTCTAATTATTTACAAAGAAACCAATAAGAAAGAGAAGACAACACAAGAGATATACAGGCTTGGCTCCCAAAAATAGTATCTCCATTAGTTTCCGTGAAATCCTGAAGAGACAAAACAGAAAACCCCTCAGGAGTTTGTATTATCTGACCTAGTTTTTCATAGGAACAGAAAGTGTGGTCTGTTGGTGTGTATATGCAGGGAGAAAGGCGGAAAGGCAGAGCAGGAATGAGCAGTAGGGGGAGAAAGAGAGAGTGTGACACCACTACTAAGTGGGATCAGGAGGGAATTCTGTCCTGTTCCTGTGTTCCTATCACTCCTCCTGGGAATATTTGTTTTATCTCTGTTACCAAGGCAACCCTTTTCTAACCTCAGAGAGAAAACAAAGTATTGTTGTGTTATTATTGGTAATGTCACCATGGTGAATTATTGATGTTGGTATAAATTATGTATGAATGGTGTACACAGTGGATAGAAAATTGTCAACCCTCGGTAGAGTTGACAGTAGGCCTATTATAGTTACCACAGGATAGGGACTGTGACTATTGACTCCAGTGTGTTGCCCATCGCGGTTACAAGAATATACACACGAGAGAGCCCGCATACAAAAGATGCAAGTTTCACTTCACCCTACTCATTCATCTCTAGTCTCATTTCCAAGTATAACCACATTACTAGCAACAGAGGGAGACGAGATGGACAGAGGGAAATACACATGTAGAGGGCAAGACAGCCATGCATACAGAGAAAACATGAAGAGACGCAAAGGCTAAAGCACACAGAGGCAGATAGCCTAGATCACAGAACAGAACTCACACATTCATCAGTGTAACAAGGCTGTGATTTAAGAAGGCTCCTCTGGCGTCTGTGTGGCCCCTGGCATCTCCCTGGTATGTGGAGGAGGAATCTGAGCCAGGCCAGACGAGCGACAGGATTCATTACAGGGCTCTAACAGGCTCAATATGAATCGGCAATAAAAACTCTGGGCAGTTGGAAGTACAGAGGTGTTGAGACTGCCAACCCAACAGGCTCGGTCATAGCATGCGATGGCTTTCGCTTGATTAAAAAAAAAGTCTTGTGTGTTCCTGGAGCTGTGTTTTCTCTCATGTGGGGCTGTGTATTTGGTTGACCAGCCCATAGAGGGGGCTGTCAGCTCTCAGTGGTCTGTGTCAGTCAGCGGAGATCACAGTCACATCAGATTAGACTGCATTAGGCTGAGCGGGAGTCCGTCTCTGATCCATTATTCAACAACCAGGAGACCAGCCCACATTGACTGTGTCTCGTCTGCTGAGCTGTACTCGGTGTGAACTGCACTCATGGTCTGCATAATAACATGCACACACTCGCACAGCAGCTTTTGTAGCGTTTTGAAAGTAGTGCAAAGAAATGCAGCGTGAAAACAAAGTTTTTATAATTAGGACTGACACACTGTACAATTTTTAAGACTACATCTCACTGTGCTTCCTAAGTCGTCTAAATTATTCATTGAGTTCTTAATTTCCTTTTAGTTAGTCAAGCTCACTCTACTACACTGTTGTAAAGAAAAGGGTGGGAATGGTTGTAAAATGCCCCAAAGATTGCTAGCCAAAGGCAGTAGCAGTAAAACAACTTTTGTGTTTGTGTGTGTATGTGTGCATGGATGCAACGACACAGTTTGTGTTTAGCTGCAGGGCAGACAGACAGGGAATGGGAGTTCCATACTCCCTGGAGGATTCCTCGGGCTACCCTGTCTGCTGTCTGCTGGCAGCTTCCACACCAACCATCCATCTCCTGGTGCATGGGCCCCTCCACTCCCCTCAACACACTCACATATAGAATGACCGTGTGTGCATTGTTATGTTATATGGTCATAAATCTTTGTAGGGGGGAGCTGAAGGAGCAGCTTTTGAGTGGACCAATGAGTTTAGTGTCCTGCCGATTGAGTAGCTCACTGCTGGATTTTGAACTGCTTTACCTGCTTTAAAATGTCTTTATTTTGTGGCATTATTGTTGCAGTCAAAATTGGTTTTGTCTTTTGGTAAGGGGCGTCTAAATTTGTTCAGGTAAAATATGATAAAATAAAAGAAATTTCCAAACCACAACAAAACCTGATGGAAAATTCACATATTTGGATTCATGTGAGGGTGCTTTAAAAGAAAGGGAAGCTTTAGCAAAAGAGGGTGAAGTGCAGTGTTTAGGTCATTATTCACAGGAGGGGAATATTGAATTGGACCAGACAAACTGCCACAGTGACCTCTGATGAGTTAACAATAAACCAGGGTCACAGAGGTCATGACCTGTCCTCAGCCACAGACAAATGGCCTGTCTGCGCCAACCTGGGACTTGCCCAGTCCCAGACACTGGCGACGGGTCATCTTGGGATGCACATTACCCAAAGTTGTCAGACGCTTAGGTGGTTTGGAAAAAGCATAAAGACTCCTAAACACACATATGTCGTTGCCCATCTTTCTTAGACTCACTTGTGAGAGTGAGAGTGTCCACAAACTGTGCAAATTAAGTGTTCCTGAACAGAATGTCCTATTCTGCAGCACTTCTTGCCATACGCTCCAGTTCAGTTTGTCAGCATGGAGGCTCGCCTACAGCGTTCTGATTTGCATGTTCCCTTGATACATACTCAACTAGCTATCTAATCTAAAACTGCTGACTTGTATTGGAAAGTCAAACAATAGGACATAGATAACGAAGCATTTGTTTTATATTAAAGAAAACTGTTCAATGACCTGAGCAATAACTTCAAGTGCAACTGAAAAGACACTTTGCATTAACTGTAGATTGGCTCTGTGGCTTATTGACTCTGCTCACATGTACTTCTGATGCCTTTAGGTGGCCCAGGTGGTGCTGCACCTGTTCCTATCAGGAACACGGTCCAGCACAGCACCCTGGGCAATAAACCTAACTTTACTGCTTACTCTTTTGCTGATCTTTTATACACCCTACTAAAGTCAGTTTCAGTAAATGGTGAGAATGGCATTCTTTTTCAACTCAATTATAGTGGTGCCTGTTTATTATTCTTTTCATGGGTGTCACATGCTTCTACATATTCACGTGAAGAATGAAACTCTTTGAACAATTTGATTTACTTATTTATCTCCCTTTTTTTTTCAGGATTTACGGAAACAGGTCGCCCCTTTGCTTAAGAGCTTCCAAGGAGAGGTGAGTGTGTTATGGAATGTATACTGACACTTCAAAACATTTCAATTTCATGTAACATTTATTGACTCGTCTTGCTCCCAATTTCAGTCCCTGACTTTAATTTTTTCTTTTGACTTGCTTATTAAAGTAGTCATTATTTGGCCCCGACATCTTCTTTATTTACTCTCACCACTATCTCATTTCCCCTCTTTCCTCTCCTTCTTTGCTTTGCTCTGCTCTTGATTTTCTGTCCTATTCATGAAGTCCTGTAGCCCGAGGGTGTGTTTAAATTGCATCCTGCAAAAACGTCACCACAAAACCCTATCTTAAGCCAGTTGCAATTCACTGACTGCCATTTCCTCAGACTTTGTATGTCTGCATTATTCAGTGGGTTTATTCGCCTCTCTTTTAAGGGAAGGTTTGGTGAATCATGAACCATTTTTTGTTTTTTTAAATTGCAATGTCTCACTATACAATTTTTAAGTTTCTAGACCAATAGCGTGTTGATTGTTTGCTTGCGCTACAATTGTATTGGTACTGCTCCCTTCTATCTTCTTCCTCATCATTTTGGCCTAATTCCATTTTGACTCCTCCTTTCTGGCAGCTATGCACTTGCAGTTCACTCCTGTATGTGAAAGTCAGAATGTAGGAGTGGAAGTGGCTGGTTCAGATTCAGACAGGGGCTTTATTTGGGGTTGGAAAGGGTGGGTGGTTACTTGCAGACATACACACAGAGTAGGACTCACACGTACTCAAGCAAAATCATCTCAATACATAGTGACATGGCTGTTTTGCTACTGGCCATAGAGCATTACAGTTTAACACTGGGTTAGTTTCCATATTCTTGTGTTAGATCAACGACCACAGCAAGTGGTTAAGTAAAAATGCTGTAATTTATAGTGGTTCCACCATGTTCTGCTGATGATCCGCAGTCTATTTAGAGAACAGAAACAGCAGCATAATTGGGGCTTTGTCAGCTGTTTCCACCATCTTTATGTTGACACACCTTGGCGGCATGCACACCAGAACACGCTGAGACTCGTAGTGGGTGGTCGTGGAACTGAGAGACATTATCTTATGATTATTGAGATAATACTGTACACCCGCGCCAGTCTCAGAACAGCCCATCAATCAGGCGACTATTCTGCACACTTGCATGCCACAACACGAGTCGCTATGAGGATATGTAATTTTAGCCTCTTTGTTTGCTTACTCTTCAATCCTTTGATCAAGGGCAAGACAGCACCAAGAACCAGAGGGGGTCCTTTTAGATTTTCACACAAACCTATCTTTTGGCTTTTATTCTGGAAGTAAAGGCTAACTCAATCAAATATGGAGACAAACCAAGAAAGAGTTTCAGCCCGCAAACTTTAAAGCTTTACTTATTTTTTTTTTATTATTGAAAGGTACTTGTCGTCAGGTTATGATTTTTATCGATAATTATACCATTTCCACAAGGCCAGTTTGGCAAACTAGTTTGTGTTAATATTGAATTCTCATAGTTTCTTGTTGGTCCATCGATCAGATAAGCTTTTCCATTATCCAAGGCCTTAGTCTCTGCTTCCCATAGCCTCCTCTTATCAGACTCCACTGGGGCCACACACACACACACAACACACACACACGTACGTATGTACAGGTCAGCCTGATGCCCTTCACGCACTATGGTTGAGATAGGGGAGTGAGGCAGTGCTGAGTGATGGTGGCACAAGGTGCTGACGTATGTACGTATGTGTTTGTGTGTGGGGATGTGTCAGGGATACATTTTGCTTTTGTAAGCATTTCTCACCAATAACCCTCTGATACTGGTGAGGTATCATTTGTGTCACTTCATTTGTTGTGTATGTGTGCACGTTGGGGGCAGGGGAGCGTGTAATAGCAGATGTCATTGGGATTGGTTGAAAGAACTGCAGTTTGGAACAGCAGGCTTGGATTTGCAAATCCTGGGTGGTCTTCTAATGGTTCTGGTCTTGCAGTTAACCTGCCTTTAACTGTAGGGTGTGTCCTACATTAAAAGTCTATTTCCTGCCTCCCATGTCAGGCTATATAAAGCTGTTGTACCACTAACCTTGGCCCAGTCACTGCACAGCCATGTTGCTGATTTCTTTTACTGTTATCAGCAAAACATTTTTGTGAGGGTATTTTTTTTTTGGTTGGGTGTCTTTCCACATTGTAATCCTTAAAATTTTTGATCAAACACTGTTTTATGTAGATATGAATAGATGTTTGCACACTAGCTGGTCATCGGTGTGCCAAAGGTATTAGTGCTTAACATTTGTAATCTTCCATGAGAGGCTGTTCATTTGAGTATCATAATCACTTAATTTCAGACGGCATTTTGAAACTGTAAAATGCACAATGTAGCTTGATATGTGAATCAGCTAAATGTTGGGTTTTGGGTGTGTCTGTTTGCGGGGGTGAAAAAAATAGCAGGCTGGTAAAACAGGCTAAGGTGCGTGATGGAGATTCATGTGAGAAACACTGACACTAAAACAACTCAGAGGAAAAGTAATGAGTCAGACAACATGAAATTGACAAGAAATGAATTGAAATAAAAATACAGTGGAGGGCGGGGGGGTGCTGGCACCAGCCTACTCAGGGCCAGATGTTTTGCGGCTAAAATCTAGAGATGAATCAAAGCCATGTGAAGAGATTTATTAGGTTCCCATAGGAGCACAGGCAGTATTACATGTAACCCGCTCTGTTTACAGTGGCAAGAACCCCTAAACCACCCATCAACTACACTACTGGCTTGGCTGGGAATGTGAAGACTTTGTATTTGGGCTTATACAGGCTTTTGTCTTCATTCTTTTTCTCTTTGTTAATGCGCTGGAGGAGGCTGTTTAGTCTGAGTGCATGAGCCAGAGTAGTCAGCTGTACCTCTGCCTATTACAGTAGCACCATCTGAATGTCTTTATTTGGCATCTGTTTCCTTAGACTCTGACTTGACTTCAGATGTTTTGCCTACGCTCTCTGTTTCTCATATTGAAGAGTGACACTTTGGCTGTAATGCAGCCATTCCTTCATGTTTCAACATTGAAAACATTACGTTTTTTTTAATATAAAGAATTAGTTTTTTATGGATCCTTTTTAATGCTGTACATTTCAATAATGTTGGTGATGGAATGCATGCCGTGCCTGCCTGTTTTAATGGCTACATCAGTAATGGATCCACACTGTATTGCTACTAAGAGCTGACTGAATAATCTGCCCCTGCTGTGGCTGGAAAGACTGAGCCAGCTGTTTAATGATGTCAGTGTGCTGGAGGGAGCACACACTTTTGTACACACTCACGCACGAGTGCACGCAAATACCGACAGACCCGGGCACACTTGCTCGAGGACAGACCGACGTGGACAAGCATAGTCGCATGGCAAACGAAACACATCCGTCAGCGGCTGAACAGCTGAACTGGATTTACGGGAAGAAAACACCCAAGCAGTTCCTGTCAAAATGCCCAATCACATGCAACATACCAGAGCAAAGTGATGATGGACAGTTGTGTAGACTAACCCTAATGTGAATTTAATGGGCAGACTTTCAAAATGCATTAATTTGACTATTAGAAATGAGGTTGCGTAAGTGAGAATTAACCAATTATTTTTCATTTGTCATCTTTGCAGATCGATGCCTTGAGTAAGAGGAGTAAAGAAGCAGAGGCCGCCTTCTTGAACGTATACAAGAAAATAATCGATGTCCCTGGTAAGAACGAGCTTAATTTCATGCTGTATGTCAAAGTGTGTCTATTTTAAAGCATTGAGCATAAATCTTTGGATAAACAGTTATTCATGGACTCAATATCCATAGTGCAAAGGAGAAAAAGAACGACGCTGCTCCTTCAGTGCTCATCGACGCATTTACAGGGCTCTAATATGTAGCCTGGAGATCTCAGCCAAACGTGTGTAGCTTTTAGATGGTCTTAACAGAAGGTGCATTTTGATATGGGTGACTGGTGCACTCACTGATGGCTGTTGTAAAGTGCACACACTTGAGTAGTCCCGTTCGGTGCACGGAGGCTTAGGAAAGTTACAAAACACGCAGTCACAGTGCTACTGGTTGAAGATTTTCAGCTGTGCGGGAGCCCTTGGGGGACAGTGTATGTAGGAATGAGAAAGGAGTTGAGTTCATCTATAGCGTAAGGAGGTCATCATATTCCCACATGGATAGACCTACAGTAATATCTTTGGATTGTACTGCTCCCAATAAGTCAGCGCCAGCTCTGACGGTGCTATTCTTAACTTGGAGCGAGACAATGATGTAATGCCTGATGCACACGCGCATTGAAACACACAGACACACACTCGTAGAAACACACACACAGACCAGCCTGACTAATGCAGCAGTCTTGAAAGAGGAAACACTGTGTTTTGTTCTGTCTTCTGTCAGCTGAAGGCCTGGTTAGTCAGCCAGTGTGCTCTGCTTTAGATTAAAGGTGTCTGGCGAGAGTGTTCAGCACCAGTGGCCCACAAGTCAAACTGCTTTTAACTGGTTGTGCAGCTGGCTTGAAGAGGGCTTACATGAAGGACAAAACTTTGATAAGAAGCAAAGAAAGTTGATTTCCAAGGGCGCCAAAGCCGATAGGATCCAGGACGTACAGTTACACTGCTTCGTATTTGTTTCTGTTTGTGTGTTCGTGTGGGACTGTAAAAGTGAGCGTGTGTTTATGCAAAGGTGTATATGCGTGCATGTGCGTGCCAAAACAGAGCCCTCCATGGTGTGTCACCTTGACAGCATAAAATCAGCATGAAATTCCCCAATCGTTCTCTGCTGATCTCTCATTAGCATAGTTAAGATATCTAACTGCGTCAGACATTAGACACACTCACACTCACACACACACACACACACAAAACCCTTACCCCCACCCCCCAGCTGTAAGCTGTCAGTTCCTCTACAACACACACACATAAACACACATACGCATAAACTGCTCTTTTAGCTGGCATGCTGATGAGCGTCGCCTGCGTCTCTTGGCTGCCTGTCACCAGTCTGCCACCCATGAGCACCAATCAGATGTGATTGGCCTGACTGACAGGGCTCTCTTCATCACACTGACAGTTAACCCTGCTGTGTGTTCCCAGAGTTGTTGGTAAAAGGCCTCTAGAAAGTTTCTTTTTTTCCCCTCTGTCTTTGTTTCTTTAATCTCTTATTCCTTTCTTTCTACTGCAGTTTTTTTTGTTGCGTTCCACTATGTCCAACCGTCTGCTCCCATCTTTCTCTTCTCTCTGGCTTTGAAACTTCATCATAGTGAGCACTTTAACTGATCACAGCCCAATAATATTTCTATTTAATGTCTCTGATCTGTGTTTCCGTCTAAATCTACTGATATCTCCTCCAGTTCTCCTGCTGCGTTAGCAATTGATGGAGACAACAATCGCCCTGCGCACGGTGCTCGTGTTTATCTGATAAATTAACAATGTTCCTCTAAATAATGGCTTACTTAGTATCATTTAGTGTATTTTATGCAGAACTTTTTGTCAAAGAGGAAGAGAGCATCCAGGATGTACTTAAATCTGAACTGACTGTGATTAGGACTATAGATCAAAAGCAATTTAACTGGAAGAAAACAATTTGTCAAGATAGAACAATTTACATCAGATTATTTGTGATGTCCCGTACGGTTCGATTCTGGGCCCATAACTCTTCAACATTGATATAAATATATATATTTAGATCAATTATAAATTCAATGCATCAAAACTGTTAAAACTCATATTTGCTGATTATACTGAATCAGATGATTACAAGGAACTTAGCAATGTGGTTAATGCAGAGCAAAATGAAATAAGAAGCTATGAAGCCGTACAGTTTTGAGCCAGATTACAGTTAAGACAAGGAAAATGAAGATGTACATGGATCTATTTGTCTGCAAGTGGATGCATCGAAGTGTAGTGGAGCAGGGAGCTTGTGGCCTGCCGAGTGTAGTTTGTACATAACGACTACAATCTTTTCTATAAATTCAGGAAAATGTACAAAGAAGCAATATCGAGATGAGGGGACCTAAAGGTTTCTGGGTGTTGATTTAAACTCTAAATATGAGTGTGTGCACTTAGAGGATTTTGTAATGTTTTCTGATTATAATCCATGAATGCTACATTTTTGCTCTTTGGTTTTATTAATATTTATAGTTATACAAAATAATATGCATTTGGACAGAGAAAGCATATATAACTACATAGATGTTAAGTTTTGTATTATGGCAACAATGGAATAAAAGTTAAGTAAAACACAATAGGGACGGGGTTATATACATTTGCTTCCACTTACTCTCAAGCTGTTTATAAAATTATTTATCTATCATTATATTTAAGTGGACTCAATGTGTTGTGTGTTTGTACTGTGTGTATGAGTGCATACAAGTCTATGAATGATTAAGAGCAATTATATTGGCATCATCTGCATGTGGATATATTCTTTATTTTTCCCTGACGAGGTTTGATTAACTGTTTAAGTTTTATTTCTTCTTTTGTATTTTCTTTCTGTTTTGATCATTTGATATAACAATAACAGCAACTGTCAGCCTTAGTTGATTAGTTGATGCTGCTCAGTCAGCAACCTAACTAAAACCATACTATACATTGCCCCAGTGATAGGGCAAATGACTTTAACAAATGGTAGACACATTGTCAACCAAATGTTGTTTTGTATTTTTACTATTGCATATGAAACGCACCCTAATGAATTGTATACATTTCATTCTCCATCAAGAATGTTCATTATTCTGTTCTAATTCAGTATTCTCGCTGGAATTGGTCATCCTTCAGAATAAAATCAAAGCTGTGGCTGGCTCCAGAACTGTTCTCTTGGAGCTTTTAGATTAATTGCCTTGCTCAAGGATACTTCACCAGGACAAACTCCTGCTCTCACAGGGCCTTGACTGTAGTTATTCCGAGCTCTCTACCTTGCCGCCCTTGCTTGTCTAATCTGCTTTGCAGTGTGTTAACACAGTGTGTTTTTTCTCCCTAGACCCTGTACCTGTGCTGGAGCTGGCTCAGCAGCTGCAGCTGAAGCTCCAGAGGATGCACGACATTGAGACAGAGAACACCAAACTTCGGGAGACACTGGAGGACTACAACAAAGAGTTCGCAGAGGTTAAAAACCAAGGTTAGAAACACGTGGGCGCAAATATGCACATTTGAGCATGTTCCCTAAGTTTCAGGGCACATAAATCTATGCCATTTAAAATCTTTCATTCATGCTAAAACCATCAGATATGATGATGTTTTAAGAGTTATTTTCAAATGATGCTTCTTTTCAGACTTTAGAGCACATGTCTAAACTTTTAAAGTTCTTAAAAACATTAAAACATGTTGTTAGTCTTGTGTTAATGTCTAGTTTACAAAGACAGATTTCTGTTATTTCACAGACTCAGATCAGACTTGTAAACCAATTTACTATTAGTATATTTAAACCATCAGCATTTTTCTATATTTCAGGAATTAAATTTGGACTCTATGCCATGAAAGGGGTACTTGCAGTGGATTTATTTCACTTTTTAAAAAACTATTAAAGCTGTGTTTACCTTCAAAACAAAATTGCAATGTACATTTTCTTTGAAGCAGGAGATTTAATGAGTACCATGGCCTTGTTTCTACAGTTTATCCAGGCAGTTCGCCTCTTAATAATAAAAAAAAAATCATCACCCTTGCCTGGCCAGTGTACAATTTGCACCTTTCAACTAAAAGTTGGTACACTGTACATTCTGCAACTGTACTAGTTATCTAGTTAGTACTAGATATGCTGCAGATCGATTAAGTATTGAGCTACAAAAGAGAGTGTGGAAGGTAAAAGGGGCGATGTCTCTTTTTGTCATAGCAGCCATGAAATGGTTAACTTGTTTAACATATTTGAATGATGGAAAAACTTCATTTTTTTAACAGTTCACATATTCTCCCAACTGTTGCATGTGTGAAATTAAAGCAACCTTCACACTGTCTGTAAGCAGCATATTTAATGAGTCTGCAGCTATGAATAGGATGCAGGGCTACTGCTATTTCCATTTTTCTAGTGACTGATTTGTTTTTATAGGAAGTATTTGTTTTAAAAAAAGCAGAAATATGGCAGCTGGACATATGAGGCCAAATGAGATTTATTGTCAGAATAGGAGATGTATTTTTGTCCCTAAAATATCAATACATACTGGACTTTATCACGACTTGTTGTTTTTGAAGAACATTCTTCCCTTTGTTTTTCTGAGGTTTTGTTTACTGGTTTAAAAGAAAAAAGATGCTTCTGTGGGGTAAAAGAAAGATGGAATACTGACAGGCTGAGAGATGAGTGTGAAGTGGCAATAAAAGTGTTGGAATTTTTGTGTAAAAGAAATGAGTGAGCAGGCGGGGAGTGTTTTGGAATCCCCCTTTTTTCCTCAGCAAGAGTTAATTGGAACAGCTCAATAGCGGCAGGGTTCCATTCTGCCATCGATTTTCCTTTTTTCCCTCTTCCTTTATTCCTCCTTCCCGCATCAATAGATAGGGGGGTATTTAAACCCCAAAACACACCGTGGAACTCCCACTCCTGTTAAACATACATGGACTCACCTGCACACACACGTGCACACACAGAGTGCAGGGGCCATTGATCCCTGCAACCTAAATGTTTAAAGTTCAGTAAAGCAGTTAAGGGGTAAGAGGGCTCTAAGGGGACTCTCCTCTATTGATTATGTGTCAGAGCAGTGAGACTGGAGTTTAAATCACACACGCACACACATATTGCTAAGAGCCCTCAGTCAAAGGCAGCAGGCAACATTGCTCTATTTCATTGTCTCCTTCACTTATATCTTTCTCTGGGAAACATGTACCAACACACTCACGGGTACTTGGCCCTGTTTATTACTCCAGTTATGCCTTAGATTTATTTCAGGCTACCTCATACAGAGCTCAGCTGTCAGCATGTTATGGGCTTTTAGTACTAATCCCGCTCTAATGAATACAGCATATCTACTGCGTGTGTTTTCTGTATTGGTCATGAATGTAAAGATTAGGCTGGAGCCATAAGGGCCAAGGTTTTTCGTCTGTGCTGATAGAGAAAACACAGGATTTAAAATGCTGCTTCCTCAGCAAAGGTCAGACACATCAGTTGCTGCTGTTTATAAAACATTGGAAACTTATCATATTCTGCTTCCTCATTTTTTCCCCTAAAGAATCTATCTGTATTTTTGAAAGATGTAGTAATCAGTCAGCAAATTATCAGCCTTTTTTATATTTCTTAAAGACCCACTCCAATGAAATTTTTTTTTTTGGTGTGTGTTTTAACATGTTCTTGTAGCTTTTTCTCATGATGTAGAACACGTAAAAAGAACAAAAAGATTAAAATTGCATTTATGAGTATTTTTTTTAACTCGAATTGTTGTGAATCAGGAGAAGACAAAAAATGCCTTTTGAAAAAACTTGTAGTTGTGACGTAAAACCTACAGTCGGCTGGCCATAAATTCCCTGCACTGCTCCATTCTGATTCCTTCACTTGGAGACAAACTATCCATCTGTATCTTTGTTTTTCTCATATGAGTTGACACCTGGCTCAAAACTGTAGGGCTGGATATCTTAGAAATTGCATTTTTGTTGCACCGGTAACGTTAGGTTGAGTTTGTGAGGGGCTGTAAGCTAGCAAGAGAGTTCAAACAAAGGGATGATGGAGGTGTTGGCAGTCTTACTCTGCGTCAGACAAAAAAACCTAACTTATACTGTTTTTGGTCATCAACAATTGTCTTTCTGCTCCAACCGTCCATCAGAGGTCACCATTAAGGCCTTGAAGGAGAAGATCAGAGAGTACGAGCAGTCTCTGAAGAACCAAGCGGAGAACCTGGCCCAAGAGAAGCAGCTCCAGATACACAATGACTATGCAGAGAAGGAGAGGTAAAGCTGCTGTGGATTTGTGTTTCTAATGATAGCTATTTTAAATCAGTGTCTCCTCTCTGTCCTTTTGGAACTAATTAACTCAAGACTGGAAAACTTTAAATTGCTCTTTTCAAGAAAGGCCATTTACATTCTAAAGAAAAGGGTTTTAATTGTTTTGGCTTGCCGATTTAATTCAGAGTTCTATGAAAAAGTAACCAGTTTATTTTTTATACGAGTGACTGTTAACTTGGATAGTAAGTGTGCCCTACTTTTTGAGTTAATAGTCAATAAATGTTTGTGCAATGTCTGAGTGACGAGCATTCATATGGTTTGCTGGTGCAAACCAGTAAACCCAGAATGAACAGATTACATTCAGCACTTCATTAAAGTGGCTCAGGAAAAAATCTTCACCCATGCTAATATGCAGCTATAGTGCTACACTATACAGATATAATAATGATAAATTAACTTAAACCCATTCAGCTGTAATTTTAATTGAAAATGACCCTATTATGCAGCTGCAGAATGAGTATTTTATTGTAATTTCATTTAAAATAAAATGCTAATCCTATTGTTTTTTTTATGACTGTGTTTGTCAGTGGATTAAAGACTTTCTGGCATGTAGTAAAAGATCAATTGTCCAACTGTATTTCCTGTACGTCAGTGTTTTATAGGCCCCTTCCTGTCTGCAGAGAACCGACTTCCTGTGTCTGAAAGTGGTACTAAATAGATGGCACCCCTTGATGCATTTTGATCTTGGAGGGAGTGAGGGAAGGGGAGATGGGCAAAGATTTAAAAAAAAAAAAAATGAAGGAGACAGCAGAAACATAAATAACACAGTTAGAGACAGAATGGTGGGAAAGTCTGGTGTTAAAGGGTGTCAAAATGCCATCCTCGCTCCGGATTATTGATGTTTTCACAGTTAGTGACAATTTTTCTGCAGAGCACAAGTTTTTTATGCCAAGAATCAGTCTGTTTTATCCGTGTGGTTTCTGTCACCCCTTCCCCCCCCTCTCTTAATCAACCCTAACTCAACCCACCCCCTGGGCGCAGAGTGCCCCAGTGGCCAGACATTCCTGCCTAATAGGGCTGCTTAATGAGGAGTGGGTTGTGTTTGGAGGTTTTTAGTGGGGAGAACACTTCAGAAACGCTGGGAAAATGGTTTTAAAAATGTATTTGAGCAAAATGCAAACCTAAGATTATCAGACTCATCTCTGGTGTGTGACTTTTTGTTTCTCTGTTTTTCTACCCTTGTAGAAAACTCCAGGAAAGCCAGGCCTCCATGTCCTCAAGGCTGGAAGAGGCTGAACACAAGGCCCAATCCCTACAGACAGGTACCGGTCCATTTAGTCATCACAAACTTGACTGCTAAATTAATCATTGGGGGAAAAAAGACAATATTTCTAAAAATCTGTTGCTGTTGTCTGGATTATTTGAAAATGTCCTCGTTTCAAAGATTTCTTTTTAAAGTTCATTTTTTTATATGTAGATGGATGGGGATATTCTTAGTCAACCATTAGGATCTGAGTATACATATACTCTGGACAGATATTTTGTGCTGTCACCCATTGGATTCTGAACTGCATAAAGTGGGACGGGTACACTGACCAAAGTTTACTCCTCCCAACTCAACAGCCTTCCAAAAACAGCAACTTGGTGGGACATAGTAAAAGTTTGAAGTTCTGTTGGGTCCAAAACAACACACCCCTAAATATGCACAAGTTCTGCACAGTAATAAAACTTTAACAAGTGATAACTTCCCACCCTTCCAAGCACACATATGCACATGTAGTTGATATAAATAAGATATAATGCAAAATTCACCCAAAAAACCTTGAAACAAGACCATCATAAAGGTAAACTACTTCAAGAGGAAATTGCTACCTGTGGTACTTGCTGTTTTTTGTCAATTTTGGAAACGGACAGTGCAGTAAGATATTTGGTATGAATCAGAGTTTGACTTCAAAACTGAAGCTTGTTTTAAAGCCAATTGAACTGGAGCAAGCCATATGTATAAGACAACTGGACTGAGCAAGTAAGACGTTACCCATATAAATGGCTTGCTGTACTTCTGGTTCCAACCAAATGAAGTCAATTCAGTCACCATTTTTC
The DNA here is from genome assembly GCA_036245035.1 of Adrianichthys oophorus. NCBI lineage: Eukaryota > Metazoa > Chordata > Actinopteri > Beloniformes > Adrianichthyidae > Adrianichthys > Adrianichthys oophorus. The sequence goes on along the minus strand of BSAI01000072.1, from coordinate 13,322,146 downwards.
CACGCTATCCATCCATCGCCATGTTGGAACCAGACGTCCTCAGTAAGTTGTTGTGGCAGTTTATTTCTTATTTTTAATGGCTGTTTATTTCTAAATAGAAGGCAATGGGATTTTGGCTTCTTGGAACCAGCGGGTACTACCTATTTGGAACACAAAGGGGGAGGGGTTACTCAGTCCAGTTCTCATAGACAGTCAATGGAGCCAGCTCAGATCACCATGTAGCCATTCTCTCAGAGGTGGATAATTCCAAGCCTCAAGTGTTGGTTTGCCTGCATTTCTAACAGATATCCTTACTCTACTTATGGCTGAGTACCTAGATCAGGTGGGTCCAGCCAATTAGAACATTGCAGAGCAAGGGTTTTTGGGAAAACCAGTGGTAAGGCAGGCCTCTGTGCTCTCCCCTGCACTGGCATTCCCTTCAAACTCCATGTTTTACAACAGAAGTAAACGTGTCCAGCCTGGTTTCTACAACTTTTTAAAAAAATCTCTTACTTCATTTTATATGTATGAAAATGTAGGCAAATTGGTTTCTTACCCTTTTTATTAAACGTTTGTCATCAGTATTGCCCACAAGCAGAGGTGTAGTCTTTCGTTTGAATGTGACAGTCAAATCTGCACATTACTGAAGTTTGTCACAACAAGTGAGAGGCTTGTTTGTCATGTCTGTTTGCCTGGTGTCAGAAAGGTGTGGGTTTGGTCACATCATGTCAGTATTGCAGTCAGCTACACCTTCTACAAAGAAGGTTCTATAGAAACCAGATGACCACGTCTTACAGCGGTCCATATTGGTCTGAAGGGGTTCATTAGATTTAAGTTAAATGGGGTTGTTTGATGAAAACAAGTTTTGTGCTGAATCCAGAAGAATCCAGAATTATAGATCAACTGTGGCAGTTAGTCAGTCTATAGTCTTTGTTTCTGCTTGCAAGCACAGGCGACACATTCCCTTATAGATTAATGTATGGTGAACCAGCACATTAGATACCACTTTATATCTTGGCAATATTTAGACGTAACTAGTTGCAAACTAAGCTGTATTTCAGTGTTACAAGGTGACATGTTGATGTTGGGAATGAGCCCAAACCTCAGAGGGAGGAGAAAAAAAGGCTCTTTAACGACTTTGTTTGAAAATTGACTTGTGGCCTTCAGCTTTTGTCTTACTCTCTTTTTTTCCCCTCATCTTTTACAGCACTTGAAACAACTCAGGCTGAGCTTTTTGATTTAAAGACAAAGTATGACGAAGAATCCACAGCAAAGTAAGTGCTTTGTTGAACAGCGAGTGTTTGCGGGTGACTTCTCCCCTCTGTCTGCACAATATTCTATTCCTGACATAATCATCCTGTTTGGAGAATCTGCCTTCTTAGAAACTCCCACTCTCCCTTCAACAGCTGGAATATCTCCCATAGCGCTCAGCAGCCTTCAGATCCCAGCAATATCCATGAAGTGACATTAAAAGGGATTGTAATTTATTCTGCCGCCTCAGCAAAGCACTAAATTACATTTCTTTGTGTTTTTTGGGTGTGTAATGACTATTTGCAGTGAGTATCAGTCATAACAGGTATTCCAAAAGTACCTGTAAGATGAGTATGAGCTGCATTGATTGCAAAAGTGATGGCCAGGATGACAACAGAAGCCTTTCCATGTTGGCACGCCACATTAACAAGTGCCACTTTATGACATTCACACTCCTCAATCCCTCTGGGTTTGTGGTTGGAACCAGGATGACTGTCCAAACTGCTTTTAGAAAGTCAAGAAAAAGTTTTTTGCGAAGAAAATGTGCGTTTATTTTACCCTTAATTACTGGTGTTTGACTTTCTTTGAGAAATAAAATACAGCATAAAAAGGGCATCCTGCATTCACACCTATAGTGCAGTAGAATGCCATCTTGACTCTTACAGACTATTCTAGACCTTCTTCTGCTCCCCAGACTCTCAATGTCTCTTCGTTCACAGCATTGTTGAAATGCTCAGAAGTTAAAAATAGATCAATTTTGTTTCCGTCTTCCTCAAAATATTTTTTCTTCTTTTCACTTAATGCGTTTTTTTTGCCCCTTTTATTATCCGAACAGAGTTTGTATGAGAGTTAAAGGTTACAGGAAGACACTGCATGCAGTGTAATGGCACCAATCAATAGGTTTCATTGTTCTAACAGAGGACTAGCCATAGTTTTTCTTTCTTTCCGCTAAAGTGCTTCTCTCCATCCCTTTAAGCTTTCCTTGTTGTCTGTGTCTCTTCTTCTTGTGTCTAAAGAAAAGGAAGTTTGTGGGGCCGCTTACAGGAGACTCTGATTAGGCACAGAGGCTAACAAGCACATGCCCGCCTACATCCACACATGCACACTAGAACTCACTCATTCACTCGCACTCACTTGCTCACTCGTGAGCCTGAAGCATTCAGGGTCCTTGACTATGTGGCGTGCTGTGATCTGAAAATTTAATGCAACGCTTTAAAGCACACACAAACCCTCTTTAACGCTGCACCCTCCCAATCCTCTGAGTCCTTCCCCAGTTTACTGCTTGGCTGAGCAAATTGCCAGTGTTTGGCTGAACGCAACTTTTAACCCTTTAACTGCATCCATTTCCATACTATTGAATACAAATGCCCTTCATATTTTTTCCTTCAAGAACACAGCGCACGAGGACAGAGCTGTGAACTTTTCACAGAGAATGACGCGGCATGACAAATCCCCAATCCTCTCGCTGCATTTGGGTAATCTGCCTTTTAAATATATGAACTTACATAGGCCTGGCTCTTATGTAAATACACGCACTGTAGGGTTATGACGACTTCCTAAGAATTCCATTGTTGCGGTGTCCAGTGTGTGGCGGAGTGTCAGCGGGAGGCTGGCCTGTAGATGTTGCATCGCTTCCTCCCCGTGTCAGCACTGCGAGGGTCTGCCCGACCGCTTTTTCATCGTTTACTCCGTGTTAAAGATTAATGATATATTGATCTCTGGCCTCACAGGATGCTGTGGTGTTGTGTGTTTTTGTAGGCTGCGCTCCATGCCGGAGTAGATGTTGCTTTAACTGTATAGACAGGGCCTGATGCAATTAGGGTTACCCATTTAATTGCTGGTAATTAAGCAGCAGTTGGCTTTTCTTTCCTGTGTCCATCTCGGGGGTATTTAAGCACAAAATGGCACACAAAACACACACACACAGACACTCTAGCAGCTAGGGTTTCTTTAAGCCTCCTTGAAATCCCCTAGGTAACATGCTGTGAAAACGCAATGTGGAGAGAGCCACAGAAAGAAAAGGAATGGAGTGATGAAAGCTAGGGGGCAAAAAGCAGGCCAGGGGCTGGAGGCTTCAGCAAGGAAGAAGGGGATAAGAGGCATGGAAGAGGAGGGAAATGAAAATCTAAATCAGGGGAATATCCTGCTGGCACTGAAGACAGAGACCAAGGAAGAGAGGGCCAAAGATGAGAGGAGAGGTGGAAGGGGAAAAAAAGATAAAGGAGTGGGGGAAAAGTGGAAGGGAACAGTTGAAAGGGGAAGGATAGAGATGAGCAGAGTACAGAAAAGAAAAGGAGCAGCTATGTGTGGAGCAGGATAGAGAAGATAAGAGATGAAAAGGCCTGTCTCAGATGCAGGAAGTAGAGTAAAGGCTCAGAGGCTCCAGGTTTTTTTTTTTTTTTTTTTTGGAGGTCCTTCTCTGATGTCACTGGGTGCACCGATTGGCTTTCATGGTACAAAGGAAGTGTGTGGTTTTTGTTGGCATTTTTGCATTTTCCCATACAGCTGTGCGACTAATGTAGAGCGCCTCCTAGTGGTTATCAGACTGTGCTTTATATACGCCTTTTTATCTATTTAAAATAAGACCCATCTTTGATTGGTAAGTGTTTGATGAATTTATGCCATGGGGTTCATTAGCAGGCCATGAACAGTCCCCGCTCTGCCCAGCGACTGACTGACTGTATCAGGATATACAGAAAATCCCTCGCCTGTGATCTGCTTTGGCCCTCATTCTCTAGCTTTGCCTTTATAATTCCCAAATACAGCCAAATCCAAAGGTTATTTAAGAAGAGTTTGTACATCTGTACTTTGATTAAATGATCACATTTGGAGCAGAAGCAGCGCTGTATTTGGGTTGCATTACTACCCATAAACGCTCTCCATTACAAGCTTTTCTAGCTTGTTGACCGCCTGACCTTACATTTGCGTGTGCAGGAGAGGGACTGAGCGAGTCCGGCACACTATAGCTTAAGACAGGATAAAAGCTGTTGAGGTAGTGTACTATTATGTTACTTAAATACATACCAGATCCTTTTAACTATTAAGGAAAAGTATGAAAGGAATAAAAGAGGAGAGCGAAACGTTCTCCCGCCCACATCTGATTCCTTTTGCTGCATTGCCCATGGCATTATGTTGACCTAATATCAACTGTGTCGGTTTTGTTAAACACATTCAAATCAGTAGTACTCAAGCCTATGGGACATAACGCTGTTTCTCATACTGTGACACACAAATACAAAAGCTGCGTGGGCTATTGGGTCCACTATCAAAGGATCACAGTCAAATCAGGAGTTCTTAATGGATGCAGCAGTGCACATATGCGCTCACATCCCTGCACTCGAAGCTCATGTATTTGTATCAGCAAGTAATGTCTTAAATAAACATGTCCGCATCTTTCTGCTGCATTTAGCACTATTCATAAGGTCAATATTTCCATGCTTCCTCACTCTGGGAACCATATACTGCTGTCCAGATTAATTTGCTCACCCTTGCACACTAAGAAATTTTAAACTAATCAACACTAATATTTATGGATTTTCCTTTGTTTTTTTTTTTTTAACCTGGAATCTATTTTAAAAAAAGTTCTGTTTCTATCTTTTACCATTTTCTGTCTAAAAACACTTAAGTCATATATTTTACCCATTAGTGGGAAAAAAGCTCTTCTTTTTTTCCCTCCTAAATGATCAAATGAGAGGTGGTAGCATGAGGTTGTATTTTTGGTCTGTGACCTCTAGCAAGTGAGAGGTGAACCGTCGCCTCCATCCAGACCATTAGTCAGACACAATCACACAGCTTCATAGCAGATTAGTCTGTTGTATTAGGATTTAAAGCTCTATTAATGTAATCCCTCTGTTTTACTGTGGCCTGGGTTTAGGGGCTTACATGTGCACACCCACACGCATGAACACACAGGTACACTTAAATACATGTAAGAAAGCACACACGCAAGCTGTTTGGGTTGCAAAGTTCACAATCGATGGATTAAAGCGAAATTTAGACAGTGGCTTAATGGATCCTTAACTTTTGGAACAATCACGGACACACGTGATGTGCGCAGGGTTCTGAGCTGACACTCATCTGCTCATTTTCCATTATTCGATGTTTTACGGAGGCTTTCACGTGTTTTTTAGAGTAATGATGTATATCTCCCTCAGGGCCGATGAGATTGAGATGGTGATGACAGACCTGGAAAGAGCCAATCAGGTAATGTCTGTTTTGTGACCAAAAAAAAAAGTAAGCCTCACACATAAACTTGTAAACAAGTGTCTTAAATGACCAAATAAAAGTTGCTTATCACTTTAGGGGATCCTGTTTCATTCACATGGTTACTACGCACCTACTAAAGCCATTCAGCTGAAATAAGGCCTGTAGTGCGCCCTCCACCCGCATGTTGCAAATATTCTTTTAGTATCTGTTAAATGTCATTGTTGTTAACTTTCATTGTTAGCCCAAGAGTATGATTTGTGGTAGAAAGAGGTAGCATAGGCATGTAATGTTAATATTGGCCTACAGGTTACCATTGCAGCCTTAATGCCGCACATACACAAAGACACACGCACTGTTCACACTTCTGATTTGAGATTCACGCAGGGTGACAGCACGGCCTTGAGCTTAGCCAGACTTTTTATATGCTTCTATAAGAAGAAAATGGAAAACAGGATTTCTTTTTTTTTGTGCAACGCACGCTTCTACACCCACCCAGTCAATAACATCTCTCAATATGGTTGCAATTAGGAACTCAGGGGAATCGGCTCCTTGTAACTCCTAATGATGGCAAGTTGGCCAATGTTGCAGATGATTCCCAACTGGAGCATCACAGCATGGCTACAAACACTTTTCTGTGGATATTTTAGTTCTGAGTATTTTTTAAAATAAAAAAGATCATTTTTTGATTTTTGTCTTACATTTTTATAGTAAATTTTCTCATAAGAATCAAAAGATTGTCTTCTTTTCTATATGGCCACGCTGCACTTTGATGGTGTAATGGAAACTTTTTTTTTTTCCCCCTCTTACTTGGGTTTTATTGCCTTTTTCCCAACACTTATACATCACAGCAAATTCAGACAAAAAAGGAGGAGGATGAACACACACACACCAGAAGTAGTTCTAAAGTGAGCCACACAAGAGAAACCAGTGGAAGATTATGATGTTTGGACCTCTTTTTGCACCTCTCTTTTTGTCTCCAGCGAGCAGAGGCGGCTCAGAGGGAGGCTGAGGCACTCAGAGAGCAGCTGTCCTTGACTAACCAATCCCTGCAGCTTAACAGCCCGGCCAAGGCTGACCCCAACACGGTGACACATTTTATCGATTCACTGAATTGTTTGGCAATGAGCTTGTAAAAGATTTAAAATGAGCTTTACACGCGAGGAACTGTTTGGTTGATGAATGTTTGGAATCGCTGTAGCCACTGGGTTCATAATTCCCAGAATGATTACTAGTCATTAACAGGAAGAGTGGAGATTCATAGTTTTCAGCAACTAATCAGTTGATGATGCCACAAACCAAAGTTTGAACTTTTTTTGATTTGATGTTTATTCATCTGAAGGAAAAGACAGTTTTCAAGATTTTTTTTTTATGTAAAACTGTATATTTTAAATAATAAAAAGCAGGACTTTAAATGAATGTCATTACAGGTTGTTTAATGTGTTAGTGATATCCTTTTTTTAAATCCCTTGAACTCCTGTGACATGTAGGAACAGTCTGCAGAGGGGGCATCCCACTCCAGTCTTGAGGCGGAACTCAGGGCCAAAGAAAGAGAGACCGCCCAGCTGGTGGAGGATGTCCAGAGACTGCAGGCCAGCCTGAGCAAACTCCGAGAGACCACCAGCTCTCAGATCACACAGCTGGAGCAGCAGCTGAGCAGCAAGTCGGCAGTTCTCAAGGTTCCACAAAAAAGAAAAAAAAAACATTGTCAGCTTTTAGACGCCATTTTCAATATGATTGTTTTGTCTTTTATACCAGCTTTTCGTTGTCCTCGCAGTATACCCCCTCTATTCACATGTACCTCTGCGATTTCTTTGATTTACAGGAGCTGGAGGAGAAACTGGAGAAGCAAGCCGACTATGAGGAGGTTAAGAAGGAGCTGAGGTAAATATGACACTGAACTATTAAACGAGCAGCACAGCTACTGTTCGAAAAAAAAAAGAAAACTGCTTTGACTTTCTGTTAAATGAGTAGGTGGAATGTTAAGAAGTCAGTACTACTTACTATAAAATAACATTAGAATTAACCTTCAGTGTATTTAAAAGTGAATTCTTAGAAAAAAATTACCTACCAGTAAAAGTTATAGAAAAAATGGACGTAATGAGTTCTCAAGGCCGTGAAGAACAGACACAGACAGAGCGCTGGTTTTAGATTTCTATTTGGCAAAAGCAGATAAATGAAATGACTTTGCTGTCCTCTTTTAGTAACACCGCCCCATATCCACCAACCACACTCTGTGGAGACTGAGTTAAAGTCCTCATGCCTGCTCAAGCACATAAGAAGGGTCTGCTGCAGAGGCGGCTGTCAATAATTTGTTTTTTTTGTGAGCGGAAACCAAGAGCTTCTAATGACTGTTTTAGCTTTGTTCGGAAGCCCTGGCCCCCGCTCTGGTGCCACACGGGGGGCAGGAGTTACCACTGCCACTTAAGTCACTGTTCTGAAGTCAGGGAACATTTCTTCCAGGACACTGATCAGGAATTAGCAAGGCACTCAATGTAGTGTTATAATTTTCCATTTTTTTTCATGTAGCCATGTAGAGGGAAGCTCAGCACCACGTGCTACTGCTGAATCAAGGGCACGGCTTCCCCTCCCTGCGCGCTGTAGTCGTTGAATCTTTTGCACAGCCTCCATTTTCATCCTCCTGCTACAGGACAGGATGATGCACTGAGGATGACGAAGAGGACGGCAATGATTCTCATAGTCTAAACAATAGCTAATGAATAATGCACACACACACTCCTGTCTGGTTCAGTAAGCACTGCTGGAGTGAACTGCCCAAGTACACGAATCCTGCATGGTAATTTGTCAAAGCAGATTTCAAAGTTTCTATTTATTATTGGAAATGAATCATCTGATTACTGAGGGAAGATGTTACTCCAACTCCCTCTGTAGCAGTAACAACATGGAATTAGGATTATTTTTGTTGTATAAATAGTTCTTACCTATAGTTGTTATCGTTTCTTTCAGATTTTGTATTTTTGTCTCTAAAAAATCATAAATACTGAAGATCTTTTTACCTTAAATGTGTGTTTAAATGTTTGATTAAATCTGATATAATTTTTACATTTGTTTTGTCAGTATCCTCAAGGCGATGGAGTTTGGAGCATCCGACTCTCTGCAGGTAAAAGAAAAAACTCTGAGTACTCCGCTGTTAAACTGTTACTTATTAAAGCAGTGACATAATAGTATAGGTAAATCAATAATATGAACACCTAAACAGTCATTTATAGGAAATGTTCGTCAAAAAAGTCCCGTTTTTGAACTTGTTTCATCTCTTCTGGGCCAGGATTCTTCCAAACCTCTGGAGGTGCTGCTGCTGGAGAGGAACCGTGCTCTTCAGTCCGAGAGTGCCGCTCTGCGCATCGCCAACACAGAGCTCAGCGGTGAGTCCAAAAGTTTAGGTTTTATGGGAAGAGGTCTGTAAAAAGCAGGAACAAAAACACATTAAGTTACCTGCTCAAGGTGTTATCCTCAGTGACAGCTGAGCAGGAATGCAGAATAACGTCAAGTGCATCAATAAAGTGCACAGTGACTAAGAGTTTCTGTTTTTGGGAAAGAGATTTTTGCTGACAAAAGTTCAGCGTCAAAATGGGTTTTACATTAACACTTTGAGTGTTGAGCACATCGATGGTTTCCTTGTTTTTGCAACAGACTGCTCAACAAGTATTTTACTGATGGAGAGCAATAAAAAGGCAGATTGCTCAAACCTAAAACTCGTTCCTGGGCTGTTTGTAGTGCAGTGAGAATCTAAAAGAAGTAAAAGTTCTGTTTTGACCTTCAGATGTTGACAGGAACAGAAATTCTGTAGAATTTTAGAGTTCAGCTATGAGGTGGAAAAATTCATTTTCTCTGAGAATACTTGAAAAAAAGGGTTTTTGCAATTTATTATTATTTTAAAATGTCTATCACCAAGTTTCCAACAGATTTCTTATCTAAAAAACCTCACTTAAATGAATAAAGGTATATTTTCTGCTAACTACCTCAACATTCGGGTGATCTGAGCATTAAATAAATGCATTTGACAATAAGGAGAACACTGTACTAATCCCCCTACATCAGGACTATTGCCCTCTGCACCACTGTTTATGGGTTTGAAATGTCATTGCTTTAGGCTTGAATAGTTGAATAGCTTTGAATTGATTAACATTCACAGTAAGGGAAGCTAACTGTCTTATTCAATCATGTTAAGTTTCTGTGGTTATGCATGAGAAGAATTCTCCCAAAGCGCTCCTAAAGATTTATTCTATTTTATTCTATTTATTCTAGTAGTTATTCAACTTTAGAAGACTGTTTTTATGTGTTTACATGTTGGAATGAATGTGAAAATCTTTAATTGAGCAACTTCCCAGAGATGGGAAAGAACACGATTCAGTCGTGTGTCCACCCATGCAATTGTTGTTCCAAACTTTTATTGCAGCTGTATGTATTTTGATATCTTGTAAGCCTGGAAATACTTTTACTAAAGACTGATGCAGCACCAAGAACAATATGCAAGACAGGGCTGCAGCCGCTTGAAGAATACGCAGATGATGCATTGTTTTTCCAAAGGATGTCTTTTACCCTGCTCGGTTACCTTTATGCTGCCCCAAAGAGATGGACTGAGTCATGGGCCAGGCTAATCTGCCCGAGTGGCATGGTGACAACTGTTTTGTTTGTCCTCTTGTTTTCTTCCAGGCTGTGGCTTACAAGAAAGGTTGCAATCACAAATGCATGGGCACTTTTGTCTGGGGGGGTTGGCAAAAAAGGAAAACAATGTTGAATAATTTGGAAAGATTCAACCAAGACAACTTTAAAGCTACTTTGTTCCTTTCTTGTTTTGGAACCCCTTTTTTGTTGGCTCCCCCATAATGCATTGTGTGTGCCCTTTCTTGTAGGGTCAGCCGGACGAAAAGGGACAGAAGAGTCTGCAGCAAAGGAGGAGACTTTGGGCAGCGATCCCTCGTCCTCGTCCCCTCCTCCCCTTCCCTCTCTCCCTTCCTCCTCTCAGCTGCCTATGTCTCGTGCTCCCATGGACCTCCTCAGCACTGCCACCAGCAGCAGCGAAACACACCCCTTTACTCCCACAGGCATTGGACAGGACATTTACTCCCCTGTGTTTCCTCTGGTGGGTGGTAAGATGGCTTTGAACTCCCTGATTCAGCGGCAGCTGCTTCAGACCTTCTACTCAAAAGTCTTGCATGAGTCATCTGGAATCCACAGTGGGGCGCTCCTCTTCACCCCATTCACTCCAACCTTGAGCTCCATCCCTACCTCCACCCCCGGCTCAGGGGCTGCTGCTATCCCACTTGCAGCCAGCAGCCCCCAGCCACCTCCAGCCAGTCCGGATATGGCTCCCGTCAATGGGAGCAGCACAGCAGGCAGCGCCCCCTCGCCATCGCCCAGCCACTCTGACGCCACCACCGGCAGCGTTCTGGACGGTGAGGATATGGACACAGCAGAAATTGCACGGCAGGTGAAGGAGCAGCTGATCAAGCACAACATAGGTCAGCGAGTGTTTGGCCACTATGTGCTGGGACTGTCCCAGGGTTCGGTCAGTGAAATCCTGGCCAGACCAAAGCCGTGGAACAAGCTAACCATCCGAGGAAAGGAGCCCTTTCATAAGATGAGGCAGTTCCTCGCCGATGAGCAGAACATCCTTGCACTGCGCAGCATCCAGGGACGGCAAAGAGGTTAGTTTGTGTATATTTAATGTGTGTGGGGGTGTAGAGAAGCCTGTGTTTGTGTGCTTGTCTTGTGTGTGTGAGTGAGTGTGGTAGCAATCAGCCCTGTACAGAATCATTGATTAGTTTGTCAATATGGACTAGCTTTTTATTTTCCTTTCTCTCTCTTTAACTCTCATTCTGTGCCACACCTGTGTCTTTTGAATGAGTTCCTAGCACGGACTAATCCCAGGAGCCTCTCCTAGCCATCGTGGTCAATGCAGAAACCTTTCACATGTCAATAGTATTGATCGTTTGGAACCAGCAGGAAGGCAGGGGTACTGTTAACTGCGGGTAGATTCGATTAGCCTGGGCATGCTTTTCTTAACGCATCAGGACATTTTTGATTGAAGGTGGCCTCAGCGGTTGAAGAAGGAAAAAAAGTATGCCAATGAGTCATAGATGGTCCACGTTAAGCAAAGGCTGCGCTTGGTATGCCTATGTTTTAAACATGCTGTTAAATTATGAATCCCACAGTTGTCAGTTTCAGCAGGGCTTTTTAAATAAGCACCAGAGTAGAAGTTTGGCTCCCACTGGGGCTGCAGATGGTTAAGATCAATGCATTTATGGTACCATATAATGTGCATTGGATGGAACAAACACGCCTTGTTGCAAAGCACTGTAAAGCACCATATAGTCTAGCTGTAAAAGGAGGAGGGAACAAAAACAAAAAAAAGAGAAACAGAAAACACACAAGTGCTGTAACATAGTGTGTGGTATATTGTTTTTAACAGAGGGCTCAGGCCAGCCCCAGCTTAGCCGAGTGTTTCAGGATGTTCCGAAGCGGAGAACCCTCTCCGATACAGCTTCACACACAGGTCTGTCCCCTTCACATGCAGCGATTTTAGCACGTTCTGTTTGTGTGGCATGTTTGTGATGGGGTGAAGTGTATCCATGCTGTGTGTCTGCGTGTGCGCCTATGTTGCCATTTATTAATTGTGGGCAGGCAAACAGACATAAATGTGCTTTGAAAGTAACCGCACACATCTAGTGACTTGCGTCACAGAAAGCCAGCATGTGTATTTAGGGATTTTATTGGTAGTTGTTATTTCTGTGTGGAGTCTTTCCTCGACGAGCCCTGCAGCACGTGTGCATGTGTGCCCTCCAAAGGGTCCAGACACATTAGGAGTATCTCTCCAATAAATTTGGTCAGTTGCCCATTGGTGGGAATGTTGCTCTTTGTGCCTTTGAAACGTTTTTTTTTTAAAATGCATTATTGTTCTTCGTATATTCGCTTGGCCACCCATTGTCTTTAACCATAATGTTTTCATCTCCTACTCCTCTGCTTCCAGGTAACATCACTGCTCGAGTCCGCACCCCAGAAGCAGGCTCAGATGAAGCCATCAAGTCCATCCTGGAGCAGGCAAAAAGAGAGCTGCAGGTGCAGAAAGTTGGTGAGTTGCAGCTTTTCCCATCTGCAAAGGAAATCTAAAGCTATGATCACACCGGGCTTAGAAATGTGCTTTCGAGCGACTGCTTTCAATAAAACGTCTATGTGAACGCGTGTACATGCACTTTTCAGTTCACACGTCGCTACGAAAGTTTTTAAGTCGTCATTGAAAGTGCAACAAAAGTTAAACCGGTTGAACTCTGACCAATCAGAGACTTTGCTTTGGTAACGATGTCTGACTAGAGTTCTTTTCAAAACACAGAAGTACCATCTGTTGATGACAGAGAAATGATTTATTGTGGTTTGAATTATCTGACAAGTTTTTCCATAAATCGGAATAGAGCTGTGAAAGAAACAGCCTGGAGCAATATTGGTGAGGTTTGTCCAACTTGATATTTCACACCAAGCCTGTTCCAACTGTGAGTACATGCGCTAGTATTGGGTAGCGACAGTCCAGTGTAAGCATCATATGCTAAAAGCACAGTCAAGAATGCACGTTTAGTGCGTTCTTGAACGCACCACACATGCCCAGTGTGTCCGTAGCATCAGGATGGATGCATCAGTTCTTTGATATTGACCCTTTGACTCTTTCTCAACAGATTTGTCTCATGCACAGCCATCATATGCAGGATTGAAAGGAGGGGGTGGAGGTGGAGCAGGGAGCAGTGGGTCGGACGAAGCAATCCGCTCCATCTTGGAACAAGCACGCAGAGAGATGGAGGCTCAACAGGCTGCACTTGAGCCCATCCTCAAAGCCTCATCTTCATCTTCCTCCTCAGCATCGCTATCTCAGAGAGACCTCCTGAGCTCCACACTCACTGCCCCCCTACCCCCATACAACCCCCTAGTTCTCTCACTCAAGAAGCCTCCCAGCGCCCTGTTGTCGTCCCCATCATCCACATCTCCAATCCTGGACTTCAGCTCTGGTATGAAGAGGGAAAGCCGATCTTCTTCAGGAATTGACGTGTCTGCTGATGGCGCCCTCAGGGTGAGTCGGACCTCTGAGGGCTCGGTCCGCTCCGGGAATGCTGGAGGAGTGGGTTACTGGAGAGAGCAGTGGTGGAGCAACATGCACACAGACTCCAGAAGGAACATATCCAGCCAGGCAGGAGAGGAGAACCACAACCAGGAGGACTCCAAAGAGGTAAGGGGTGTGGGCAAACCACAATGTCTTCTCTTTACAGGGCGTTTTTGCTCTGTTGTTGCCATGGAGCACTTTACCTTACCGATTCACTCCTCTTGTGTGCTTAGGGAATATTGGGTGACGGCGTATCTCGGCACAAACCGTGGAACAAGTTAAACCAGAGGAACAGAGAGCCATATCTCCGCATGCAGCCATGGCTCAATGGCGACCAGGGACAAAACGCACACATCCAGCAAGCTTCGAACCAAGGTAAGCACCAACACTCACCAGCATAAAATGCGGATCCACAAAGCATGCCAACCTTGGCCACAGCCTCCTTCCAAAACGCTGATGAGGGCTAGTTGTTGCTATCAGTGTGTCACTCACTGCCTCCCACCCTCTTAGCTTCTTTCCTACCATTCCCTCCCCTCTTTTCTCTCACAACCACCCCCCCATCTCCAGTGCTGTGGCAGTGTCAGCCAACAAGCTGCTGGTTTGTCATGTCATAGACAAGTTAGTGTCGCAGCGCCAGATGGCAGCTCAGTATGTGTGTATGTGCGCGTGTGTCTCTCTTTTCCTCTCTGGGGGTGTAAACAGCAGCTAATGTACACTGACAGCTCTTCACGACTGCTCTCTTCCAGCCTGCTGAGCTGCATCACAGCTCAACTCAGACAGAGAGGGGGAAAAAAAAGCTTCAAATTGAAAACTTAAGCACCTTTTGCTGTTTGTTTAACAGGATTGAATTTGTTGATGTCGTTTGACTGAAGTTCCTCGTGATCTGGAGATTGAATAGTTTTATTTTCCTAATGCAACATGTCAGCTAACCTGTGCGATTTTTGTCGCTGCGTCTGTCCGGCTCCAGCAGAGAGTACTCCGAAGACATCAGCGAGTTGCAGCCCGGCCCCCGAGTCCCCTCTCAGTTCGGCTGAGGAGTCTGTCAATGGCCTCACGGGGGATCCCCTCATTTCACAATCCTCGTCCCTCAAACCTCCATCTGACGATCCCTCAGGTGGGGAGTCTCAGCCCGGCACCCCACTGCCTGTACCAGGTCACTCGGGTCTCAGCATTCAGGAGATGGTTGCAATGTCTCCTGAACTCGACACTTATGCTATCACCAAGAAGGTTAAGGAGGTGTTAACCGATAATAACCTTGGTGAGAAAAGTGCAATTTAACTTTTATCTCCTCCTCACTAAAAACATTGATGCATCAGCGTGTCTTTCCCTCTTTCTTCTGCATAACCAGGCCAACGTCTGTTTGGGGAGACTATCCTGGGTCTGACTCAGGGTTCTGTCTCAGACCTGCTGGCCAGACCCAAACCCTGGCACAAACTGAGCCTGAAGGGCAGAGAGCCCTTTGTCCGCATGCAGCTCTGGCTCCAGGACCCACACAGTGTGGAGAAACTCATGGACATGAAACGCCTGGAGAAAAAAGGTGTGCACTCCACAAAATGAAACAAAAAAAAAAAACGAAGAAGCCGCCACACACACAAACAGATTCCACAAGCGTCTGCGTGATGTCAAACCTAATTACCTAAATCCCCCAAAAGAAATCTTTATCTCCAACAGCATTTACTTATTCTTTAAATTAATTCACATGACAAAGAACAACCCCAAGCAGCGGGATTTGAATTATACGTGCACATGTGCACGCACGGTATCTTTTGTGTAGGACAGCAGAGCATGTTGTGCGGATTGCAGTCATCTTGGTGTGATGTCAGTACCAATCAGGACTGCAGACATCACTTACTGTATTCAATGTGACAGCTCGGGGACTGCCGGGGGCCTGCTTACTCGGTCATCAGCACTCTTCTTCATCATCGTCGTCATCATAATAATCATCAGTGTCTATACGCTCACGTTTTTATCATCCGTTAGCTCATAGCCCCCCCCCAATCATTCTGTTGCCTGCCTTGGTTGCAAGATTTATTAAAGAATCAACAAACTCATCCAGCTGCCTTACGGTGACCCCTAACTGCCCACTTGAAGCAGTCTCTCTGAAGATGCATGTCAGAGCCCACCAGTACACGCAGCAGCCCCGGATCACTTACCCTTATGCTATACAGAAATCTAAAGAATAAAAAGGACCTGAAGTCCACGCTACCACTTTGTGTTCAGCTCTGTTTTAGTGACCACAACTCGTGCTTAAATAGAAGAGTTGACGCTGCTCTTGGCCACCAGCAGAACCCAGAGGAAACGCATGGGCTTCCAGAATGGCCACATTTGACCTCTCACTCTTGTGGTACAAACCTGCCAGGCAGCATCCAACTTTCAAAGTGGTCTAACCTTGTTTTGAGGGGTTGTTCCCTCGCAATACTAATATGTCTGGCAGCGTGTATTGGGGTTGGGGAAAATGTCAAGTCAATGCAAAGCTGCCATGAACCGTTCGGCGTTTTTATTTTTATTTTTTTGTAGCTGCTGGTGTCTGGCATAAATGGTAAAAGGTCTCTTGCTGTAAAATGGAAGTGGGTACTTTGAAGAGCTGGTTAGAAAAGCAATAGCGCCATCTAGTGGCTTAAAGTAATT
Organism: Adrianichthys oophorus; assembly: GCA_036245035.1. Classification (NCBI taxonomy): domain Eukaryota; kingdom Metazoa; phylum Chordata; class Actinopteri; order Beloniformes; family Adrianichthyidae; genus Adrianichthys; species Adrianichthys oophorus. The sequence goes on along the minus strand of BSAI01000072.1, from coordinate 13,305,978 downwards.
CTTGCATGGCTATTTTTGTGCTTTTAGAGGAAGAAGATATGTTTTCAATCACTTTTTGTCACAGTTTATTACATTCTGACCCTCCCAGAAGCATGAAATTCAATTATTTACTTCCTAGTTCTTATTTTTTATAGTGACTTTGCTGTCAGGCAATCATTATTTTCATTCACTTTTCAGCTACTCAATTTTACAATGTCTGTCCAGCTTTGCCTCATTTGAATGCGGTGTTCCCTCATTTATCGTAGGAGTTGTTTCAAAAAATAACAGACAAAAAGATGTTTTAAAGCTGTAAAACCCCTCACTACACACTAAATACAGTTTTCTCATCCTTTTCTCACTTTTCTCTTGCGTTTAAACTTTCAAAATTTATACTTTTGTAGAAGAATAAGTCCAGTACTATAGAATGAAAAGAAAGATCTGATCACAATCAAAGATTTGTGTATATTTGGCAAACTGAACGCATTCTGTGTAAGAGACAAGGGGAAAAACAGACAAACGGAAGTGATTCATTTGATAAGGTCAACGCCCCATTAAAATGCAGTTCACTATTAAAAGAAAAAAAGGACCACTGTTTAACGAAAAAGAAATTGGATATTAACATATGCTTTTAGTTCATTTATTAGGTCACCTTTTTTGTTGTTGTTGTTTTTTTTTTTCCAAAACTGATGTTGTTTTGTTGATTTTATTATTAAATTTTGCATATATACTGACTTCCCTTGTGTTATGTGTCGTTGAACAGCTTACATGAAGAGGCGGCTGAGCTCCCTGAGTGATGGTCACTTGGTAGACGGCGGCTTGGCGGGCTCCGATTATGTCCAAGGCTCCCAGAGTCCTGGGCAGCAGCAGCTGAAGAAGCCCAGGGTTGTGTTGGGCCCTGAAGAGAAGGAGGCCCTAAAAAAGGCTTATCAGCAGAAGCCTTATCCCTCCCCCAAAACCATAGAGGAGCTGGCCTCCCAGCTCAACCTGAAGACCAGTACTGTCATCAACTGGTTCCATAATTACAGGTCTGAACCACAAAAAGTAAAGAAAAGCTGCTTTTTTAGAGTCTAGGGTTTGCCTCATGTGCTATTTCTCAAGAATTGTTTTGAATTTTTAGCTAAAATCTAAATAAAACCCAAAATACACTTAAGCTGCTTTTATTTTCATGAATTCAATACTGTTACTTCGTATTTAAAAAGTCACAGCAAGCAGAAATAACTGCAGTTTTCATTAGGATTATCTAATTAAGCTGACGCCGGTGACATTTCATTAACTGAAGGCCATGTTTGAGAAGTCAGACTGAACTCATGTTTATCCAATAGGTCACGCATCAGAAGAGAGCTCTTCATAGAGGAAATCCAGGCAGCCGGAGGAGTGGGGACTGGCAGCGAGGGGGGCTCCCCTTCTCTTCGTGGGTCCAAATCAGGGGAAGGGGATAGCTGTGATGGCACAGAGTCTGAGGGCACAGCAGAGATTCGCCATGGACTAGGCATTGGCATGGAGGACCCCAGAGGATGCAAAGACCACGACATGGAGGCAGAGTCTGAGGCAGGGGGCTCTAATAACTCCCCTGCCCAGTTGGACTGCACCACCTCAGGCTTAGCCGGGTCAGGTTCCAGCTGTGGACAGAGTGGACTGGGGCTCTTTGGGCTTACAGACGCGTCCTCCAGTAGCTCTGTCTCTAGTACAATTCTCCCAGCCTCTGGCCCTGCCAGAAACCCCAGGGACAACAATCTGCGCAAGAAGAAAGCAGCCAATCTCAATAATATCATCCACAGGCTGGAGAAGGCTGCAAGCAAAGAGGATCCTTCAGAGTGGGAGTTCTAGCTCCCTCTGACTGTCCTTCATCCCCGTTGTCTCATAACCTCACAACCTCTAACCTTGGACCCCTCCTGCTCTGTTCCAGTTGGAGGTTGGACACAGCCAAAGTCAAGCTCAGCAGCCATTTTTATTACGTAGAAGCTTTCCAAAAAAGAGGAAAGAAACAAAGAATGGTTTGGGGAAAAAAAACCTTAAAAGAAGATTTACTGAATACATAGAAGAACAAAATAAGATAACTTAAGTGTCTCTCCTCTTTTTTTTAACTGATATTTGTTTTTGTACTGAGAAAAGCACTTAGCCGTCCTGCTGGCCTCCGGCCCTGCTGTACCTTCCCCCCCCCCCATCACCAGCCACTGGTGCACCAGACTGATTAGTCCTGAGCTGGGGTCTGACCCACAGCTGGGGTTGAAACCTGTACTCAGTAACACAGGCAAGGCCTGACACAGCAGCTGTCACAGTGATAGACACTGATAGATGATAGATAGAGACAGGAACTCTCTTACAAGAACTCTCACTTTGTTAAAGGAGATTTTTTCCCGCTCTTCTTGTCATTTCCCAAGTGTCCACAAACCTCCCCTCACTCAGTGAGACGCCTCATTTTTCACACTGTAGAGTGACTGTTACAAACCCTTTGCCTTTTTCACTCACTTGCGTGTGTGTTTTGTGTGTTGGG
>BSAI01000072.1:13259412-13303405 GCA_036245035.1 Adrianichthys oophorus | reverse complement strand
TTGTGTCAGTGTGTATGCGTTTGCATGCATACACACTCAGAGAAAGTGCGTGTGTGTGTGTGTGTGTGCACTCTTCTCAATGGCAGCATGTTTTTTCTTTTTTCAATATGTATGTCCTACACTCAAGGCCTGCTGGCTGAGCTGCCGGGGGTTACTGACTGATGAACTTAGACCTGTTGCGTCGCCTATCCTGCTGACGGCCATGGGATGGCCAGAAGGATCTGATGTTCATCACAAACACGCGTACTCATCTGGAGAGGAAGGAAGGAACCCTCTTTTTTTGCCTCCTTAGACCTTTCTTTTTAGGATGAAGGATGATCTGTTTCTGATACTGCTATCTGGTTGCCAATAAGAGATTGCACAGTCTATTGACTCTAAAGAGAACAAAATAGCGATTTTTAGAAAGCATTTTAATCAGTAAAAACTAAGAACAGAAAAAAGTAAAGAGTTGGATTTTTTTTAAATACAGTACAAACAAATTCCAGCGGTACTGTAGCTGTCTGACATGTTTCTTTTGTTGATTAAATTAGTGCACACCTAAACCCAGCACTGGACCTGCTGGAGTCTGTGTCTGCACCTCTGGAAAAACCACACACACACACACACACACAAAAACAGTTTCTGTTCACAAACTCATCTTTTATAGGCCAAATCAGGAAGAGTGTGTTGAGTGTGTGAATGCTTGTCTTCTTGTGTGCATTTTTACTTGCCTGCATGTAAGTCAGGGTTAAGGTCAATTCACTCAGTTGAATTAAAAAAAAAAAACAAGTGTAAAAAAAAAGAATTTTATTGACTGAAAAAAGGGTTTAAGCAAGCAAACTTGCTGAACTTGTGTACTTTCTGCTGGTTGCTGTCGAAGTGAGTTCACCCCAACCCTGGTGTGAGTAGTTGCCACTCTTCTCCAGTCTCTCCTGTATCCAGGGATGTAAGTCTTTTTTGCATTAAATTCTACTGTATACACTACAAATTATAAGGCATATCACCTCCTCCCTGTCCCACACAAGCCCTCAGTGCCTGTCAGCCCACTGCCTCCCCTTTTGTGCGTGTTTGCGCGGATGCACGCATGCCTGTTGATACATGCGTGTGAGAGATTGAGGAGCGTTTAGTGTAATCCAATGCGTGGGGGTCATATTTCGTATCTACTTGCACACACTACTAGTGCACAACTGACACCCTTCTTTAAGCTGTTTGATGCGTTACCATTACATTAATCTTCTCACAAAGTAGTGTAATATTATGATTTACTGTAGCTTGGTTTTATTGCTATTTTGCATTTATAGTTTGGTTTTTATTCTGCTTATTTATAGGTGCTGTATTTTTTTTTTCATTTAATGTCTTATCATACAAGTTGTCAATTTTTTAAGGGATTATACTGTTTCTGAGGGCAAGTAACATTTTTATTAGACGTATAGACTGCCGGCAGTATTGGTTAATATTTACAAAGATGTACTAGTTCTCGTTTGTTTGTATATTCATGAATCCTAAAGTTTAGTGTCATTTCAGTAGCTTTGAAAATGTGTTTTGCTACGGTTCATGCTCCCATACGCATTAAGCTCTTACCACAACTGTATGGCTCTTAAAATGCTAGCTAGAGAATCAAAGGACATATCAAGATCAGTAGATATAAAATAGCCTAATTCGTCTTTTTCTCCTGTTGTCTGATCATTTTTTATACCCCCCAACACTAACACTTGGCAAGGCATGCAGCCAGATGTCGCCCATCTAATTAATCACACCGATGTAATTATAACTGCTCCAAGTTTGTATGTTTTATCAAATAGGTCAAGTGAAATTACCTTAACATGAAAACTCGTGTTGAAAAGAGGTCATATCTGCCAAATTGAGATTAGAGAATTGTACCAGCTAGCAGGTGTGCTGCGCCACAATGAGCAGAGATAGCCAGCCTATGATTATGCAGAATTTCTATTGCAGTTCGTAACAAAGCACTTACTGAGATCTTTTTATGACTTAAACCTTGGACAGGGTCAGCAAACACTACAACGAAAATCCCAGAAGTCTGGGACGTTTATGCCTTTTTATATATATTTTAAAAAATTGTGGTTGTGAACCAAGCACAAACTCTCACATTGACACTAAAACTGGAGACATAATTCGGCTGGACCCATTCTCATCTTTGTCATAAACTATTCGTATCAAACTTGTCCTGTACAGTACAGACCGTTGATTTCAATTATCAGTCATACCTGTTCTTTGATTGAATCCTTTGATCAGAATTGGATTTTATTAAAAATGATCTGATAATTGTACAAATTCCTCAACAGGCTCCTCTCAGGGAGGCTTGATGTGAGACGTCCGTCCTCCCTGAAGGGCCCCCGTTGGACTGCTGGGACTGGACGACCACACAGGTTATTTTAGCATTTTAAGGGTCCATCAGCTCACCTAAACCATGTGAGATCATCAGATTTGTGCCTTTATCTGCCAAGCAGGGCACCAAGCTAGTGATATCATCAGCTGTTCGTATCGCTCACCCTGGTCCAAAGTTTTTCTCTCACGGTCTTCATATTGGTACTGAACGCGTTCTCTGGGGAAGCGTGTGTGTATTTGCTAAGTAACGGGAGGAAAGAAAATTCTTTTACGACTTAGCTGCAGTCATTTTTGGAGTCCGGGTATCATTTCAAACTGTTGTCTATGTTTTTATCCCCCCCTCCCCTCTTCACAATGCATTTCTTATGTTGTATTCAAACTATCAGCGAAAGGCCAGGGCTTTGAATGAAGGAGGAAGCATGTAGAATCAGCATACACTGTAATAACACTGAATTTATTCACGGGGCATTTTGTATTTTTCTGTTTGTGTCAGGTTTGCTGTGACATTAATTGCGGCACTACAGGTATTGATAATGACGTGTGCCAATTCTAATGCTTATCTGGAAAAAAAAAAAGTGTAAATACAGTCAATCGAGTAGCTGATTGATTCACTATTGTCACAGTGTGCTTTTTGTCTGAAGGCAGGAGGAGAGAAGGGACGATTCAGGACTTTTCCATGATCCACAGATATTTTTCTACAAATTTAAATCAGATGATTCTATACACTGTTGAATAACATTGTAAAGGTGTAAGAAATGCTGTATATCTTATCATGTTTTCTGAAGTCGTAAAGCTTTACTGTATGATCTGTTGAAGTAGTGGTTCTTCATTTTGACATGTTAGTTGTAATGGAAGCTGGAAAAGCAGCACTGGTCACATTCAGGAAAAAAGAAAAAGAAAAAAAGACAAACCTCAGATGTTTTTGTAATACTTTTAGATTATATCTTATGAAGTGGGTTTTGTAAGGAAACACTTTCTGAATCAGTGGTGCTGTATGCATAGCACACTCATTTTCACATTATACAGCACAATACACTCTCGTCTTTTAACCCCGCCCCTCTTCCACTCGCGTGCATTTTCCTTTTACTCGCGTTGGCGCCGGCTAATTTGGAAGTCTTAGGCCATTTCTTTGCTTATTTTAGCTACGGGCTCGACGCCGAGACAATAAACACGAGGTCGAGTCTCGCACGACTTAAAGAGAAGACGCAAAAGCCAAATAGTTACATCGTTTTTTTTTTTTTTTTACCCATTTCTATTGAAAGGTCGCTGACAGAATTTTTTGTGTATTGCTACCTAGTGTCGTTGCTTCATTTCACCCATAGCTTCAACCACAGTATAGTCTGATGACCAAATGACCTGGGGAGATCTTCACCCCCCTCTCCTCCTCCTCCTCTTTTGGAAAGCTTTAAGATGCTTGTTGAGGCTTCAGCAAGTTCAGAGTGTTTTTAGAGGATTTTCTCCAACCTGTCCATCAACAACGTTGAAGTAATAATTTTCATCATCTTAATTTGTGTGTGTGCGCGCAAGTATATGTTTGTCGTAGTACAAAAGGCTGCATGACTGTAAAGGGATGTTGTGTTTTTTTTTTTTCTTTGAAAGTTGTTTCCTCAGCACTTCTGTCACTCATGAGATGCTCTTCTTTTTCCTCCTGTGGGGTCTCCCTTTGGTTTTTTTCATGTATCATTGTTTCTTTTATCTTTCTATTTACTAAGCGTATCATGTTGTTTGTTCTCAGCACTGTAAAACAGTCCCTTCTACAACATTGAAAGCAATATCACTGTATGAAACGTTCACAATGTATTTGTTATGATTGACATTTGATTCATCATTATTATTCACTTGCACCCTAGGTGTGATAATTGAAGTAAATCTCTTTTATACAAATACTAACAGAGTTCTGTTGTGTGCTTTTTTTTCTGTTGGAAAATGTTGGGGGGTTTGGGAAAGAAAAGTATTCTCAGAGAAAAAGAGGTAGTTGGTTAGAAACTAGGAACAAAACGCAAGTCAAGGATTTTTTTTCAGCCCTTTGCAGTGTTTTCCGGTGAGTCCCAGGATTACAGATTATTTGAAAAAAAAAGAAAACCCAACAATGACCGGCATTCTCTGCTCCCGACAGGCCGTTACTCTGAGCTGCAGGGAGAGTTCTCTGCTGCAGTTTGGACCAGCTCGGAGCAGAAGGAGCTCATCCTGAAGCTGGAGCATGACCTGAGCACCATCCAGGCCATGTCCTCCCTGCCGCGCCCCGAAGGAGACGGGTCAGAGATCAGCAACATGGGGAACATCCCGGAGCCGATTAAGGAGGCCTCTGCATCGTTTGCTGGTAAAATCGTCTAAAATTTAGCTGACAAATGTTGATGATATTCAAGCAAAAAAAAAAAAGTCATTGTTTAGTTGTTCACCAAATTAGGATAATATGATTTCATTTTATCAGCATAGAAAAGGCATTAGACACAACTGGAAGGATATTAATTCAAAAGATAAAACAATTTTATGAGTGTGTAAATTAGTTTGTCTTGGGCAGAATCCAGGATTGAAAAAGAAATTACTGAAGCTACTATGATTGAGATTTTGCTGTAAAGCACAGAGGAGGCAGCATTATGGTATGTGGCTGCATTAGTGGTGAAGGTTTGGGGCTATCTGATATCAGGAATTTATAGACTACTGATCAACTCATTACTGTCAATAACAAAGAAGTGAAGTAAGATAAATGGCTTTTAATTTAAATATTTGCGCACAGATTTATAGTTTTTTTAAACATATTTGAAGCTAGAAAATGGCTTAAACTGATTTCTTTGTGCAGCTTTGATGCTGGTGGAAAATTCCTCACTACAGATCTTTAGATTTATATATTTTTTGTACTAAGGGAGAACAAAATGCACTTAATTAGAAGGAAGATCATTTTGTTAAAAGTTTTTCGTTTCGTAATTGCTGCAGATAAATTGCTCTGTTTTCATTTTCATTCAGGATAATCATATGGAATGTGCCTGGAAGACTTTGATGTCTTCATTTAAGTCGTGGCGTGTAACAACTGCTCGCTGTGTTGTCAGCAGGTTCAGGCGTGAGTCTCCACACGGAGCTTCCTCAGGGCCAGATGGACTCCCTGCTCTCCATCATCTCCAGCCAGAGGGAGCGGTTCCGCTCGCGTAACCAGGAGCTGGAAGCTGTGAGTTCTTCACACCCTCGCGCACGCCACCGCAGATGACATGTTTTCTTTTTGCGAGAGCGTTAACCCTTTAGTTTTCTTGCGCCTCCTCTCCCCCTGCAGGAGAATCGCTCCCTGCAGCAGACCATGCAGGCCCTGCAGAATGAACTGGATAGCCTGAGGGCTGACAACATCAAGCTCTATGAGAAAATAAAGTTCCTGCAGAGCTACCCAGGAAAAGTGAGTCTCTCATTGTGGCATTGATGCGGGATTCATCCTTGTTTATATCTGGAAAATCAGAGCGGAGGCTGATGACAGCTAGAAGAATGGAAGGACATCTCAGTTTTTGTGGGTTTTTTTGTGTTTTAGGCTGGCGGTAGCGATGACACAGTGATGCGTTACTCCTCTCAGTATGAAGAAAGACTGGATCCATTTTCCTCCTTCAGCAAGAGGGTAAAACACATGCACACACATTTCTGCCCTGAAAATTCATTTCCCTTTTCCTAAAAGGGCATCAGTTCAGTCCTTGTTGAGGAATTTAAAGTTTCCCATCTAAATAAAAGCTTTTTTCTTTCCAACAATATATTAAACTTTGTGATGTTATTCTATTCTAGTATTGTATTCAAATCTACATGATCCAGTTTTTCTGTCAGTTATCAAAGTAGCAGAAAAAATACTTGAGTTTAAGCCAAATTAAAAATATAATTTAAAGCGGTGTTTTCTGTACACAAAGGTGCCTAATTGGTCTAAATCAGGATATCAGCTCTGTGTTCATCCAAACAGACCAAGATTTCAGACGGAGTATTTAAAAAGTCATAAAATACCTTTTTACATCTTTATTCTTATTCATGACACTTTCATAAGAATGACTGTTGAATAAATTGTTCATACAGACAACAAAGTATCTTTTATTTTACATTGTTGGTTGGTGGTGTGATTTTCATCAAGGAGAAAATGCCATCCACTGAAATAAAAGTGTCTATGGATGGATGGAGATGATGATGATGATGATGATGATGATGAAGAAGAATGTTTTTAGATTGGGGCATATTTTTAATTTAGTACATGAAGTGAAGATTTGCTGAAAATAGTTTTGAGATTCCAGAAAAGACAATGGCCGTTTTTTGTTTTTTTTTGTTCTGTGTTGTCTCCAGGAGCGTCAGCGCCGATACCTGAGCCTCAGTCCTTGGGATAAAGCAACTCTCAGTCTGGTGAGTTTTACTCTCCTTGCGGTTCCTGTTTTTCGCTTTGGTGCCCCACAAACTTTGAGTCCTCTGTCTGCAGGGTCGTGTGATTCTCTCCAACAAGATGGCCAGGACTGTTGCTTTCTTCTACACCCTGTTCCTGCACTGTTTGGTCTTCTTGGTGGGTCCATTAAACCCTCTGGTGCACAGGTTTGGCCAAACCAGATGTTAACCACCTTCTCAAAAACTGTCCAGGTGCTGTACAAGACTGCTTGGAGCGAGAGTATTGGAAGAGACTGCACTGCTTTCTGTGCTAAAAAGTACGTGTGTATCAAAGCGTTTTCTAAAAAGCTTTTATTGGAAAATGCGAATAAATTCAGTCAAACAAAATCCTTTTCTTCCAGGTACGCTGACCATCTCCACCGCTTCCATGAGAACGACCAAAACCTTTAGGCTGCTCTGCATCACAAACCCATAGCTGCATGTCCTAAAGAAAAGTTTCTGGGTTTTCTGACTCCTTTGTTTTTGTAGTAGCAAACATCTCCACTAGGTGGCAGTATAGAACTATAACGTGTAACTGGAGGGACATTTTCAGGGTTTTTATGTTTATTAGAAATTATTGAGCAACCAAAATGAAGTTTTAGATGATTTAAAAATGACCAAATACTAATTTTGATTTAAAGAATTATACATTTACTAAAGTACATCCCAGTACTTGTTTTGTTTTTTCAGAATTGTGATTAATATTTGATTAGTTGGGTGTTTTAAAGGTAGAGGGCTGGTGGATTAATATATTAAAATACTATAATTGAATAGATGCAGTTTTTCAAGGTAATAGTAGAAGTATGATAATAGGGGGTTTTGTTGTCTTTGGGGTTTTTTGTTGTTTTTCTTGTGGGGTTGATGCATTTATGAAGGAGAGGATGTTCCTCCATAAGCGTAAGTTAAATAAGAAATTGTTTTTTTTCCTTCACTTGTTTACACAGCTTACACACGCTGATCTTTTCTTTTTGTCTTGATATCAACAGTGGGATTGTACGTGACTGGCTGTGGATTTTAGTCGACTGTCTTTGTTTCGTTACACATTAATGACACATTGACGGTTACTCCGTGTAAACCCAGCTTCAACAGCTTGCATGTTTGCTTCTCCTTTTTCCTCATCCTGTTCAAATAAAATCTATGCAGTTATGTGTCTTGTTTTCATTTGATCAACATTCTCAATTCCATCTTAATGGGTTTGCGGTGTCTGCACTGAACTGGTTTCCTGTGATACAGGACTGTCTTTTTTCAAAATGTACCTCATTTCCAAATATGCTATAACAGAAAAAAGTGTTTAGAAATAATTTTTAAATCGAATACAGTCTTTGTACAAATGCAAAGTAATTATCAAAGGTGTCCATATTTAAGACCCTTCTTAAGACAAAGATGAAGTTGCTGTCTAATAATGATTATGACTCATTTTTATTGGCTTAGATCAGATATTTCTATTGTCATTGTCACAAGTACAATGAAATTCTAAAAGTTCTTCCTGGTCCGTGTAACACTCGAATCTCAAAACAATCCATAGTAAAACTTGCGACTTAAAAACAATGAATAATGCTTAAAAGTGCATCATTCGGTTACTAAAAACAGAAAATGAAAATGTGTTTGTCGCCAGATTAAAGTGCATTTGTCATTTAAAATGAAACAGGTACTTGTTTAAATTGTTAAAACCAGAAAAAAAATATGTTTTTAAATAAATTTTGAATTTTCGTGCTGAATATGACATCATCTAGTTATAATGTGGATAGTTATTAAAATGCTTTGATCTGTTCATTTTTACATTCTAAATGTTGTTTTAAACCCTTCATGCTGTAAAACATGAATTTGCAATGTATTGTTCACTTGAACAGAACAGTTGAGTTTTTTTTTTTTTTTAATACAATTGGAAGTTAAGTGAGACATTAAGTGGTTGTTCATGAGTTTTGTTGTTGGGCAGATTATTTATTTGCTTTTACAGTGATTCAGTTAGTGCTTGAAAGATTTTTGGCAAATCTGCAGAGACAGATGTATATTTTTTTTAAGAATTTCGCTCTAGTAAAAATGGAAGTAAATTAGCTTTCTTATATGATTATTTCTTGGAATCATTGCTACTTCACTTTAGCAATATTACACTAAAAGTTTAAATCATGTGCTTTAAAATCATTGACAAAGTAAAGAATGAAGTATACCTTCAAGAAAAAGGTGCGTAATCATCAGTCCCCGTGAGCTTGAATCAAACTAAACAATCTTCCAGCAATAAATTATTTACCAAAATCACACCGTCAGAAATGTTGTTGTTGGTTAAAGCAATTAAGGAACTTTGCAGTTCTAAAAGACGGTTCAGTCATTTGGTTGGACATAAGAACCATAAATAAAACTAGGAAATGTTTTTCCTGAAATGGTGAAAATAAGTGCGCACTATCACCTGCAAGAAAAATCTCTAAAATGAATGTTCGGAGGTCATCTGACTGACGACCTCTCCAATTTTGGACACAAATTGTCACTACAACAGTCAGACAGCCAGCTATCTTGCGGTTTTTGCTTATTTTGTGTGATGATGTGTTGCAGGAGAAACTGGATGATCAAGAGTGAGGAGAACGCAGTGATCCTCCCTCCATCTAGATACGTGTGAGCTGTGGAAAGGTTCACCTTTGTTTCTTTACATTTGATTTTGGTGTCCAGATCAAACCGTTTTAAAATCCTCAGTGCAGAAGAGTTTGTTTAAAGGCTGCATAGAGTGGTTGCGGTAAACCATTTGTATATTTTCCTATAACTTGATGAGGAGAGGATGTAAATATGATGCTGCAGTCCTTTGGCCTGTTAAACAGCTGATCCAGTAGGAGGAAGGAGAGACAACAGACTCGTCTCCATTGAAGCGCACAATTTGCTGATTATGGATTTAAGCCTCGGCAGTCCCACTCAAAGTTGCCCCCATCTTAGTAGGACTGAATTAGATTGTATTATTCATGAGGGGCCCTCTGTTAAAGAGCACCACATCATGCAGCCATTAAAGAGCAGCAGACCTCCTCTTTTTGCTGTGTCCTAAACCTCATTTTGCTTATCAATCCGATCAGAATGAGCAATACCAGCACAATTACAGCCTCACTCTGCCCTCCACGCTGGCGTTCACCTTTGGCCTCACACTGAGACACATGCATGCCTTATATCCGCTCACTGCCCTTCATCATTCTTATCACTGCAGCTGCCCATCATCTGCTCGCAGGACCAGACATTTCTGTTTCACTTCTCTTAAATTGCAATAAATTGGAATTAATAGATCTGTTTTAAACTATTTCTGTTTATCAGATAAATATGTTTTCACCAAAAATTATACCTCCCAGAGCAGATTCATGTACCGCATTTTAAAGTTAAAAAGATTGACAAAAAAAAAAAATCTCCAATAACTTTTAGAGCGAATATGCCTCATCTTTGAATGAAACGTTTTCATCTTCAGTTTTTTTTTTATCTTGCGTGACAGCTGTCACGGGCAAAAATCTGAAGTAAGCTCCCCCGCAGGCTGAACTTCAATCCTTGTAGGATAATACTCCGAGAATGGAGGACACTAAAGTAGAGCTCTTTGGGAATTCTGACTGTGAGCGGATCACAATAGGGTCATCAGCAAAAGGTCATCAGAGGTCAAATAGAGTTTGCTTGTTACTGAAGGGAGCATGTTACAGGACAGAAAGAAAGGCAGAAGCTCCTGAACATAATTGTCTTTCACATTATTTCAGGTTGAGATATTTTATATTCAGGACAATTGCGTTTTTTTTAGCCCTGATTTCAATTTATCAAAGCACTTTATTGTTTCTGCAGCCTTTATTTTTGGCTAAAATCATTTACCAAAATAAATGTTAACAGCAGAGTTTACAAAAGACAATGAAGTGTTGACTTGTTGTCGCTAAGATAATATAAAAGGATCTCAAGCAAAAGAAATTCAACTTATAAAAATGTAAAAGCAAAATGATTAAACCACTCCAGTCCAAAGCAGACGTGAATGGACAGAGAAGCCATGTGCAGGTGAGAGAAACGGTCATGTTGGTGTAAAACATCCACGCCTGAAGCTCTCCACCCACCTGAGCTTGGAAACATAACACAGTGTCCCGCATGAATTCCTTTAGCTGTGGTTCGTCGGCTGGGAGAGGAATTAGGAGTGCACTCCTGCTGAATCTGGCTCTAGTTTGGCAAGGACAGATTTTTCTCCTTCCAGACAACCACCACCATTCAGAGATATGGTCTTCATTCATTCCTTTGCCGCGGTGAAAATCTCATTCAGAGCTTTCACCATTCAGGATTTTTCTCCTTTGTGCCGCTGAGTGGCTCAGACCATAAACTGCAGAGGACTGTTGCATGGATACAAGGAGTGCACGTTTGTTGTGCATGTGTCTGTTAAGGTGAGGGGGGGTGGGGTGTTCTTTTTACATTCAACATTTCACGACCCCCTCCAGAAATGTCTCTGTCCTTTCTCTCTTTCATCCTGTCCTCAGTCTGCGTGAAGCCGATTCGCCGCCCCTCTGAATCCCCCCCCTACTCTTGTGATGGGTGTTGCTACAGTGAGGGTTGAAAGTTTGGGCACCCCTGGTAAAAAAAAAAAAAAAAAAAAAAAAAAGGCATCAGTTTACAGACGAGACATCCTTTTAAGATTTCAAATATTTTGTTAATGTTTTGTCACCGTCTTCCAGGTCGTGTTGTTTCCAAGGTAACTGGACTCGAGATTTTTTTCTGAAGATATTTCTTTATCCTTATCAATGCTGCTTCTTGATAAATAAATATATAAACTGCTTCTTTGCTTCGAGAGAAGTAAAACTTTGGAAAATGTTAAAAGTTTATTTTTTACGTATAAATATGCAACGAGAGACAAAATGTCCCAAATTTTTGCACACGCCATTATTTTGTTTTCTGTTGTTTTGACATATTAAAAGGATGTCTCGTCTGTAAACTGATGCCTTTGGGAGATTTTTCCACCTTACCTTGGGTTCTTTATGCACTATAGTATAACATTTTACCTGGGGTGCCCAAACTTTCAACCCCCACTGTCAGGTGAATGCTCCCTGCGCTGTGATTTGCTCTGACATTGGCGGGCTGAATCACTCTGCAAACCAATGTGACACATTCCTGATGATGGTCCTGCCCTCTTCTGCCTCTGAACTGCCCCTACACCCCCCACGCCTCTTATCTGCACAAAGATACGTCAAGGAACAGACATTAATAAAAATTATCAATGAATTTTTTTATTAGGAGCTTTATTTTGAAGAACAAACTTTGATGTTGTGTTGTCCCCAAACTCTAAAACCTTTATTCTTTTAGAAAGGTGTCATTTCTGCTGTTTAAATTAATTTACAGTGTGACATTTTGTTTCTTGTTGCATATTTATATGTGAAAAAAACTTTTAACAGTTTCCAAAGTTTTCTTCTCTCGAGGCAAAGGAACTGTTTATATATATTTATATATATATATATATATATATTTATGAAGAAGCAGCATTGATAAGGATAAAGCTTTTCTGATAAGCAAAGAAATATCTTCAGAAAAATCTCATTAAGTTCAGTTACCTTGGAAACAACACGACCACGGTGACCAAGTTTTTCAAATCTCGTTTTAGTTTGTTAATCCATGACTTGACAAATACGACCTTGTTTTTTGTTTTTACTTTTACACTGAAACTAAAAACCCAATGAAGTGAAAAGACAATGTGTGTATTTACAGGATCACAACAGACAAAATGCTTCAAAATAATTATAATTTGTTGGGATTACAACAGATCATGGCAAGTGTTTAAGTAATTCATCATCCATTGCTCCATCATATTAGGAATTTACATATTTAGTTGGCTCTGAAATAGAAGGGACAACGTTTTTGGCTTTTTTAAAAGTATTTGGGAGAAAAAGCAGTTTCCATTTAGTTTAACAGAATGTGTTCATCTATGTTAATTTGAGAATGTTAATGAGGTTGACCAGTTTTTCAGTGTAACTCCTTGAAACTTGTGAAAAAACATAAATAAATATAATTCTGTTTGCGGTTCAAAAGCAGTCTGAAAGAAGATGAAAATGTGTTTTATTTGAAGTAAATTATTCTCCTCTGCAGGGCGGTTTACTACTAGCATCCGCTGCTATTGTTGGGTAAGTTTCCTAGCTAGTTATGTTTTTAAAGTTTGTAGGAACCTTGGCAAAGTTTATGTGGTATAAAGTGTTGTAAAACGTGTATTTTAAAGTGTAAAATAATGATGGTGTACATTGACAAAGCTTGGTGAGTGCTGATGATTTCTCTTCACCTGTGCAGCACACGATGCTGTGCTCTTCTTCCTTGCTGTTCTTTCTTCCTGTTGTTTACAGCAGCATCGATGGCACGATCTGCTGAGCTATCTTGAGCCGGACCCCGGTGAGGCTGACTTCATCACATCATACATCACCTCCTGCCAGCTCAGCAGGAGACTCACAAACACACGTAGAGGGTGACACAGGAAACGCGCGCGGTCGCCAGCATCCCAGCAGAAGGTCGTCTGAGGATCAGGACTGCTAATTTCTTGGCAACTCACTAGGGTTACCGCAGGTTAAAATGCGACCTCAAGGTGGTTACACCCAGCAGGGGCTTAGACCAGTCTGTACTCTGTCTGTACATATAAAGAAAGAACGGTTTGTTTGCTAAAGATTTGTTTATACCAAAGGGAGTTACTGATGGGATAGATTTGGGGATGGAACTCCCACCAAGGGTCTACTCACGGCATACAGGTTTGGCCGTGCCACGCTAACAGCACCACAGGGTTTCCAGGTTCCAATGATTTAAAGACCCACTCCAATGAAAATCCTGGTTTGGGTGTTTTTAACAGCTTTTTATAGCATTTTTCTCATGATGGAGAACATATATAAGGAAAATAAAGGTTAAAATTGCATTCCTGGGTATTTTTTTTATTCCATTGTGAATCAGAAACACATGAAAAAATACCATTTGAAAAAGCCTGTAGCTGTAACACAGAAGCTACAATCAGAAGGCCACAAGCTCCCTGCTCTGCTCAATTCAGATGATAGAAGTATTTTAACCATCAGTGCCCAAACACAGTTAACATGTACTCATTTGGGAGAAAGCCTATTTTCTCTATTGGCTGCAAGATTTGTCATGGCTCGTACTTACACCACCGATTCTGGATTCCAGGGGCCAGCTCCAGAGCAGTCATAGACACCTCATTCCGGGCTGCAGAGCGAACCTGCGGCGCTGTTTTCCATAAAATAAGGCTACACTACAGGTAAAAATAGACTACCCTGGAGATTCAGAGTGCCTTTTTGCAAGAGGCTGTTATTTTTAGGGTTTTGGTCATGATATTTTGTTCTCATCTCAATATTTCAGCTTAATTAGATCTGTAAATGTCTTTTTTTTTATCTTGTTTTATGCTGAAGAACATGCCCTTGTAAGACTATTACAGTTATTCTATTTATTTCTATGTTTCATTTATTATTAGGCCAGGTTTGAAAATGTTTGGGAGAAAATATTTTTGTTTATTAAAATAAAAAAGCATTATTTCAATAGATTGCTTACCAAATGTTTGATTTTAAATATTTTTTCTCACAGTTATGTCTGATTAGTTAGATATGTGAGTCATATTAATGTATTTTAGTAATTAATATTTTGAAAAGTTATAATATTTTCAAATTAAAATTGTTTATTCATTTTATGGAGATGACATAACACGTCTTTTTTTGTTAGAAGTTTTTCTTTTTAATGGTTTTTGCCTCCTCGGCATCACGGAAAAAGACATAAAATAAAAAATAGTAATAATTAAAATGAACTGTCAAATTTGTTTTGCTTAATAATTTCCTTCTTCTTTTATTAACATATCAATACAAATGTCAGATTATTACAAAAAATAATAAAACTGTTTTATTTTTGTTATAAATACAATATACTCATTAGAAACAATAGCACTGGGGTCTTACTTAGACCTTTTCAAGATGGTGGCGCATCGAGACCACATGAGCCATGGTCTGAGCTCTAATGACTCCCACCTGGTTTTCCTCTTAACGTGTGGATTGGGGGAAGGGTCTGGGAGGTCGATGTACTCTGGTTCTTATTTTCTGATGACTCCCATGGTTTGATTACTTAAAAAAAAAAAAACTTGACCAGGCTGCACGGTGGCGCAGTGGTTAGCGCTCCTGCCTCACAGCAAGAAGGTTCCCGGTTCAAGTCCTGGCTGGGGGACCTTTCTGTGTGGAGTTTGCATGTTCTCCCCGTGCATGGGTGGGTTTTCTCCGGGTACTCCGGCTTCCTCCCACCGTCCGAAAACATGCTTCATAGGTTAATTGGTCACTATAAATTGTCCCTAGGTGTGCATGTGAGTGTGCATGGGTGTGTGATTGTGGCCCCTGTGACAGACTGGCGACCAGTCCAGGGGTGTACCCTGCCTTCGCCCATGAGTAGCCGGGTTAGGCTCCGGCAACCCCGTGACCCCGAAAGGGATAAAGCGGATTGGAAAATGAATGAATGAATGAATGAATGAAAAACTTGACCAGTCTTGTGCGTGAAAAACATGACGCATGATTTAATTTTTTTATGCAAATCACTTTGATTCCCATTAGTTGAAACAATGGCATTCAGATTAGAATAGATTTGATTTGATTTGACTTGACTTGACTTGATTGGACTTGATTTGACTTGATTTGGGGAACAAATTGAAACAACTTGCGAATATTTCTATGAAGGGATGTTGCCAAATCCATTTAAGTGCAGATTTTTCAGGTAAAGTTTATGTAAATGACTGTTGCGCATTTGAAAACAGGATACTGAAGGGATTCTCTCTCCATCCCCAAAAAATGTTTTAGACACATTTTTCAGTGCACCCCAGCACTTTATTCTCCCAGACAGAACAAAGCAGAGGAAATTTCTCATTAAAATGAGCCTTAAACAGCCCCAGGAGGCCAATCTCTGTCCCAACCACTCCAGACACTATCACAAAGAATCAGCTCAAAAGCATCCCTCTTCTTTTAGCCTCCTCATCTGTTCCCTGGAGTCTAAAGCCTTGTTTCCACTGAGGGGTCCAGAACGGTACGGTCTAGTACAGTACAGTCTGGTCCGGTCCGGTTTTTTGAGCGTTTCCATAGTAAAATAGACCCATTAAGCAGTTCTGATCCGGACCTCTTGGGGGCCCCGATCAGTTGTAGGTCCATAAAAAGTGGAACGGAATGGTTGGGGCGGAGCTCCTGTTACCATCTGCTGTTTGGCAGAAAGTGATGACAACTTATAGAAAGCGCCAATATAGCGCTCAAAAGACTACGTTTTTTTCCTCTTTACAGCTGTATTTCTCTTAGCCGCAAATTGTCTTTCAAACAAAATTATATTCCTGTCATTCACAATGTACCAGAAGTAAAGAAATAAAACTAGCTGCTGGATGGCCTCCTTTGTTGTTGCTGTTTTAGTCAACACACTACAATGATGAGATGACACAATAGCGGTCTGCACCACGCCTGTGCTGTGAAAACAAACAGCTGAGTGGAAGCGAGCCTTAACTGGACCGTACTGTACCACTCTTTACTGGACCGGACCGCTCAGTGGAAACGAGGCTTAAATGTGCTCCTTCTGACCTGTTGATCGATGAGCTCTAATGAGGAGTTTGCATCATTTTGCACACACAAGTGAGCCAAAGACATCAACCAGAAATGCACTAAAAGTAAAACTGTTGCCCTTCAGGGCAGAAAGTGCTAATTTTTCAGGATGCAAAGCAATTGAACTGTAACTTGGACAGAGGAAGACAGGGAGAGAATGGAGCAGATGTGGTGTAAGACAGAAAGGGACCTTCAGATGGGGAGGACGCTGAGGAGGACACTGCCCCCTCAGGGCTCCCGTCAATTCGTCCTTCCGGCAGGAAGTGTTTAAAGATCAATAAACCTCCGGAGGAAGACAAAGAGAGTGCCCTTACTCACTGTGTTTTCTCTTAAGCTACTTTTTGCCTCGTCATTGGTTTAAATATAGAATGTTGGCGCAAAGGTTTAGTTTTTATCATCAGCACCATGATTATACAAATGAAAATATCTCTCACTAAAACATTCTTTACAGGAAGGTTGGGATATCTTCGCTTTAATGTACAAAGATCTGACATGAGAGTTAGCTAAACATGAGACAGTGTGTTTTAATTTACCTTATACGCTGATCCCTGAACAAACGTCACCAAAAGAGGCCAAGCAAGTAAGTTTCATTGATGTATATATAATATTTCAAAGACACGGTTGCTATGAAAATGCTTCCTGTAAAAAAATCAATGTCTCCGAAAACAGGACAAATTCATACTTTGCATTGATGTATTTTTATTTTTTATTAATGAGTGTAATTCAGGTCTTCTATTTCAGCAGAAGTGAAAGCATTTTTGAAACATCGCCTCCATTGTTAAAGAAAAGTGCTCATTACACATTTTCTCTTTTTTGAGGTAACGTTATAACGAAATGTTTTTTAAGGTTATCTCTTCCATTTTGATTTCTTGGTCCACTTGTAGAAAAAAAAAGGCCCAAATCATGATGATACTACCTCCTTGTTCTCTGTTTCTGCGATGGGTTTTCCAATTCTCAGCGCTGGCACTACTTTTATTAAATGTTAATGTGTTCAGCGTTGATCTCATCAGCGCAAGAAAAGTTTATTGAAAGTCGTCAGAGAAGCATGAAAGACATTAAGTAGAAGTTGTGGTAAATGATTTATCAGCAATTTGTTAGACTAAGCGACAATCGATCGAGGTGTTTGCTCTCTGCTGTTACACTCTGCAGGTCTGGAGATCTTGTTTAATTTTCTTGTACTGACAGGTTTAGGGAAAGATTAACTCTCACTAACTGCAGTAAAAAATCTGCTTTTTTACACTTACAGCTGATGAGCAGCCACAATTTTGGGAAAAAATTCAGATTGGAATCCCTTTCATTTCTATTTTCTGAGACATACTGAACACCAACATGGCTCATCCTCTTTTACTACTGTCTGCAGTTTGGGCGGGTTATTATTTCAGTACTTAACCCCACAGATTCAATCCTCTCAGAGCGGATTATAATAAACTAAGCTCCCTGTGCTACTGACTCGGAAGGAAGCATCAGCAGACCATATGAGAAGTCAGAAACAGCCAAACACCAATGTATGTTAGTGAACAGTGGCTTTATTACACAAAAATGGGGAAAAAACTGTTTACAATAACATATATTTTGGTCATTTATATTTTGTTTTGCATATTTTAGGAAACTTAGACAAAAATATGGCAAATGTGTAAATTATTCTGTCACAAAACTGTAAACTTGTTGAATTTGTAAGGTAATGAGTTACTAAAAACACAAGTATATTGAGTTGTTTACTTTTAATTATTAACACAAAATCATCTTTTTGAAGTTAGTAGGTCAGACAGAATGTATTTTTCTCTTTTTCTACAGAATGTCTCATGTGCCCACACATGCTTTGCGGAACAGCTATAATTGTCAGGATGACCTTGTGAGGGTTACCTCTTCATCAGCGTTATCATGATATTGACAATATTTTAATTAAACTTTATCAGTTCCGGACATTCACAAAACACAGAGGGGAAGGCTGTCTGCTTTAGCCAGTGTTTGCTGTTTTTGCCTTTTTGTTGTTGTTTTGCTGTTTATCTTGAGCAGCTGGTACAGTGCATCAACTGCTGGGCTGGACCGTACATGTGTTTTGAATATGGATTCAGTTGTTGAGCACCCAGGCGTGCACACACTGAAACACAATACATCCAGGAATTTTGCCAGTGGGATAATAACAACAAACGGGCGTGGCTCCTTTAAGGACAGAGGTATAAAAACACACATACACACACACACACGTTGCACACGCACACACACGCACGCACACACAATTGAAGCAAGCTGTTGCCTTACTAGCCTTTCAGTGTACTTTCAAATTAAAAGCTCTGACATGTCAATATGAAACATTTTAGGAGGAAATGAGGAAAGATGTCAAAGAAACTCTGAGACATTATGCTCTTTATTTGTAAAAGTAATATATGGTCCATGAATAACACTTAAAAAGTGCGTTTGTGGTATTTGGAGACTAGGAAAACACAGATTTGTTATTTTGAATATGACAATAAAATCTATGTAAAACTCAACAACAAATAAATCTGAAATTTCGCTTTCCCTGTTTAACCAGTATAAAAAAATCTCTTGTCAGAGTGATGTCTTTATTATTAATAATATTAAGATACCTTGGTCCGTGTGTTTGCCACACAAGGCCCAAACCCCACGGCAGTGTTGGTTTTTTTTTTTCTATTTGACAGTATAAAAGTTCTCTTATACAGTCAATGGTTTTTATTCTGGGTCTAATCAGGATAAATCAAAGTGAATGAAAAACCAGATTGTAAATGTGAAAAACAGACATTGTAAATAAAAAAAAGAAACAAGCAAATTTGAAAACAGTTTTAAACTCGAAAGTACACATTGTAAACCTGAAGGACTAAACATTCTTTTTCAATTGCTAACAGTTTTAGATTTAAGTTTTTTTTAAATTTAAGTTTTAAAATCACATTTTTAAAAAATGTTATTTAAATATTTCTTTCAAGTCTAAAATATAGTTTTTCTAATTTTCTATTTTGTTTTTCACATTTACAATATCGTTTTTTCATTCATTTTTAAGCAGGTCCTGATTTGACCCCTAGATTTGACCCCATATTTTTCTTCTCGCCCATAACTAAAAGCAAAAAGGGACTGCAAACCTGGAAAACTGCGCATTAACCTTTCAACGAATCTCTACTTGGTTATTGTTTTAGTTCCCTTGTGTCGACTTTTTTGGCTCCAGCTTTATTTTTATCTTATCTTATTTTGCTTCAAGTCTTTTGTAATCTTGGTAATTAAAAAATGACTGCGTATAAAGTGTTCTATAGTGTTATAATGTTACCTCATTATCCTCTACGAGAGATTGGATGTTGCTGTAATGTGTTTAATTAAAAAAAAACGAGAAAAGGGACTGCAGTTAGAAATTTCTGAGCTTTATTCTGGAAAAACGTCACCGGAAGTGGGCCTTCGTGCAGCTCTGTGGCGTTAAATAGGTCTGTGAAGCGGCGGCAGCAGCGTCCAGTGTTCAGCAGCAGAGATGGAGGAAGCGCTGGCTGCCTGAGAGCGTCTATAAACCGGACAAACGAGGGCAGGTGGAGGATCTAACCATGGCTGACACGGAGAAGTGAGGATCTCCTCTGCAGAAAGCTTTCTGTCTCCTCCGAGACAGAATGAAACGCGTCCTCTGTTGAGGTGAGTTGCGCTGCGCTTTTCTGTCCATAGCGCGCCTGGATCATCCTGGCGTTTGTGAGCAGAACCTGCTCCTGCGCTGAATGCAGCGAGCAGAAACGCTGCAGCATCGGGGTTGCTTTTTTTTTGTTTGTTTGTTTGTAATTTTTTGCTGCAGGAGAATAAGAACCAGCTCCGGCTGCAGACAAAATGCGTTCTGGGGTTGAAGCCGTCTCACGTCCGCGCAGTCAGCCTCCCTGAAACCCAGCGGCGACATCCAGATGGAAGAGAGGGGTAGTTTGCGTGTCTGCTGGAGGGGTGGAGATGTGGAGGAGGCTTCATCTCCCTAAAATAAATATAGATATATATGTAGATTTAAAAAAAATACGCCTAACAGACTTGATGGAGCGAATGGGACCCGTCTGCGGCCCCCGCAGAGATGCGCTCAAGATCCAGAATCCATGACACCTCACGCGCGCAGGCTCCCATTCATCGCCGCCTTCAGGGTCTGTCAGCCATTCAGCAGGAGGCCATTCATGAAGTCCAGCGCGCAGGCTGCACCACGCTCCACTGCTGCCTTTAAATAGACTCCCTGGGCCTGCAGCAGGCCTGTCACAGGCCCCTCTATTGACTTTCTCTCACGTATCTTTTTTATGAGCTGCTTGAACAGACAGGTAACATGAAGCCTAACAAGTCCGATTTGAACAGGAGCTCACACAGAAACGCCTTTTCACTCATTGATTTGTGATGCTGGAATCTCTGACATCATGCTGTGACAATGTGGTGCAAACACAGAGTCGGAATCACTTGAATTGTTATGGAGGATTTCCTGATTGGTGCTCCAAAATCAAATATTTCAAAGTTTAAAGACTTTTATTAAGGTGAAGCTTTGAGCTGAAATGTAAAGCCAATAGATGGTTCATGGGAATGGCAAGGTACTAATGACTCTTTTTGTGAAACAGTTCATGAACATGGTGGTTTTAACACGTTCTTCTAGCATTTTCCTCATGATGGAGGACATATATTAAGAAAATTAAGCGTACATTTGCATTTCTAAAGGTTTAGTTATTCAAATTGTGAATCAGGAGCAGACAAAAAAGCTTAGAGCTTACAAAGGCAAGCCACAGGCTCCATTCTGACGCATCTGCTTGTAGATAAATAGATCCGTGTTCTCATTTTCCTCGTCGTAATAGGTTGGCGGTGTAAGCTAGCGGGAATGAGTGAAAACAAAGAGATGATGGGAAGTAGAGGAAGGCTTACTCTACGTCCTAGAAAGCGGCATTTTTTGTAATTTTGGCTTAAGCCAGCATAATCCTAATTAAAAGACTAATGGGAATGAATTTTACACGGATCAAAATATATTCTTTTTATATTCTTTTCATATTCTAACTAAACACTACACAGGCAAAATGTGAAGATTACAGCCGGATGTCAAAATGAGGGGGAAAAGGAACAAAAAATCAGTCTTTTCGAGGAGTTTAGATTTGATAACTGCAAGTTTTTGCAAACAAAAAAAGAAAACTGCATCAATAAGTTTAATTCTACACCATTTAGTTTCAAACAGAGACAGACATTTTTCTAATAACAAAAAACAAAAAACATGGGTCATTTCATGCAAATATGGCATAAAATAGGTACTTTTTTTTAAAATAAAAAAATTACTGTATTAAAAAAAAGTCTTTTTAACATTGTAATGTATAAAGTGAAAGCAAACTATAAAATTAATTACAAATGTTATCCAGCACATAGTATCTTTTTTGTGCACATATACATAAAAATCTATGAGTTAAATAAGTTCAAAATATGATGGTCTGTGAGAAATTCCTTATTCCTTCTTATTAAGAAGACTTCTGTTAATTAGAAACATGGATTAGAATTTTTTTCTGTAAAAACAAAAGTATTTGTTTGTCTATACGTCTTAATAAGTGACAGATTTCAGGTTGTAGGGTATCCTTTGTGTGTGTGTTTCTGTGAGGCACATGCTCGTCTGTGGAATTAGTTAGCCCTGGTGGGTGAGAGACAGGAAATGGAAGTCAGTGGTGCAGCGTTCATCTCCCACGCGCTCTGTCCTTTATCGTCCGCTGCCATATGGATGCTGAGCTCACTCAACATTTATATTGTCAGAGAGAGTGAGAAGACAGTCCGCCTGCTGAGAACCCACTAAACAAATGTGTGTAATATCTGCTACCTGCATCATTAGGAAGGATTGGACGCTCCTTCCCATAAGTAAATAGAGGTGCTCTTTGGGAATTTGACGCTCAACGATTTTATGTTTTCTCATTATGTCTGGATTCTTGTTCAGGATTGTATCTGTCTGAATCCACAGACTGTGCACACAAACACACTCATAAACACAATCTCACTCCCACACACATGGATACCATTCACTTCTGGACACAAAATCACTCCTGCAGACAGACTCACTCCGGCACATAGATGCTCTCCTGCACACAGGCACACTTTTGACTACAAACTCACCCCTGCATATAGACACATTCCTGGACACAGACGCACCTTTGATTGCAAACACACTCTTGCACACAGACGTGCTTTTGCCTACAGGTCACCCCTGCACTTAGATGCAGTCCTGCTCACAGACTCAATCCTGTCTGCGAACCCACTCCTGCTTACAAACTCGCTTCTTAACACAAATTTACCACCTGAGACTACCTCACTTCTGCAGAAATAATATTCCTAAACGCAAAACACATCTTGACACAAAACCACACCGGTACACAAAACTCTTCTCTTGGATACTGACTAACTCCTGCAGGCAAAGCAATCTTGAATTTAAAAACACAACAACACATCCCCAGATAAACACACTCCCAGATAAAATGTAGGTTCATCAAGGAGAGGTGAGGTTATCAGAGCTCAGGTTAAAGGTCACTGACTGGCTACTCTGAAATCTCTGGACCTAAAAGAAGGTGAATTTTGGAGTCTGTCACTGCTGACCCTTTGTTTTGCCCTTCTGATCGCACTCTTTCAATCTTTCAGTGCTGGAATTTGTTTTATCTTCATCAGCCTCTCTGCTTTTCCTTCTCGGTCCATCACTATTTTTTTGTGAGTTCTTGTTTTCTTCCATCAGTGATACTCCGACTTACACCTGGCTCAGTGTTTTGACTACATTGGTGGGAAAGTGTGTTTAAGTTTAACTTGACTTCAGTTTCAGAGGAGGCGTTCTGTTTACAAAATGGAATACAACTATTCTGCCCCAACCCAAAAACGAATGTTCGTGGGATGTTTCAGGGTCAAGTTTAAAACTTTCAACCGTTTCTTTTTTACTCCCTAAATCTTTAACATATAAATTATCGAAAAAAAAAATTAAAAACAGCACAGAGACTTGTTGGTTAAACAAACACCATTTTTAGAAGGGAATCGGGTTTTGAGAAACTGACAGACTAGCACAATTTTTGTTGAACAGAAAGTTGGAAACTATTTTGCAAAAGATTCAATAGAGTTTTTGCTTTGATAATGACACCGGCTACAATAATCCCAAACTACGCTGTGATTCAGCTTTCCAGTTTTGTCTAAACACAAGATTCTGTCTGAATGCATGCAGGAAACTGGTTCTGGCATTCATTTCTAGACCATTGTTCTCTGTTCTTGGCTCTGGATCTGATGTTGTTGTTATGCTTTGTAAGTGAAACGTCAGACACGTCGTAGAATCCGGACTTAAAGATCTGACAGTAGAGAAAAAAGTTGTGACAATAAACTCAAAAAAGGACTCAATGTGATCTCTAATGCAATCTCTAACATATCTAAAAACACAATATTATTTTAATATAATATCTCTAATCTCTGAACTTGTTACAGGATCTTTGGCTGCATGCACCCAGTACTATTATTGCTTGATATGTTTACACTTTTCACTAAAAAATATGTTAAAAGCAGAAAAAAGGAAAACCAATTCTGGAAAGAGTGGTTAGTTAAAAAACATTAGGCTAAAATTAGACAGTCTTCATCATTATTATTATTAGAGTAATTGAAGTGTTTCTTAAAACAAGGCGTTCACTTCAAAATGCTTCATTCGTTAGTTGCAAAAGGTCACTTTATGTAGACTGAACAGGTTATAGTCTGAGAACTTATTAGTCTTTTTTTGTACGTTCAGAGGACACATTTGTTTAAATTGGGCTAATGACGTGAAAACGAATTTGAGGTGCAACATGTACAATCTGAGGCTACAGAAAGCAAGAAGGGACATAACACTGTGTTTGCCTTTAGTTGGATGTATTCTGGGTATGCCAAAATATAGATTTGTAATCAGAATGGGTTAAAGCTGCCATTTTGAAAGCTTGATCAGGTCAATGTTTTAAGGTTTGGACAACAGATTTGACCATTGACTGTATATGAGAACTGGAGTGAGTGACCCCTCATGTTCCAAATAGGAAGAACCTGCTGTTCCCAAAAATGCCAAAATCCCCAAGACTTTTATTGAGAACGAAACAGCTTTTAGTCATTATGTTTGTCAGAATAGCCATTCTTGCTCTGATATCCTTTTATAAACATGCTTTTGCTATTTCTAATTTTCTTTTCATTATATTGTCTCAGTAGTGCAAGTTATTCAAGTTATATCTAACCAATCAGATGCCTCAATGCAAGTAGGTGGTCTCACACTGAAAAATGTGACTGACAAAATTCCCTGAGCCCACTTTCAAGTCATAGGTGTGTGGCCTTCCAACAAGCTCAGTCCTGATTGGTGAGATTGGTTTCCATAGAAATTTTGACTCGCACCGATCACTGACGGTTCATAAACAAATAGCAACTGAATTGACCTAATTTTGTTGAAACTGGAGGTAACCCATTTTCTATGGGTGATGTCACACTCACTCGGTCCAGTTTTCATGTACCGTCAATGGATTTGGCCCTAGTGTGGTGATGAGCACTGTATGAGGTTTGTGGCTCAATTCCCTAAGTTTGTCAGGTGCAGGTGTTGGCAGCTTTTTGTTGTGAGTGGTTAAAGGTATTCTTCATCTTTCAGCTTGGCTTCTGCATTGACCTCAACGCTAACAATGTCTCAGACATACCATGGAGCAAAAGTTTTTTCAGACTGTCCTCACTCCAGGAATGCCTGAACATGAATTTCTGGATGTTGCTGTACTGTGCTAAGCACTGCTGTAGCTGGCTGTCATGCTGTGGAGCGGGCTAATCTTAGAAATCGCAGCAAGGCCATAACTCCCCGGGGTGGGAGCACAGCATCACCAATCATCTTCATTGTCCAATCAAAGGGAGTGCTGCAGGCACCACTTGCAACACAGATGATATAGGTGCTTCTTCGGCTGCAGGGCAGTGTTTATCAAGTAAACTGCACACTTTGGGGTATCTTTTCTGCATAGCTCTTCATTACTTCTAACATTCATCTTTCAGCTGTAAACCTTCTCAAGCAATCATTAACTACTGCGAGGGCCCCGGGACTCGGATGAAGTCAGAAGCTCCTGTACAATGTTTTTGCAGGCGAAGCCGATCACTTCCCCCAGCAGAGTACTGCCCCCCCCCCCTTCAGTTTACTGTTACAGACAGAACTCCCAACCACCTGACAGAGATATCTGCCCCGTCCCCTTGGGCGAAGAATCAGCAGAAGGAGGGGCACAGAAGTGGTAGATTTTTACAACAGATATGCAGGAGACACAGGAAAGGAAAGGTTTCTGAGGCCTGACGGATGGAGATGAACATTTTCAGATTTCCTGCTACTGTGTTTTATGTCTTTGTTTCCCTCTCTTTTTTTTTATCATCAGTGTTGGTGGAAATCTACACGGTGCCTCTGCTAACCAGTGTCCTGAAGTCTGTCTCCTGTTCTTTATGCTCCCCTTGTCTCCTCCACCTCCTCATGCTTACTGATTGTTTTACCAGCTGGGTAGTGGAGCAGAAACATGCCCCTGATGGGGGGAAAAAGGAGCTCCAGGTCCAGAATAACAACATCAGCACTATTTCAAAAAGGTTTTCAGTCAAAATCAGAAAATGGAGAAAAGATGAGGTAGCAATGTGCTTGTTGAAGTACTTATAATTGGGCTCTGAATAAGTGAATGTTATTTCCCCTTTTGTTTTAGCTTGTTTCTCATAGCTGTCCAACTTCAAACGTGACTAAAGTAATATGTTAAAATGATTGAATATTGAAGGACTTTAGGATTACAGTCACTCTGGCACATATCAACCACACGTATTTCATTTCTTCGGGTAGTCAGCCTAGTTTGGCAGGTGTAAAAGCTCATCTGAACTCTGGTTAGTTCCTAATGTTGTGTTCACGCCAGGCATGTGATGCATGTTCAAGAATGTGCTGAAACGGGTTCTTGAATGCACTTTTAGCATATGGTGTTTTCCTCTATACAACCGCATGTACCCACAGTTGGAAGAGGCTTGGTGTGAAATTTAGAAGCAGTGTCAATTTGGCAAATCTTGCCCCATGCTTTTTCTTTCACAGCTCTACTCCGATATATGAAACACGGTAAACGGGAAGTCATACATTTCCAACCGGACACAAACCACAATTGTGAATTTCTCTTCTATGATCAACTTTAAACAGTTGGCACCTCAGTAAATTCTAGTCATTGGTCACTACTAATGACGAGTCCCTGATTGGTCAAAGTTCAATTGGTTTAATTTTCAACCCATGTTCAGTGGATGAGCCCGAAAACAGACTTAAAGACTTGCATAGCGATGCAGAAGCGCGAAAGTTTTGAACGTGGAAGCCCAAAATTCTCGTTTACGCGTGTTTTCACAGACTTCCCATTGGAAGTGGTCGCTTGAAAGCGCGTTGCAGAGGTCAGTGTGAACGAAGCTTAACAGGACTGTTACATATCAGCCACGGTGTACTTTACTGCAACGTGAATGCAAATAAATGATGCTTTGCATCAACGCACCAGTGTGAACCAAACAGAAGAATCTTTGTAGTGCACAAGGAAGAAACTACAACATCCCACACTGTTAAGCTGAAGTAGCAAAAAAAGTTGTTGAAGGAAAGGAAAAGTAGATGGTTTTCTTTCACATTCTTGTGTTTTTTTCTTTACTTTCTTTGTTTCTAGTGATATCCCAAAGCCAGCAGGTGTTAGAACTGCTAGATTTTAACTTGTGTTTTGTTTTCAGTCTTTGGCCTACTCTCAGCCAGTGTGTGAAATTGCACAAAACTACAAGAAAGTGGAAAATAGCCCACACTTTTCCAGTATTAAAAGACCCACGCCAATGAAAATAGAATTTTGGGTGTTTTTAACATGTTCTTGTTCATGATGAAGTATATACATAAAGAAAATTAAGATTAAAACTGTGTTTCTGAGTATCTTTTTATTCAAATCATGGTGAATAAGGAGCAGACATAAAAATCCTGTTTGGAAAAAGCCTGTAGTTGTTGCATGCCAACTGCAATCGGCAGGCCACAAGTTCTCTGCTCTGCTCCATTCTGATGCATCCACTTGCTGACAAATAGCTCCGTTAACGTCCTCATTTTCCTCATCTGAACTGGTATTTGGCTCAAAACGGTACCATCTTTGTTGCACCAATAAGTTAGGTTGGGGGTGTTAGGGGCTGTAAGCTAGCAGGAGAGATGATGGAAAGTGGGGCCAGGCTTTCTCCGCACTAACAGTCTCAACCACAACTCTGAGGTAAATTTCTAATGAATCATTGCCACTCTGCAGAAACTATGTCCCAGAAATCGACAGCTTTTTAAAAAAAAAATGTGGCTAAAAACAGCATAATCATAATAATAAGACCACTAAGAACGCTTTGAAAATAGATCAAAAGATGATCGAAGTGGGACTTTTTAAAGTGGGATCTTAAAAAAGGTCAAAGGCAACAGTTGCTGAGTCATCCTGCTTGTATTTTACTAAAGGCCTTTTACTAATACTTTTTGAACTTTGATGGAGAGCAGCATCAATGTAAATTCTTAGGATTAAGGTTTTGTTAAGATGGAAACTGTCTATAAATGACTTGATTGATGGATAAAGTACATTTTCTTTGTTAGTGTATTGTCTGCCCAGATCAACCACAAATTAAAACATATGGTTCACCTTTGCAAGGAGAGTTGAACGCTGCCTCACAAGGCTTTTGTAGCATCGGAAACGTTGTGTTCAGCAGGAACCCGACATCCTTCTCCCCTCTGTTCTCCTTCATCACATGTGTTTTTCTTGTTTCTACCATCTTTGTAATTTTTGAAGTCCCCATATGATTTTTTTTTTTTTTATTGCAACAGTCTGCTGAGCCTCACAAAAACCCATCATGCTGGCCACTTCCTCCAGCCTGACGGCTTGAGTTTCATGCTGATTCGATGTTTGAGCGCGTGTGTGTGCGCAGGTCAGTATCTTTAGGAGGGGGCACATCCTCATTGTTGCGGAAGGGCAGGAGTTTTAGAAATGCAGCGCGTTGTAAGTGGCTGTTTTTCTGCTGAATGGGTGAAAAGCTGGCCCAGTGCAGGTTTTTAAATAGCTTAAAGGATATTGACTTTTTTTTGCCAGCAACAGCAGCACTTACACTCACTGACATGAGGGTAATCCTTCCAAAAACAATTGGTGAATGGAAGTTCAGGTTAAGATGATGGATTCATGAATGAGAGGAAAGATGTATGTGGGAAAGTGGAAGGCTGTTGTGGACCATATCTCAAGGTGTTTCCATTTTTAATTTTTTTTACTTTGGCTTCTTTCCACAGTCCAAAACCATGCTGCATAGGTTAATTGGTTATTCTACAGTGTCCCTAGGAGTGTATGAGTGTGTGGCCCTGCAACAGACTGACAACCTGTCCAGGGTGTGCACCACCTTTGCTCAACAGTAGTCAGGACAAAATATAAGGAAATACCCACTAATTTTTTATATTAAAGTAAGAGAAAAAAAAAAGAAAACCTTTAATACTTTTTTTGTTGAGCCCCCTCAGATAAAATGCTTTCTGTTCTCAGCTTTCACTAACTGGATTGGATTGGAAATTGATTATTTCAAGCATTTCAAGCGAGAATAATGCAAAAAACAATACAAATAACAGAGGCAATACGTATACAAAGCTACTGTACATCAATCAAAGGATTATTAGTCATGAGATTTATTGAAAAATATGCACACATCCACATATACTAGTAAATAGTTCAATTATTACTCTTAAACGTAAATAAACATATTTGCTTTTTTGTATGTAGAACATGACACAATGAAGCTATTCACTATTAATATTGTCAAAAGAAGTTCAGTTCTTTGCTTGAAAGGGACTGGGAGGGAGCAAACTTGTATAATCCCACCCTGTTTTCCTTTACTTAACTTTTAATTTTTCATTTCTTTACCTAAGCTCTCATTATTTGGTTATTAACTTCTGATCAGATAGTTATAATGTACCAACACAGATTTAGGTCATTAAAAATCCTTAAGTATCAATAAATCACACGACAAAGATGAAGTCCGTAATGATTACGTAAACAGACATAACATTATTTCAGAAACCATTATTACAGACAGATCAAGTATCAAAAATATGTGCAGATTATTAGTCATTAGAAAAATCATTGTTTTCCAGTCACCAGTTGTTGCTGGGTAACACAGACTTTTAACGCCCTCTGTAGGAAATAGTTAGATATATTTAGATGAACTATGACTGTTTTGAATGCATCTAGTTAACATTGCTTTGCATATGTTAAATGAAGAGCTTTGTTAAGCTTTGGTGGATTTATTACTTCTGTTTTTTATAGCCAAGCGGACAGTAGGCAGGACAGTTTGTCTGTAAGCCATGATTAGGCATTTATCTTAGAGTGTCAAGTTTTTAGTGTAAGTTTTTACCAACTAGTTTCATCTTCAAATTATATTCCTCCAAATCCCATCCATCCGTCCATTTCCTCAACCCGCTTTATGATTTTCGGGGTCATGGGGTTTCCAGAGCATTTTGTCTCCTACAGGTGAGGTATGCATATGAGGAGCATTACAGACCTCTCTCATCTTTTAAGATGGAGAACTTGCACAATTGGTAGCAGAGTATAGATAATGTTTTTCCCCACTGTATGTAACACAATTTGGAGTCCAAGATGTGTTGTTTTTTTAAATAAAAGCCTTGGCCACACTGTTGTTTTTAAGAATTGACCATTCTTAGAGTTAATCCCAAGAAAAATAAACATTTTAAAAAATTTTTCAATATTTTTGTTAATTTCTCATCTATCTTAAGCAAATCTGATGAAGCTAACCATCGTATTGACACAGAAATATAAAAGAAACAAGTGGTTTAAGCATCTCTTAGGTGTTAGAGTGTGGAAGGAAGAATAAGTGGAATTTTGACAGAGTTGGAACTCTGGTTTTCAAGGATTCACTCATGCTGATGAGAATAAAAATGTTTGCTTTGTTGTCACTTTTTAATTTAAATTCACCCCCTTTTTTCCCTACTTCTCTATTTTTTGCACACTTCTTTGATCATGTTTCAGACTTCTAAAACAAGTAGAAAGCAGACAGATCATTCTAGTAAAGTCTGTCTTGTATTTATTTATTTTTCCTAGCTTTTGACAAAGCAGCTTTCATTCTTACTGATCCTAAAACCCATGCTCACACTCCAGAAAACCACAATTAACTTGCTTCAAAAGGAAACCCCAAGAGAATCCAGGCCCAGACGTATGGATGATACACTTCCGGAGGGTAATTATGGTTAGTTTTAATTGGTTGAAGTTCTTTAGGAAAGGCAGCAGGCACAAAAGAAATGCTTTCATTCCATGGAGCGTGTTAGCCGACCCAGAGCTCGTTTTGCTCGGCTTAAGCAGCATCTTCTTATCTGCATGATTTGCTGCTATAACCAGAGCAACACGCGCCTAATTGTTTGGCAGTGTTCTCCGATGCTGTGTTAGTCACTGATGTGCAGAAGCAGACGGGGACGGGAGGGGCCCGAAAACTGTCATTGGCTGTTGCTGCAGACACTATGTCATTGTGAGTCTTTGTTAGGTTCTCACTGTAGCGAAAAGTTTTCTCAGTGATGTGATGTGGTTTGGCAGAGCTGGGGACTGTGAAGGAGCAACATGAATCATCCAAATGCACACATGGTTGGGAGCAGTGGAAGGATGAGTCAGTCAGAAGAATTGGTGTCTTCAAGACAATAAATGACCAAAAGAAAGCAGTGTGGTGTTGTATTACTTATTACTAGCCTAGTTTGAGTTAACTTACTTACAGAAATTGAAGATAAAAACTCGCGTCAAAAACGAATCAATTGCACATGAATTGTAAAAGCTCAGCTTTCTGAGCTATATTTTCTTTTTTTTGCCGTAACCTGCACAGAGGAGGAGTAACCAAAGTGACACAATGCTAAAATGTCAGCCACTCCAGTCTTCTGCTGTGCAGCTTCACCCTGCTGCATGTCTCACTAAACTCTCAGGAGCTTTCAGGAGTGTTTCTTCTTGCTACCTTCAACACTTTTTATTATCTAAAAAAAAGCCACAAACTAAAAAATTGTACAAATTAATTGGTCTGCAGACTCATGGTATGACGCCAGTGTGTTTATTTTGTATTTTTTAGGCAAAAACACAGATTTTCTCTTAGTTTATAATGCAAAAACTCATACTTATAGTGATGGAAAAATGTACTTTTCTTGTTCAAACATTTGTGAAAACAGACTTTTTTTTTCATTTAAATGATTAAATACAATTTTAAACAAAGAATTAATCTTTTTTATCAACTTGTAAATAAAAGCAAATTTTGATTTTTGCAAATCAAACCAATTTGGTTTTGGAATTTGACATCAGCACTCATTGTTATTGTCTTCTGTTGTGTGTGCTTTGTGCTACCAAAAAAACATTGCACCTCAGAGAAGCAAAACACCAGATTTTAAAAAATAAGCTAAATATATGCTTTGTAGTCCCATTATTGTGGAATGCAGAGCATAGACTCAATATTCCTGAAAATGTTATACTTATATCTATACTTGTTATGTTGGTTTCTGATTTGGAAATGTAAGGATTTTTTAAAGACCCACTCTAATCATCTTTTGATGTATTAGTTTCTACAGAGCAGCAGTAGTTTATTAGAAATTTGTCTAAGTTGTGAGCAGGATTGTTGATGTAGAGTAAGCCCGCCATCGGTTCCCATCACTGCTCTGGTTACGCACTCTTCTGCTATCTTACTGCTTCTCATACCCCAATCTAACATTACGGTGGCGAGCAATATTGTAGCAGTCCAGCTGTACAGTTTTGAACCAGATGCCAGCTTGGACAAGGGAAAGACGTACATGGATCTATTTGTCTTCAAGTGGATCCTTCTGAATGGAGCGGGGGTTGGAACTTGTGCGCCGCCAACTGCAGCATTTGCGTCACCTCTGAAGGTTTTTTCCAAAAGCTTTCACAACCATTTAAATAAATGAATACTCAGGAATACATTTTCAAGATTAATTTTCTTTTTAAATGTCCTCCATCGTGTGAAAAATCCCTCAAGAACACGTTAAAAACACCAATAACACAGTTTTCCTCAGAGTGGGTCTTTAAACTCCATATTTCGCAGAAGAGCAGCAGACTTTGTCATATGGAGATATATAAATAATGACACACAAGCTGGTTCACAGTCTGCTTCATTCACACATCTTTTCTGTCTCTACAGCCTCACACGTGCAGACGCAGCTGTGGTGTGATCCAAAGCCAGCAGTTGCCGTGAAACATGCTCCTTGCTAACCCTCCTCCTCTTGCTCCTCCGCAGCCTCTCCTCGTTGGGTTGGGATGGCCCAGTGATGAACGGAGCGGTGCAGCCTGGTAGCCCGGAGCTCTCCTCCTCATGCCCACTGCCAGACTGGCGAGAGTTCTGCGAGCTCCACGCACGAGCCTCTGCTGCAGACTTTGCCAACAAATTCCAGCGCTTCCTGTTAGAAAACCCCTGCTACGACTCCCCCGGAGCGGACACCAACTTCTCGCAGCACTTTGCCCATCACTTTTTGGAGTGTTTCTCTGCAGCGCTAACCCAGGCAAGAGAGAGCAAAGCGTCCTCTCCAGGGGAGGAGGGCACCAACACAGCCCCCAAGTACAGCATTGTTCCTTTTCTGGGAATCCAGGGTTGCCCGCTGTCCTACGGTCACGACCTTTATCAGAAGCGCAAAGACGCTGGGGCTTCAACTGAATCCTTGGACAGCATGGACAGTGGAGGAGGAGGGATAGACGGTGGAGGCATTGGCACCACCGCCTCCCGATGCCGCCAAACGACTCACAAGGTATCTGCCCTGGGACAGTCCCGCAGCTCCGAGGATGTGTCGGTCAGTCACCCAAAGGCTCGCTTCAAAAAAGGCTTTTCCCTGAGGAACATGAGCCTCTGCGTGGTGGACGGGGTGAAGGAGATGTGGCACAGGCGCGCCTCCCCTGAACCAGAGGTTCCTTCCGGGACCAGGAAAGCAAATGGGGCAGGAGGGGAAGCGGCAGGGGGAGAGAAGTGGTCCCAAAAGCTGCGGCTTCCCAGAGGCTCCCAGGGCCACAAGGCAGAGCTCCTGGAAATCCAGAGGGAGGGGGCACTGAGGTACATGGTGGCTGATGACACAAACTGTATGGGGGCTGCACAATGGCAGAAATGTCGCCTGCTGCTGAGGAAGACCAAGAGGGAGGAAGGAGGTGACAAGTTCATGCTGGAGTTTTACGTGCCACCAAAGGTATTTAAAGACCCTGAAAACCGAATAAAAAAACACTGTGTACAAAAGATTTTTTTGGGGGTGGGCTTTTTATTTCTTAGTAAAATACTAATTAGTTAAATAACACAACACAATGAATTTTGAATGTTTGATTTTTAAGGTTTTAATCAGTGCAACCCTAAAAGTATTCCTATGTCCTGTTTCGTATCGGTTAATCTCAACAAAAAAACCCTCCAAATCCTCCTTATGTTAAAGTTTAGGAGCCAGAATCTGCTTCTTTTGATTAGTATCCATCCATCCATCCATCCATCCATCCATCTTACGCTCAACCGGTTCACGGGGGCAGCACTCGAGTCTTGCCCAGACTTCCCTCTCCTCTGCCACTTCTTCCACTACGTCTGGGGGGATCCTGAGGCGTTCCTAGATCAGCCAAGAGATGTAGTCTCTCCATTGTGTCCTGGGTCTTCCACGGGGCCTCTCTAGGTGTACAGTCTAGTGGCACAGATCCTGTCTGCCACACAATGCTGTAAAGATGTGTCAGCCATGACACTCCCACAGCACCCAGAGATATGAGGTACTCAGGGTGGACTTTATCCATTCCGGGTGCCTTCCCACCAAAGAGCTCATTGACTCAGTGACTTTAGCTTGGGTGATGGACATCCCCACCCCAAAGTCATCAGCCTCTTCCTCAAGAGGAGGTGTGTCAGCAGGATTGAGGAGATCCTCACATTTTACTGGCCGTTCTGAGCTCTCCTGCAGTTGGTGGGCCCACTGGAGAGTGATCCCACGTCGTTCCTTCAGGTTGAACCCGACCGTGGTCCGTGGGAGGAACCCTTCCCCGGAGACCCAACCTTTCTTGGCTCCAGAGTGGGACCCTGGTGATGCCAATCCAGGCGACGTAACAGGATCTTTGTTTGCAGCGCTTTGAACCGCTCGTTGTCTGGCTTGTCACCCAGGACCTGTCTGCCATGGGAGACTCTACCAGGGGCAAAAACCCAGACAGCTTAGCTCCTGAGATCACTCGAGCACTCAAACCCCTCCACCTCGATAAGATGGCGGTTCATGGAGGGGGTGATTGGATACTAGAAATTTAAAAAAAAAAAACCTCTCTCAAAGAAAACGTTCTGCTCACATGACTCAGCCTTGTCTCATCTGCTTCCGAGAAATTATTGTATTTTTACATCTGAGTTTACGCACAGAAGTAAAAAAAGCATTCCTAATGAAATCATGTATCAGATGAATTGTGTAAATGGGATTTCCAGATCCTCGCCCCTGGCCTTAAGTAGGCTGTGAGGTTGTGCAGCTGAGTGTGGGTAAATCTGCCGCTGTCCTTTGGCCATCTATGGCTGTTGAGAAATGTGGATTAGGCCTTAAAAGTGGAGAGAGGAGGGATGTCAGGTGGGAGGTAGGCGTCAGAGAGAAGGCAGAGGTGACAAAGAGAAATGTGTTCCAAGAAAGAAGAGGAATTATTCCTTTTTTTATTTCCTAAAAAGGTTAAATAGATCGTTAAACCCTATATTTTTCCTGATAATGTTTATAAAATTACAATTCAACTGGTTCTAACTAAATCAGGGGTCTGCAACCTGAGGCTCCAGAGCCACATAGAGCTCTTTTATCCCTCCATTGTGGCATGATTTACATTACATAGATTGAGTAATGGGTTTGTATTTTTAGTAATTTATTTTTTGTGAAGTTGTCATTCATGTTCAGATTTTTAACATATCAGAAAACTGAGCAAAATGATGGTAAAAGGTTTAATCTGAAGTCAGAGTGGTTTATTATTAGAACAAGCTTAAAGCACGTACTTTTATCAATGTTTGACTCTGCTTTCTGCTTTTTTATTTCAAGCAAATCTGCTGCTGCAGCAGGAGGATCTTATTTGACCCAGGGTGCATTTTATTTTGAAATGAATTTGATTTACTGCAAAAGTAAAAGAAAGTAAAATTCTTATGTATAGAAAAACATCACTTTATTTATCATAATATTTCATTTATTATTTATCATTTATTTTTCATTATCGCAAACATTTAAAAGCTGTATTCTGATGATAAAAACGTGGATGGTGTAAAAAAGAAAAAAAAAAAAAAAGTTGGCCATTTCGGTGTTGAAGGCTGCAGACCCCTTAACTAGATAAATGGGTGAAAGCCTCAGAGCTGAGGAGTCAATCCTTCGTTTAGACAAGGAGACATTTTATCAGATAATTGCTTTGTTTGGAGAAGGTCTCTTTCCTCTATGCCATGCTTCTAGAAGAACGTTCGAATCCTGCATTCAAAGACTTCTATCACTCGGTTTAACCGTCAAATGTTTTGCCTGCAACACAAAAGCAAAAGAATACTGTTGACACTGTAATATGTTAAGCGCTCTTCGACACATTATCAAGCCCTGTAAGGAAACTGAGGATCATTGTGGTCTGAGACCACTTAAACGTTTAGTGAGTCCAGACCTTCGCTCTGCTGAAAATCTTTGAAGAAATTTTAAAAAATCCAGAACTTGGGAAAGTTTATTTTGTGTCGTTTGTTACTCTTTTTTTTTTTTTTTTTTTGCAATCCTGCTGACAAAACGAGAACAGGAACAAAAGGAATAAAACTTGATAAGTGTGCTTCAGCACTTTCATCTTTAATGTTCCATCAACATCTGCAAAAAGCACAACTATTATCAGATACGGACATGGCTCCGATTAGTATAAACTTCAGAGAGGTGACTGCAGCCTTGATGACAGGATAATTAAATGCACACATCTCTGCGGGCCTGCTCTGCAGACCCAACTGTTTAAGCACCACTGTCCTGTTCCCGTCTTCTGAACCATGTAAGAGCGCCTCTGCATGTTTACCACTGATGTAGATGTTTCCCAAACTCCTTTATTTATTTATTTATTTATTTTTGCAGATAAAACACTGCAGATGTGAAGCAAGTTCTTCTGACAGTTTCAGTCCCGGGATTTGTCCTTTTGTCATACATTTTTAATTTTCAGGACATGTTTCTGTTGAGATTGATTAATTTGATAGATTTGATTTTGGCCTTAGTCAGTTTATATTCTTCCCTGAACAACAAAAAATTTAAGACAAAGTCAAAGTGGAATAATAAGCATCTTTGGTCACTCATCTTTGCTGAATTGACTAATAGGGGACTTTTTAAGGACTTTTACATTTTTTCCATCATTTTGTCAGATAGTTCTTTTTATTATTTTTTGTTCATCAGCCAGGCTTTACAGGGTCTTTCATGTTTCTTTTGTTGTTTTATTTTACATTGGTCCAAGTACCATTCTAAAACCTATATTTTTCTACTGATCTGTTCCAGCATGAGACTGCTGCTAACACAGGGGCTGTAATATTGCACATTCAGTAATATATAAGATGTACAAATAATAATTACCTTAACAAAAGTAGTACACTTGAAGTTTATTTTGCAATTATACTTAAGTTTAAGTATAGCAAGTACGCTATAGACCATGTATGTGTAGTGTAGACAGTATACTAACGCTTCCTGCTTCCTTTTTGAAGCAGCTTCAGGCGTGTCAAAGATGACTCTTTAATTCAAACGCTTTGTGGAAATTTCCATTTTTTTGGTAACATTTAAACAAAATATGCTTATTATTCTGACAAAAAGGCTATCTTAAAAAACAAATCATGTTTAATGTTGAAAGCAGATTTAATCAAGAAGGATGAAAAAGGTCATCTTCTTATTTAGATTTTCATTATTAGTGCTGTAATGCGATTAATTTTTAATTAATCGTGACCCGTAATTACTAAATTTACTTAATCAATTTTAATCACAAATATTTTTAACCTAATAATTGCTGTCAAAAGCCTCATTTTGATGTATTTTTATTTAACCTTGTGGTATTGTGGTGCAGTAAAATATCAAAATAACAAAAAAAAAAAAAAAAGTAGCTTAATGAAATTTTCTTTTATTTAAACAGACTTCCTACTTTACTTTTACACCATTAAGGCAGATTTTGTTTTCAATCAAACAATAACAAAAAAATCAGGTCCAGAGTGTTCTAATTAAGCTGTTACCATGACAACGCAACACACCTTGTTTTAAATTGTTCGCTTTTGTGTAAAGCGATTTATGCTTAAAAATATAACAGGAAAGAAGTTTTAATAATTGATTTATCTTTATTTTCCCTTAAATGAGCATTGCATGATTGGGGTGATGCTCTTTTAGGTGTAAATTATCAGACATGAACGGAATTCACGGAAGCAAGAGATTAATGCGCTAAAAAAAAAAAAGCACTTATGTCTGTAATTAGTCAATTGCGATGAATACAATGATTCAACAGCCTAATCATTAAATAAGATTACTACAAATACAAATAAAATGTGTTTTTATAACCTCATTTTATGTATTTTTAAAATTAGAAATCAGCAGGTGTCAATTTAATTTTTATGTAAAAGCTAAATTATGGATTTAAAAAAGTTCAAAAAACAAATAAAATTCCTTTTTTATGGTATTCAATACTAATGTAGCAATTTTTACCAAAAAAAGTATTTTTTAGACTTTTTTAATTCATGTTTTTTTTGTCTGAACTCAACAGTAAAAATATAAACTTTTATTTCAGCAACTTTATGGAGAAAACACGTTTTCCTTATGTTTAAAATATGCATAAAAATGTTTAATACATTTAGGGGACAGTTGGATATTTTTTTTATTAAATGTCCATGATCTGTACTTATATTGATAATATTAATAATATTTTATTTCTGGTTGGTGATGTAGCCCTTCATTTTTGCTCACCACAGCAGTTCAAATGAAACAAACCAGGCAGAAACTATTAAACATTTATTAGCAGCATTGACTAGTTGGTCACAGACTTTCCTTTCAGACTGGATTTGCAGCATGGAGGTATGGGAAGGATGGAATGGTTTAATACAGGAAGTGGTTTATGAAATCTGATCCAAAGAAAGGAACTGGGGGCGTGGACAGCAGCCAGCTGGCGGATCAAGAGGAGGACGGTGTTACTCCAGACAGATCAGCTGATAAGCCTCTGCAAGACATCAGTCAGCTTCCATCTGCCTCCTCTGACATGCACTCACTAAATGAGCCCGCACATCCAGCTCAAAAAAACAGCATCTCTTTAGATTGTGGTCTGGGTCTGACAGACGAGAAGGCCCACTTGTTGGTGTCAGAAGTTTACCTTCTGTAAACTCTTCCTGTTTTGCTTGTTTGTTGCTCAGCAGGAAGAATTGAAGGGATTCAGCCGAGAGAAAAAAAATGTCCGCCTCGTTGAGTTTTACCTACTTTTGAAGTTGATTCCATTGTTTTTCAGACTTCATTGAATCCAAATAATCACCAGTAGTGTTTTTAACTATCAGCTGTGAAGATAAAGAGCTTTTGCTTTGAGTATATGTTTTTACCAGTCATTTAAAGCAATAGAGACTTTTTGATTCAAGTTTTCATGCTTTGGGTTTTAGGTTTTACGAATGCTTCCTGCACAAAGCAACACAGGATGTAATTCTAGTGTGTATCATTAGTGGTTGTTTATTTAGATGTTGCTGATAACAGATTGGAATGAAGATGAACGGTCATCCAAGAGCCAACTCACTGTTTGTTGTGTAATTCTAAACATGTTGGTGTCAGGAATTCGAGTCCTGGTCCATGCAGTCAATGTGACTTTTATTTACTATAAAAAGGCCTCAAACGTCTATATGAAGGATTATTATCCATGAAAACTATTTTGACATGTTCTGACAAGGGTGTACGTTTTTATAACTAAATCTTTGTGTTCATGATTGTTTCTTTTCAGATAAAATTATCTTGAAAGTCTCTTTTCTTTATTTTTATGCAAAGTAGGAACAACTCAAATTGAAATAAGATAAAAGGACATATATTCTGATTCAAAAGAGATTTACTTTGTATTTTTTTTTCAATATAAATGTGTATTCTTATCAGTTTTTAAATGTTTTTATTGCATTGAAGATATTCAAACAAATACAAACAAAAAAATCCAACTCCACTAAAGGAATTCTCCATCCGGCCACAGCCTCTTCTGCAGAAGTATGCTTTACAGTTTACATATTTGCACTTCCTGTTTACATTTTTCAGTGTATACAGGCCTTCAAACAGCATGCTTATAAGGTGTGTATACCGTTTTCAGATGAATGTGGTTTGCAAAGGCTGTGGTCTTGTTTGAAACTTTTTAATGGGATATTTGTGAGATCAAGTTGAACCGATAACACTGCAGTATATATATGTGCTCTCATGAGTCTGTTTATATGCTGGTTTCAGTCCTCAAAATCCAAAGTCAGCATCCCTCTGTCAGCCATTGTGGAGGTGAGGACCACCATGC
Source organism: Adrianichthys oophorus (assembly GCA_036245035.1). Classification (NCBI taxonomy): domain Eukaryota; kingdom Metazoa; phylum Chordata; class Actinopteri; order Beloniformes; family Adrianichthyidae; genus Adrianichthys; species Adrianichthys oophorus. The sequence goes on along the minus strand of BSAI01000072.1, from coordinate 13,263,723 downwards.
CGCTGGAAATGCCCGACAAGGACAACACTTTTGTTCTTAAGGTATGACCCGCGCCATCACGTGCGCATGCTGGCAGCGAAATGCTGAAAAGACAGGAGAAAGCATGAAAGGAGAGCTTATAAACAGGGGCTTGGGAAAGGATTAACATCGGAGTTTCCCTGGGTGAACAGAGCTCAGTGTGTGACCGGGGTGTTTTCTGCTTCTACAGGTGGAAAATGGGGGAGAATACATTCTGGAAACCATCGACTCCTTACAGAAGAACTCATGGGTTGCTGACATCCAGGACTGCATAGACCCCAGGTAAACCACCGGATAAATATTTGCTTCTGGCAGGAGATGGAGAGGGACGGATGAATGGAGAGAGGGGGGATAGAGGAATGGGAAGGGTGAAAAGAGGGGAAGCACACACAGTCATTAATCATCCAATTAGTTTGGTTTGTTGACAGGCTGCTTGAGCACAAACATGGGTGATTGTGCTCCTGAGAGCCCTCACTTTCTTGGATTTGTGGACCTTTATGGGTGCAGCTCGGCACAAAAACAGACAGAATATTTGCGTGTTTGCTTGTAGGCTGTGGATGGGCGTAGGGATATCTGTTAGGATTTGGGGATGTTTGTTTGCACATCTGTAATGGCTCTTGTGGCTGTCCTGACCGGCCGGCTTGTGTACAGTGACAGCGGTGACGACATTGAGCTGGCGTCGTGTCCCCACGGTCAGGCCTCTAAAGACTGCTCCATGGTGGCCTCGTGCAGCTGTGAGCTGCTGTCTGAAGGTGAGCATCTTACCTTATGTTTACAAACTTCGATCCTGGGAAACTTGTTGATAAATACCTACATGTGTAGGTGTGTACCGGGCTCCAGAGAGACCTTGTTCTACAGCAGCAGAGCACTACAGTGCCCCCTCAGTCCGTTGCAGGGAACCCTCTTTTACGCAGCACCCCTCCCACATGCCTTTAGAGCGCTTCCTTCAGTCCCCGGAGGCTCAGAATTCCTCTGCAGGTAACAGAAGCTTTCATTTCTTTAAAGACCGACTCCAATGAAAGTCGTGTTTTAAACGTGTTCTTGTGGCATCTTTTTTCTCATGATGGAGTACATTTATATAGACAATGAATCTTAAAATGTGATTTCTTGTTGGGAAACCATTGTAAATGTGACATACAAGTTACTACAGTAAGCAAGAAGCTTCCTGTTCTGTTCCATTCGGATGCATCCACTTGTAAACAAATAGATCCATGTACATCTTTGTTTTCCTCATCTGAGGTGGTATCTGGCTCAAAATTGGCTTGATAGCTCTGATATTGCTCACCATTTTTGTTGCAACGGTAATGTTAGGCTGGGGTTGTGAGGAGCTGTAAGCTAGCGGGAGAGCACCTAAACAGACATATGATGGGAAGGGGGCTGGTTTACTCCGCACCAACAGTCCCGCCCACAACTCAGTGAGTTAATGAACTATTGCCGCTCTGCAAAAACTATGACGTAGAAAATGATAGGTTTCTTGATTTTGGCTAAAAACGGTATAACTATAATGAAAAGATCACTGGGAACGCTTTAAAATAGATCAAAAGATGAATGAAATGGGACTTTAAGCATAAGCATATAGTAAAAGATAGAAGAAGGAGAATAAATAAACTAATGATGTGTGAAACATGGCACAGGTGGTGGAGAAGGAGCCAAAGAGGCAGAGGGGGATGCCAGCTTGGTGGGTTACCCATGGTTCCACGGTACGCTGTCTCGCGTGCGAGCGGCTCAGCTGGTGCTCACAGGTGGGGCCATAAGCCACGGGCTTTTTGTGATTCGCCAGAGTGAGACACGACCTGGCGAGTATGTGCTCACCTTCAACTTCCAGGGCAAAGCCAAGGTAAGTATCTCACTTGTATACTGTAGTCATTTGAACCCCCTGTGATTTAGCAAGTTCTCTCACTAAGAAATCGCGGAGGAGTTGGAAATTTTCATCTTAGGTGCATGTCTACTGCGAGAGATGTAATGTAAAAGAAAATCAGGTGTTTGAACACTTATTTGCAGCAGGAGCAAACAAATAAGTTGTTTTAAAAACCACACGAAGTGAATTCCAGATTTTTTTAGATTATGATTTCTAAGTGGAAAAACTTGTAAAATCACAGGGTGTTCAAATACTTATTTGCCTCACTGTAATTAAAAACCATGGATACTGCCAACAATAGTTTTTTGAAGGCACAAAGGTGAAACTTGTGTTGATGATTATTAGTTTGTTCCTCAACCTAATTTTAACTTGAAATAGTGACAATATTTAGCCTCCATTAGCAAATAGTTGCTAATTTTTAAATTAAAAGGACTGATGAGGATTTAACATTAAAACAACAAAATAAAAATGATTGCCATTTAGTTGTATTTATTACCTCACATCTTCAACAGGTAAGGCTTCATTGTGGCACAAATCATTTCTATACTGGTGCCATAGATTTCCAGTGTCTTTTGCAACATCTTCTTTTTTTGTCATCAAATCTCAGAGTTACATCACAATCAGTGAATTGTTAAATGTTAAGGAGATTTGTTGAGTTTTTTGTTGTTGTTTTTTTTTAAAGCTGCAAGTCAAAGCAAAGCCTTTTTTCGGTAAAAGCTGCTGAAATGTCATTACTCTGTTTTCTCCAGTGGAACATGATCCTTGCACATCACATCCTGCCAGCCGGCAGTGTTGAGGAAGTGTCAGCTGCCACTTCTTCCTCTGGTGTCAGCCTTGGCATTCTGTCTGAGTAGCAAAATACTCTTCAGAAAAAGCCCTGACTCCTGTCTTAGCTTGGGTGTTTCAGACCTCTTGCTTTCATTTATTTCTTTGGTTCCTTGTGTGTCTTTTTTCTCTTTCTTCAGGTTAAATCCCTTCATCAGTTTTGTTAATAACCTGTGTTCCTTTCTCCTCCCTCCAGCATTTGCGCTTGTCTGTTAATGAGAACGGACAGTGCCACGTGCATCACCTGTGGTTCCACACCGTGTCGGACATGCTGAGGCACTTCCACACCCACCCCATCCCGCTGGAATCTGGCGGCTCAGCTGACATTACGTTACGCTCCTATGTGCAAGTGCAGCGAAGCTCCACTACAGGTACTCTGCACCCAGGGTGCCTTTTTTTATATATTCCAACATTGAAGTTGATATTTGTTCAAATGTGCTGCAAAAGCTTATCAATTAGATCACAGTAAGTGTTCTCCCTCGAGAGAACAAATAAAACTTCCATTCATCCATCCATTTTATAAACCTGCTAAATCTTTTTTGGGGTCACGAGGTTGCTGGAGCCTAACAGCCTCAGCTGTTGAAGGCGGTCTGTCACAGGGACACTCAGAGGCTCATAGTCACACTTAAGGACAATTTAGATTCATCAATTGATTCTACAATCCATCATTTTGGATTGTGGAAGGAAGCCTAAGCACCCAGAGTAAACCACACATGAACCAGGAGAAGTTGCACCGTGAGGTGAAAGTGCTAACCACTACACACTGTGCAGCTCTATGATTAACACTTTTTTGTTTGCAGAATGTAATTTTTCTAATACTATGGCTCAGTATATAACTAAAGATAACATTAAAGAAAAGAAGTGTTTGAAAAATCAAACTGCCTCCCATGATGTAGGTTAAGCTACTTTAGCTGTCATGATTTTAGGTCATTGATTCCTGTGTGACATTATCAGACACCGGTATCGTTTAAAATAAACTCTTGATCCCTTTTTTACTGTTTTTTTTTCTGTTTGTGAAGGGTGCAGACATTACTTGAGGTCCTGTCTGGATGTTATTTTGGTGTTTCCAAGGCTTTAACTTGTCATTTCCAGAGGATCTGTTGTAGATTTCTTGGTGTGCTTTAGATTTTTTTCTACCTATTCAACATGATTCAGACCAAGTTTAGCTATTAAATAGATTTGAGACGTTACAGTTCATGCTTCCCTCATTGATCACAAAGAGCTCAGATTCTGTGGTTACCCAACAATCACTACTCTCCCACCACTGTGCTTTACTGATGGTTTATGCTGTTTGGTTTTGCCAAACATTATGATGTGTACTGTCACATACATCTCCTCATTGGTCTAGTTTGTCTAAATGATTTGTTTTCAGGTGGTGGCATTGGTTTACTAATCGCTAAACTCAAAGATTTTTCTGTCATTTTTTTTAACCCTGTAAAGCCTGAGCCTTTAAATAATTGACAGAAAATTCAAATTCTTTGAATTTGAAGCTTTTATAGGTCCCTGATGAACAAAGTTTCAATTTGTATCATATTTGAGACATCAGGTCACACAGCTCAAATATATATATATATATATATATATATATATATATATATATATATATATAT
>BSAI01000072.1:13151517-13259402 GCA_036245035.1 Adrianichthys oophorus | reverse complement strand
TATATATATATATATATATATATATATATATATATATATATATATATTCCTGAACTAACAAAAACATTCTAAGACCCCTAAAAATATAAGAAATGTGTATTTCCTTTCCATTACTCTTGTGGAGGGCTGACAGACTCATGTATCAAATATGATATGTTTGGCTTTAAAGGGTTATTTTGTCCTGAAATTTATAATTTAGGAAACATCCATTATTGTTATTGTTATTGTTATTACAAAGCTAACCTTATCTAACAGGCCAGTTGCATTTAAATAAAAAACTCAAATAAAATTATTTCTAATGATATTCAATCACAAATTCCAGTTTGCATGTTCCCACTGTGCATGATTGGGTTTGCTCCAGGCACTCCTATCATGCAAAAACATGTATGATAGGTTGAAGGATTGCTCTAGAAATTGTCTTTCGGTGTGACTGAGTGTGAGGCTGGCGACCTGTCCAGGGTGTACCCCACCTTCACTGACCAGGTTAGGCCCTGGCAGCTCCCTGACCTTAAAAGGGCCACAGCTGGTTAACAAAATTGATGGAAAATGTTTAATTACAGTGTTTATTGTAGCATATCTAGACTATTTCAAGTTCTTGAAAGGATCAGAACATTAAATACAAACCATCTTTCTTGGAGAGACTACGATGTTGTGTACGGAGTAGTATTCCTAGATACTACTAGATAGGCACAGATGCTATAAGTGGGCAACCACTATCAAAGCAACAATGAGTTCAAAAAACTTGCTCCTTATAAAGTTCTTCAAAACAAAAGTCTTTAACAGGTTGCACTTGCTGAGGTCCAAAGATTGTAGGTGGGTGTTTTTATTTTTTTTTTTGGAGTCTCTTCTTGAATTCTGATGAGTTCTGTAAAAACCGAGCTTTGCCTTTACAGACAGAGAAAGCGGAGCTTAAACTCGCTGCCCCCTCCATCCCTGTCCTCCATGCTGCCCTCCGCTCCTCTGGCACAGGATAAATGCCCTCCTGTGCAGGGGAGTGAGGGGGGGGATCATGCTGCAGGCGTTTTGCATGCAGTCAGCGCCTCCAGCTCCATCCCGCTCCAATGGGGACAAAGAGGCCCTCTGTTTTCCCAGATCCCAAACACACTCATGCACTCACTCGCATGCAGATAGAGCAAAGGTTTGATTCTGGGGGTAAAAGGCCTTATTGATACACTGCTCAGACATGACTTTGGCTCCAGTGTTGTTGGTGTTATTGCCCACCAAGAGAAAGGATAATAAAGAAGGCCAGCCGTGCCTGTGTTTACCACTGCTGCATGAAGGAGCCTTTTATTTGTTATTCTCCAGTGGAAACAAATTGAATATGATCATCAGCACAGGTTAAAAGATTGCTTTAATGGTGCTTTTAATAAATAAGGTTCCTTGCCTCTTCCTACCACCTGCTACAGATGTGACCGTGCCTCCAGTCCTCACCCCTCCCAGAGAAGCAGCCTGCAGAGCAGATACAGCTCAGCCCACTCTTCACACCTCTGGAATGACAGCGCCTGCAGGGCCTCCCTCTGATGCCCCCCTGTCGTCAAGCACCTCTTCCTCACCAATTGCTCTTCCTTCCCTCTCCCGAAGTGACCCTGGCACCGGAGGAGGAGTAGGAGGGGGCCTGCAGAGCCGGAGTAACAGCTCGGAACGGCTGCTGGATGCCTCTAGTGGATCGTCTGAGGATTACCACGATGCAGACGGGACTCGGAGGGCCCGAGCCGTGGAGAACCAGTACTCTTTCTACTAAACAGCCCCTGTTGGGGATGAGTTGTCTGTTCTGTGACTGAGGGAGGCGACATGGAGCATCTTGTGTATGAGGGGAAGTGATTCACATCAATGGATCATTTACCATTTTGTCTGTTTGTTCTAGCTTCAGGCGATTTCCAACTGAAGTGAAGGAAAAAAACGATTCCAAGTGGTGTTGATGCTAAACTTTTTCCACTTTGCTTCTGTTTCTCTTACTAATTCAGCTACCTAGGAAGTTGGTGAAAAGAAATCCAATGTGTATGGGTTAAGAGTTTGAAATCAATCATGAACTTGACGACTGAGGAAAAGAGAAGTTGTCCAGTGGAACCATCTGGCTTTGATTCTCCTCCTCTGGCCACTTCCTGTTCAGCCTTACCCTCAGTTCCTCAAAAGCAGAGCCCATGTCACCACCCTGCGGGAAATTTGAACTGACGCAACAGAGAAACTCTCTCCCCAGTGAGCTCCTACGAGTTTTTGAGAGCATCTCCTCAATGTTTGTAAAGCTGCTTCGAGTTTGTTCCGGATATCCCCACTGTCCCTGTGGGTTTCCCCTACAAAGTCCCGCTCTGGGTCTCTACACCAACATCACTACATGATTTGGAGAGGATTTTTCCTTGGACATTTTCAACCTAAAGGGTCTTAGTGCCTGACAGTTACTTTGGACAAAGAAGGACTGCTGCAAAACAAGGATGTAGCAGACAAGGATGGCATCTCACATAATTGCAGAAAAGCTAAAAATGAAATCTAGTCAGTTTTTGCTTAAGATATACAGAATATGCATATCTCTTCATACATCACATACATGCTTTGGAAAGTTTTATTGATACCATTACATATTCATACAAGGTTATGTGTTGCGGATACATCTGATGCAGCTTTTTGCTGGTGTTTTAAAGTCCAAATATTTTTTAATGAGAAGTTTGCTATATTAATAAAAACATGTTTTTTTCTGGGTTCCTCCTTCTTGTTATGGTCCTGTATTCACACGCATTATATTGATTACCTGTAGATTAGAAATGCTGGTAATATAGATTACTTTAAAGAAATGCCTTGAACATATTATTATACCAAATCCAGCATTTATCAGAGGAACTCAGAACATGTTTTTTTTTTTTTTATATGAAAGTGTTGTGTGCTGTCTTGTGTGGCCTGCAGGTGGATTGATTTGTGGGGATATACAGCTCAAAAAGCAAAGAATGGCCATGCTTGAATGGAATAATTTCACATTATCTTTAATCGATATCGATCTGGTTCTGCCTTTTTTTTTTGTTTGACTTTCACTGAAGAGTTAATACTACTTTATGAAAAAAATGAGTCGTTCTTTAGAATTTAGGTTTTATTTGGAAAAAAATTATTTCCTTTATGAAAAGTAAAATTTTCCTTTTGTTGGGTTTTTTTGAGAACTGCCAGTTTATGATTGACTTCCGTGGCAAAAAAGCTGTCAGTGTTTGTGTTTTCACAAAGGTTTTGCAGCTTTATTCATCACTTTTTTTCAAATCGAAACACTACCTTCTATTCAACTAATTAACGCCTTTGTGAGACCTTAACGCAGTGGACAATAAACTTTAAGAAAATTTTTGTTTTGGTTTCTGATGACTTCAAAATTAAAAGTTTTGCCAGATTTAAATGCAGGGTTACAACTAAAAATAAACACTACAAAAAAGTTATTCTGTTTTGTTCAAATGTGTTGCTGGGCAACCAATTGATTAATGGGGGAAAACTAGTTTTATGCTTTTATTAACTTAAGAAAAAAAACTTTTTCTTATGTAGATATTTTTACCACAGTGGGAAAAAATTCTAAGTTTATGATGGCTTTTTAGTTTCTTTTTTGCCGTGTTGAAATGAACAAATTGCTGTCCCTTTAAGCATGGCCATGTAGTTTCAGAGGAGTGAATGGAGCAGTTTATGTGCCAATTTGAATCCTACTTTTGACACCCTTAATTCAACTGCTGTAGATGACATTTTTCCTATTGAATATTATTTATGTAAAACCAATTCCCTTGATGAAAATGTCCACAGTTGAACAGTGTCTGTGGCAAGGAAACTCACCCTACATATCACAAATCTTTCATGTCTACCTTTATTTTCTTAATTCTCTTACAGCTGAACTCTCTGTGATCTGACTGGGTTTTTGAAGAGTCTGTGCAATTTTGTACAAAGTGATGTACTTGACATACTACTTTATATTTCTGTGAATAAAATGTGAAGAAACAACCGTTGCTGCTTTTGTCCGGACAAATCCAGTCTCCAGTGAAATGCATCCCATTGCAAAGTGAGAATTTTGAGCCCTTCAGGCTTCCTTAAGAAACTCAGGGAGGGTTTCACATGTTAAGATGCCCCCTACAGGGCAGGTTCTTCAATTGGAAGACAATTCATTAATAGATAAAAATACTGCAGGGAGCTAAAGTTAGTGCTAAGACTGAAACATTCAGAACGAACATGTCAGATTCATTTTGATTTTACTCTCCCATTTTATTATCCTTTTGAATTACTTTTTTTTTTAGTAATCCCTCAAGTGACATTTTGACACAAACCAACCTTTTGTATCTGTCACATGATCATGACTGCCACTGCCACTCTTAAGGTAGGTTAAGCTAACCTACATTAATAAACTTCCACTCTTAAGATACACCCTCTAAAGTGTTTTTTTAAGACAATCTGTTCTCTCCTAGATATTTTGATCCAATAGTGACTGATCTCCAGGTCATCAGACTTTAAAATGCTCTCATCAGATTGATTTAAGTTATATCTGAAGCACAGTTTTATTGCAAAGGCTAAAAAATGAAGAGCTTGAAAAAAAATCAGGGTTTATATGATTTTGATAGCTTGAGCTTGAGATATAACTTAGGACCACCACATGTGTATAGATTTTCCATTACATACCAATAGGTCAGGAGGCAACAATCCACAAACGTCTACATTTTAGTTGCACAAGGGTCAGATAAATTCAGAATCTAAGTAGAAAGCATTTATAAAAGCTTTAACCTTTCACTTTACAATGACATTACATTTCCTGTCTGAAGCATTTTTATCCACACTAGACAGTTACACAGAGTTTGTTTATTTATTTTGTATGTATGCACAGTCATTCTTTAATTGATTTTCAAGCTGTTGTATTGAAAAACTTCCCTTCAGGATCATTAAATCTGAGTGAGATTCAGTACATATAATCTGAACAAAATCTCAAGACATTTTGCTTCTAGAAATTTATCTGCACTGCATGAAAGAAACAATGAACAGTGGGCCGTTTTGACACGAGAAGCAGAAGTTTTCATAATTTAACTAAATAAAATCATTAAAAAAAACAAATCTTAAAGGGTTTTTGATTTAGAGGAAGTATGGAGATTACTGTTTACCGTTTATATTTTTTCCCAAGCATTCTCCTGTATGGTATTTTGTTTCTGTGTTGTCTGTATTTTTTTTTTTTTAATAAAATATCCCTTTCTGAGTGATTAGGCACACATTTTCAAAGTTTAGTCTAGAGACATTCATTCCAGAAACAAGCAAGAAAAAAAAATCAAAACAAACCCAACAGGAAAAATGTTTCTACATTCATGGAACTTTTTAGGATGACCATATGTTTCATGAAAAAGTGAATATATCTGGCAGAAACACACCAAAATAAAAAAAAACAACATCAACTGTCTGACATATTCCCCACCTGCTGTGCATCACTGATGTTTAAAAATCTAACAGCGATCACAGACGGGTGTTTCTGCTGATTTCACTTCAGGGCTTGCTGAGACTGACAAAGATTATCCCCGCCACAGTCACTACCATTGTCAGAGCCACTTCCATCATTTTCTGATTCTTCCAGTGGCTTCTCCTCTTCTCCTGCATCTCTTCCATGTGCTTCTTATAGAGCCTCAGATCCCTTTCTCTCTGAAGCTGCTCCCCATAATGAGCTTGGTAAAAGGCGTCAAAGTCAAACATGGGTTTTCCACCAGTTTGGGAAAACCGCCTGGCTCTCTGCTGCTCCTGCTGGTGCTGGGAGCCTGCGGATTTAGTTGCTGGCTCCTTAGATGAAGGTCTTCCAGCACTCTGGATGTCAGACTTGCTTAAGATGCCCCGGTCGTACTTCTTTCTCAAGCTGATGTTGCCCAGAATAGTGTAGGCCTCACTGATTTCAGAGAACCGCTGGCTTGCCTCCTTGCTCCCTGGGTTCTTGTCAGGGTGATAGACAAAGGACTGCTTGTAGTACGCTGTCTTGACCTGAGACTGTGTAGCAGAGGGGGACACTTTGAGGATGTCATAATACGCCGTCCTGCTTCTATGCAGAAGAAGCTTGTCTGACTTGGAGCTGTGGCCTCTGGTTTGGGATGCTTGAAATGCATCTAGGGGAAGCTTTAAAAGTCTCAACCTGCTTGTTCCCTGATCAGCCAGAATGAGGACCACAGTGCAAAAGCCTTTGAATTGATGAGGGGGAAGGAACGTCTCTGGGGGGGGTGAAGTAGATCCTCTGCTCCAGAGGGATTTAAGACATTTCTTCTGGAGAAACACCCCAGAGGCGTGCAGCAGGGGCACAGGACTCTCTTCGGCACATCTCACTAAACCAAATGAAGTCAAATCAAAAGAAGAGTCAAACAGTAAAATTCCTTCTTGCTGTTCATATCTGGTTTTCGTACAGCTCCGAAGTTTCTGAGGAATTTGTCGAGTCTGCTTTTCTCTTTCTTTCTCTTCCTCCGGACGTGTACAGCAACCGCAGTGGCAGCTCGGCAGAAGGAAGCCGGAAGCTCCGCCAGCACCAACCGGACGACTGTTGCGAACTCTGAGTGCTGTCAGACGGCCAAGCCTGCAGCTGACCTCTGCCATTTTACCGAAACCGGCTGGTAAACAGAAAAAAAAATACAGAAACCTTTTCCGGTTCGTCGCTGTGACAATAAACCAATAGGATTTCAGATTTACCGGAAGTTTCCATTAGCTGGCCAATCAATTTACACAATGGGAAGGCGGGACCATCAGAGCACATTCAAAGAGCCTCGGATTTCTAAATGTCTTTGTGACAGACAGACAGAAAGAAAGAAAGAAAGAAAAGCCTCATAAATCCGATTTGTTTTTAAGAATCACAATAAAGTCATCAATAAAGTCTTCTTAGTTAGATTAGCTTCAAGGTTACTGTGCCACGTTACTCGCTACAATTATTATTGTTTGCTGCAATTTATAGTTTTATCTGTTGTCAAACAGTATTCAGAGTGAACTGTAGATGGCGAAATGCGCCATCTTCCCTGTCTTTATGATTATCGAAGAAGGCGGTGTCACGTGACCACTCTTCGTTTCACGTGTGAAGGTTTGCTGCCTCGACAGTTCGCTTTTCCTTTTTGTAGTTTTGTATCTGAATTAGCAGGCTTCCTCCTTGAAGGACGATGGCTTCCAGCTGTAGGCGACCCGAGCACATGGCTCCTCCAGATGTGGTCAGTTTAACTGCTGTAGTCCTGTGAGATTCAAAGCCAGCCTGAATGATCAATTCAAAGTAATAGATTTCCTTGAGTTGAAAGATTGTTTATGTATTTCATGTAACAACGCTTTTTTGGGGGCAGTAATCTTGATTTGACGGTGGTATGTTCCATTTTAAACAGATTTAGAAGTAACATGGATTTATGGGATGAGTAGCATAGCTGAGTATTTTAGTGCTAATGTTAGGATAACGTTTATAGAAGCAAAACATAGACATTTTGGGGTATTATTAACTAAACCCCACACTGTGGAGGCAAGCATCGTCATTCTAAAGAATACAGTTTTCTCCTGAATTGCAGAAAAAGGTATTGTTGGTGCAAACATCTCTATGCTATCTAGATTGAAGCTAGCTTTCCCTGTAAGGGACACACCGCCCCACACCATGATACTGCCTCCACCAAAACATGTCTCTGGTGTCTGCACGTATTTAAAGAAAATAATAAATAAATTAAATTATAAACTATATAAACAAATGTCCTTACATTTTATTACCTTCAGCAAAAACCCTGCATCTCTCTGTAGGTTTTCTTATGAAGTTAATTAATACATTTTAAATGTTAGTAAGAAATCGCTTAGCTTAATTTTATTTATTGAAACAACGCCTGGTTGACAGATTTTGAGGCCAAGCTATTGTGTATTGAAATGTTTACCTCTGCTGTTTGTTTGGTGTCATCCCTTCAGTTCTACAATGAGGACGAAGCAAAGAAATACTCACAGAAGTGAGTATAAACGTTTAATGCTGCTTTTCATGCAACTATGCAGTATTTCAATATGTATTTCTGTTTGAGCTTCCAGTTTTTATGCATTTTTTATTGACAAAATCTGTCAAAACAATTTTGGGGGAATTTCATTAAATCAGTTGTTGTCCATTAATAACTGTATCATGATATGTAGTTGCAGTAATTTCTGAATTCTCTGTTTTTAATAAAGAAAAAAAAACAAAGATATTTGGGATGCTTCCTGTACCCCTCCCTGGGGAGGTGTTCTGGACATGTCCCACTGGGCGGAGGCCCCGGGGAAGACCCAGGACGCACTATCTCTCTGCTGTCATGTCAAAAGCTGTAAAAAAAAAAACAAAAAACAGCCAGATTCTGAAAGTTTACATTATTTCCATTGGCAGCTCTCGAATGATTGAGATTCAGACCCAGATGTCAGAGAGGGCAGTGGAGCTTCTAAACCTGCCAGAGGAACAGCCCTGCTTCTTGTTAGATGTTGGGTAAGCCAGTAGCTTAAAAATAAACATACATTTGTTAATATGTGCAAATAAACTAAGTGCAGTTAGAGTTTTAATAGAGATTTATGTAAAGTGAAACTATTGGCAGAAATAGGAGGGTAGTTGACATTTTTTTCAGGACAGGTGTGAATTGAATAGAATGTATTTATTGTCATTATAATTTACTTATACTATGAATAGCGATAATGGAGGCATTCTATTCTATTCTATTCTGGTGTGCATGTTTAGCAGAGTAGAGCTTAGAAAAAAATTAGCAATTATAAACTAATTTATGATCCATTAATTTGCAAATATTTTATGTTGAATTGGAATATTTTATTAATTTAACCACTGTCTTATTCTTGTAATTTTGGATGTTTGTTTTTACTTGTAGGGCAACCTTGAGTGATCAGAAAAGTGCTATATAAATACAAATTATTAATAGTAGTAGTAGTAGTAGTAGTAGTATTATTAGTATTGTTGTTGTTGTTAGGGAAAAAGATCGTCTTATTCATTTAAAAAAAAAATTTTGCCCAACTACTCTGACGTTGAGGAATTTATCAAAAAGTATAAAAATCACTTGGCCTGCTCTTGATTATTTTTCTACCTTCCTCTCTGTTCCTGAATGGATCCTTAAGTATTTGTCTTCAGGAAAATGTTTCTGTTTTTACTGATGCCATGACTACATAAAACAGCTGCTCAACAAATGAAATATTTGCAAATCGCTTGGCTGTGGCCTCCATCGGTTGTGTCTTACTTTTCCTTTGTGAACTACTCTCGACCATGTCACAGAATCAATCATTGTAAAAATAGAAGTACACTTTTAAGGCACTAAGTCAACTGTTTCACTGACTTTCAGGTGTGGGTCTGGTCTCAGTGGAGACTATCTGTCAGAGGAAGGACACTACTGGGTTGGAATTGACATCAGCACAGCAATGTTAGGTTTGTCTGATATGTTTTCTCTGAATGTAAGCATGTATTGATTCGATTAGATTGGGTTTTTTGTCTGTAAAGTCTGTGTATCAAAGGCATGTTTATTGTATTTTTTTTCTTGGTCAGTGTTTGTGTTGTTGCTGAAACAGCCGTCAAATTGTACCTTGTGTTTCACGGCAGACGTCGCGCTGGACAGAGAAGTGGAAGGAGATCTTGTGTTGGGGGACATGGGCCACGGGATGCCTTTTCGACCAGGAACCTTTGACGGTTGCATCAGGTGACTGTTCGTGGTGTTTTCAAGTTTTTACTGGAGTTTGAAGGTTGTCTTTCATAGGCTGTGCTTTCTCCCCCATCAGTATCTCTGCACTGCAGTGGCTCTGTAACGCAGACAGAAAGTCCCACAGTCCACCAAAGAGGCTCTTCACCTTCTTCAGCACCCTCTACTCCTCTTTGGTAAGGTCTCGTCATTCTTGTCGATGATTGCAGGCAGAAATTCCCACATTTGATGATAATGTTCCATAACCCTGTCTTCTCTCTTTATCAGGCGAGAGGCTCTCGCGCCGTTTTTCAGCTTTACCCAGAGAATTCAGAGCAGGTGGGAATAAACATTTTCTTATGTTTTTAGGATTGGATGTAATGTCTTAAATGACCTCCAGAAGTATTTGTTTACCTTTAGCTGTAATTCTGTCTCCTCCACAGCTGGAACTGATTACAACACAGGCCATGAAAGCAGGTTTCAGTGGCGGCATGGTGGTGGATTATCCCAACAGCAGCAAGGCTAAAAAGTTAGTACCCTTCCGAGGTTAGGGCTTTTATTTTGACCCATTCCACCACTGCTGGGTGCCTTTGAATTTCTTTTCTGTGAAATGAACAAAAGTCTTGTTGACAGTTTGGTCTGAAATGTACGATCATTTACTCACTCTTTGATTTTTATGAGACTTGTTGTTTACCTTCAGGTTCTTCTTGTGTCTGTTTGCTGGTGTGACAGGAGTTCTTCCTAAGGTAAGGACAGATCCATCAGTGAGGAGATTTGATCTTCATTCAAGCTGCAACACAAACGTTGTTTTCTTTCTGTTCATTTCAGGGTCTGGGCTCAGAAATGTCTGATCGAGCAGTTTCAAACCAAGTTCAGTATTCAGGACAAAGGTAGAACTACTCGTCTTCTTAGTCTGACGTCTCAGTTCAAAGCTGGTCTTCATGTGGTTTGATCTATATCTAAAGGGTCCTTGTTTTTTGTGTGTGTTTAACTTGAAGACATGAAGCCTGTCGTCATCTAGGTTTCAAATGACAAACAAATATTTGTTTGAGGAAGCTTACGAAGTGTGGAGTGATGGCTTTTACAGCTTTAAAGTCAGATGAGGAACAAAAGACGTACATGGACCTATTTGTCTACAAGTGGATGCATCAGAATGGAGCCGAGCAGGAAGACTTTGGCCTGCTCATCTTAGTTTCTACATCATAACTGAGAGCTTTTTTAAATTGCATTTTTTTTACATCTCCTGCTGATTCACCACGATTTGGATAAAGAAATACTCAGAAATAGAATTTTAATCTGAATTTTCTTTATATCTCATGAGAAAAATGCTAAAAGAACATGATAAAAACACAGTTTTAATTGCAGCGGGTCTTTAAACATCTATAATCCCTTGCAGAGTTTACCTATTGTGAGTTATTTTTATAACTTAACCCCAGAAATAAGTGAGGGAACACTGTACATCTTTTTACATATTTTTGTGTGAGTGATTTACATATCTTTTTATAAAAGTGGGATGAGGAGGAACTTTTCTTAACTTGTACAAAAAGTGAAGTTGATTTTTGTCCCGGTCCAGGCATCAATTGAAGCACGTTCAGTCATACGTGTTTTTGATGAAGCCAGACCAAAAGAATAGAAAAAGGGCCACAGTTTTGTCTGAGCTCAGAACTCTCAGGCAGATTTTCCTCCCTTTCACATTCTGTGGTTCAAGTGTTCATGAGGCAATTTAACATTTAGTTGTCATAGACGAATTATGTTGACTGCCTCATTTATTTTTGTTTCTTTTTAAGGTGCCGATTTAAACATATGAAAGGAAAATCAGTAAAGAAGGGACGAGATTGGGTCTTGGAGAAAAAGGAGAGAAGACGGCGACAGGGCAGGTATGATTATGACAGCAGTTTGAACCTTTTCACAGTAGATTTTTGTGTAAAATAAAGTTCCACCTTTATTTAGCTGACTCTGGCTGACTCTCTGTGTGTTGTTGGACCTGCAGGGAGGTTCGAGCTGATACAAAGTACACCGCGCGTCAGCGGAGACCTCACTTCTAGCTGTGACTCATGCCGTCATTAGCTCTGGTCTGAACCTGCAGACGCACGGTCAACGCTGGAGCCTGATTGCACTTTTTCTACTCTTTTAAGTCAAGTGGATGAGGTGCAAACATGAAATGCTGTTATAGCCAATCAGCTTCTTATTTGTTCAAGTGATTGGTAATTTGTTTCTCCCAAATTGGGTGAGATTTAACTGTCTGTTTGGATTTGACAGGTGTGCGTGTCAAATCTGTGAAAATAAAAGGATTTATAATTATCGTAAAATATTAAATCCTTCTTTGAGTTTCATAGACTCAAACAATTTTTGTCTCTTAAATTGGTCAATAAAAAAGATGAAGATGTTCTGACTGCTTACGGGGGGAAGAGACAGACTATTCATTCCACTAGAGAAAGTAGAGCTCAAATGTCACCAGCAGCAACTTGGAATAAAGAGAAAAAAATGGTTATGTTTTAAACGAACATGAATGCAAAACGTATCAAATAAAACTTTATTTATAAAGCACTTTTCATACAACAGGCCTAAGAATTAAAATACATGAGTAGTAGGTAGAATCCCAAGTGGAAACCTGCCTTGATGCTGATGTGAGGAAGTGATATTCTGGGGATCTGTCTACGTCAGTGATCGCAGAGGAAGTCACCATGGGATACCCCCTGATCAAAGCAAGCGATCAGACCCAAGAGGTCCCACTGTATGAGAAAAATTAACAGTCCATCCATTGTTCTCTCAACTTGCTTTATTCCTTTCAGGGTCACGAGGTTGCCAGAGTCTAACATGGCTACTGTTGGGAAAAGGCAGAGTACACCTCTGGTCAAGTCACTAGCCTGTAGCAGGGCCACACAATCGCACACTATACACACTCATGGTCACACTTAGGGTCAATTTAGAGTAATCAAACTACCTGTGAGGCAGTGTGGACCCTCAGGCAAGTCCCTTCACACAGCCTAAAATTGTAGCGACAAGGGGACTCAAGTCTGGCTCTCCCTGTGCAGGTCCCCATCGCGGATAAAACCCAGGGTTGTTTCTGCCTGTGTTAATCAGCAAAAACTGATTCGCTGTGGTGAGTCCTGATGGGATGTGCCGAATGGTCAACAACTGTCAGGGTAGGAAGCAAGTTTTTGGACTGTGGGAAGAAGGCGTGCATGCAGCGGGAGAAAGTTCCAACTCCAAACAGTAAGGTCCCAGTCAGGAATTCAACTAGTGGCTCCTCGCTCTGAGGCGAAAGCGCTAACCACTGCCTCCACCATGATCAGTTGATAAAGATCTGACAACAGAACAGAACCAACCCTGCTCACCAGGTCGTTGGATCTACTAGATTCTTTTGCAACATGGACATTTTCTCATTAAGGGGTAAATTAATTCCAAAGAAAAGGTACTTTGCAATAATTATTTTAATAAATGTAAATGTTCTTGTGAAAACATTGTGGAAGCTTTTATTTATTGTTTTATGATAAACTGACATTTCATCTTTGCAAATTGAAATAAGAGCGAGTCTGTATTTTGGATTTTTCAATAAAAATATCTGTCAGTTCCAGTGTGTGTCGGCAGAGGTCGCTGTTTGCCTGAGCTCGTTGTAACCCACTTGGGCGTCATCAAACCTGCTGAATCGATAATCAGGGCAAACGCAGTTTAAAGCGAACTGCCCGTTTTGCGTCTCGCTCCAGATACTTTAAGTCTTGAGACACGGACGGGGCTCCTGCTGGCAAAAAAAAAACAAAAGCGAGAAAAAAAGAAAAACTCCGTTAAAGTTGCGGGCGTGTAATGGGTTAACGGCGAAAGGCCTCGCCTCACCTTTCCGCGCGCGTCACTCGGATATGTAAAGTGGCTCCACCATCCACACACAGCGTGGAAACCAGCGCCTCGGTCGCATCAGCATCAACACCGTCGCGTCCGCGCGCGCACCGCCGCTCCATCACCTCAGCCTCCGGGAGGACGGCACAAACACGGAACCATGAAGGATCGGATGCAGGAACTTCGACATGTAAGTGACAGCCGCGGATGAATGGGGGTGTGGAGGCTGCGCGACTGCCTTCTGTAGAGCTGAGCAACAGTTGTTAGGTCTGATGGAGGCTCACGTTGACACTATCCTGCATATTCCTTCAACAGAACTCACATTTCCCCCCAAAAGTTAATTTCCCTTACTTTACCAAACAGTAAAATCATTTTAGGAACAACCTATGCGAAAATATTGCTAAATAAGTCCCATTACGCAATCTTCAAAATGGATTTTCCATTCATTTGACTAACAATTCTAAATATTTACAATTAAACCTACCCCCCACCCCTTTTTTTTGTTTTTGTAACCTACAGCGACTTATTTATGTGTTTGATTCAATCTCTCCAACTGTGGGTGTGTGATTGGAGTGGTAAATTGGCCCCATTGCGCCCATTGCGCTTAAATGTCTGCCCTTACAGGAAGTCCACAGACCTTTAACCGCCCACAGTGCGCACTGTGTTGAGTCTGCTTCTAACATATGTGCTGGCTTTATTCGGCTTCAGTCTGACAGAACACATTCACAGCTTAAAGTTTTCCATCTGCCCACTGTGCAACATTTAAAAATAAAACGTGTGTTTGTGAGCATTTTCCTCTGCTGGCTGTAGACCTCCATGGCACATTTGGGTTTGGATCATTGCTATAGGATCAAAAGCTTTTTTTAATTTAAAAAAATCATCCAGAAATTAAGTCTTTGAGTACATTCTTCAGTTGAATGTGTCATGTGACCATTGCCAAATCTGGATAATTGGCAGTTGAGCCGAAAGAGGAAAAAATTTACAGCTCCTAATTTTTCTAAGAAAATCAAGTAGGAATTGGCCTCAGGGGATGGTGGCGCAGCCTTGCAAATTGTGCCTACCAGTGTGTTCCAGACAGGCTCATCCTCAAGAAGAAGAGCTGTGGTTTTAAAATTGAGAAAGACAGAAAATTGGAGCAAATCTTCCCATGCAGCATCACCAGGAGAGCATATTTTCAGGCTTGTGGCGTGGGGTCGACTAGCAGAGATATGCCAGCTGCTGATTGCATTTTCTTTCATCATTATTGATCGTATCTTTCATGTCTGAAATATTATGGCAGGAGCGGCTGCAGGCAGACCTATTTCAGGCAGTCAGGTCCAAACAAAATTGAGGCAAATTGCAAGTCACAGGCAGTTATTTCCCATCAGCACTCGATTAATATTGTTTTCTATTTAGAGCTCAGATGTGCAGACGGCTCTGTGGATCTGGATGGCTCAATCCAAGTGGGAGATCTCTGAGATTCTATAAAAATATCTGAATAAAATTGTAGTTGACCTTACCTGCACCTCCCTCCTCTCTTTAAGTTTTTTTTTTGTTGCTTTTTTTTAGATTCAGTGGAGTTTTGTCTGCAGAAACAGAGGAAAACCTGACACAGGACTGTAAAATGAACTGGATAAAAATGATTGGCACCTTGTCAAAATTGTAAGGAATCATTTCTGTTCAAGTATGTGATGTTCCTGTAATTTGTGATGAGACACAACTGTGGCAAAGAACAGGTGTGGGCAATGTAGAAACCACAATTGCAACCAGTTAAACTGGATGAATGGAGGATTCAACCTTTGTGTTGTGTGTCCCTCTGAGCAAAGAGGAAAGATAGAAAGTGAATGAAGTGTCTGGTGGATTTAAGAAAGGGGAAAAAAATGGACGCTCTCAAGACTACAAGTCCATCTCCAAATATTCTATTGTACCCGTGTCCACCGTGAGAAATATGAAGAGTTTTACAGTTCACTGCTCTGTAGCTGGCCTCACTGAGCAAAAGAGTAACATGAATGAAAAATAGTAATAAAAGATTGTTTGGATGGTGAAAAAATAACCACTAAAGTAGTGTCAGAGTTGCCATCTGAGTGAAAAGAGAGGCTAGGAGACCTAGGAGGACACCACTGCTGACACAAAGGCAGAGAAAGGCACAACCAGAGATTGCCAGAACGTGTTTGGCAAAAGCACAAACCTTCTGGGAGAATCGACAGATGAGACAAAAATTGCAGACATCATGGCAGTGCATACAGAAAAAGCCTTCAAAGAAACCAATGACACTATACAGTCAAATGTGGTGGGGGTTCACACTGGAGGTACCCCATGACTGTGGGAACACTGTCCTGAAACCTGATGATTAACAGAGACTTATGCGGCATGACCTGGTGGTCACTGTCCAAAAGCTGCATCTCCATCAGAGGTTTTAGGTCCCAAAGCATATCAAAAAGCTCTCAGAAATGGTTCCAAATAAAGCACTGGAGGATCTGAAATGGGTCCAAAACTGAACCTCATTGGACACCTGTGAATAGATCTCCTAACATCCTTCAAATCCGCATCATCTGAAGCAAGAGAAAAGTGGTTCAAAACTCAAGCAGAGAGGTGTAACAAACTCACTCGTGGTTACAGGAAGTGATTGATTTCATTTATTTTATGTCAGCACTCTTGAAGATGCCAGCATTTTTGGCTTGTCCATTTAGATTGTTTTTGTGTGAAGGTTTGACTTTTCAACAGTTTTGTGTGTGTTGTTCTAGTAAGAAAAAAAAAAAAAAAAACCAAAAAACCACACAGACTAAACATTTGCACTTCTGAGAAAAGTGTTGCATTTTCTGACAGAACTGCATTGGTGCCTTTAAAGATAAGGGGGACATTCAAAGGTTTAAAATCCAACTCAACGCCTTTTACTTTTCTTATAACGAGCACAGATGAGTCAGGTTAAAGCAGATCACTTTAGGTTCTTTTCAAATGAGTTGAAGCTTTTTTGTTAGATTTGTTGGGCTATTGTTGCTTTTATTTTTTGGTTTAATTTTGGCATTACAGTTAAAGTTACATGAAATGAGATCTGGGAATCTGTAGACTCTCTCCAGGAATAACTCATATCATCCCAAATCCCCTTCCTAATAAGAAGGACAGACTCAATATCTTTTTCTACGCCTTTAGAAAAGAGCTTCACTTTGAACACAGACCCATGAAGGTGGTTAAAACAAGACTAACATGTAATACAATCAGCCAAACATATGCTATTATAGTTGTTGTTTTGAAGTAATTTGGTAGAAGAAACATGTGGAATAATTGCACATCTGCAACTTTATGTTACAGCTCTTTAAAAATAAAAAAAAATCTTCAATATGTCCTCATTTTTAATTAGTTGTTTCACATTGGATGCTTCTTCTTTCTGTGTATTTCATATATTTATGCATCATATCTGCTTTTCCAAATTATCTATAGGCATGAAAAGTTTTTTCTTAATGTGATTCTTTAAGCAGTTCATATCTCGGCAACTAACCTAAAACAGGAAAAAAAATACTAGTTGAAATGTGGGGTTAAAAAAAACAAAAAGTTAAATATTTAAAACAGGTTGTTCACATTCATTTTCATTTCAAGATATTTAACACCATGAATCCTTTAGTACAAATGATTAAACCACAAAGGAATTTTTGTTCCTTTCCATTATGGAGCAAAGCACTATGTCTCTGAAAGGAGGTTTTAAAGGAAGCACTGACCTCCTTATCTAATAGTGTAGAGAGAGTTTAACCAGTTCCTGTCATGATCTCCTCTTTGATTCATCCTGGAAATTTGATTTAGGATTCCCGCTAAGCAGACATGATTCTGCAACCACATCATACCGCCCTGGGGTTTGGTGCTTTAAGTGCTGTTGACCGACGTTCAGAATTGGTCAACGAAATATAAAGTTTGAATAAGGGAACTGATTGCAAAGTGCAGGACTTCCCTAATTTCTGCCCACCCTCGTAATTTCTGGCCAATGAGTGAAGAGATCTTTAATCATGTGGTTTTGTTTAGAAGCTTTGGTTCGAAACAGGAAGGTCTGCTTGATGGCAGTCTGAATACAGACCAAACGCAAGGTTCAGGACTTGATCCGGACCAAACTGAGCAGACTCAGTCTGGACCAAATTATTTTTCCAGCCTGAATACACCCTAACTTTATGCCAAAGATTAACTCATGTAGTCTGGTTTCAAAAATCGTATTGATGTTATTTGCTTTCCTTTCTGTGTGTGCATTGGAGGGGATTTTATGTAAATCAGTTTTGTTCAAGTGAGTTCAAAAGTGTGTATAATTACGGCAGTGATTTTTTGACTGACAGATGGGTGGACCCGTTCATTTTTTCTTGTGAAATTGTACATTTTCTGTTCAGCTGGATAGAACCCAACAGCCCATATTGCATCCCCAACTTCAAGCTTTATTGTGAATGATTTGGGTGTTGTCAGAGATGATCAGTTTACTGTTTGGTGGTTTCTCACAGAGATGTACAAACATGTTGCCAGTGGTTGAAATATCTGCTTTGTAATCAGAAGATACCAGGTTCAAATCCCAGTCACCGCAGCATTGCTGCACTTTTGCCATTGTACTGACTTTCATAACTAGTTGTACTTTAGGTAAAATAGTGCTAGTAGTATTGAAATAATAAAATGCAACATTTGACTTATGAATTGGGCTGTAGCTCAGCTGGTTGAGCAGAGGTTCAAACCTCAGGATTCACACTCGAGGTATCCTTGACTAAAGTCCACATTCCCTTCATTTGTAAAACCTGAGTGGAATAAAAAGCAAAGACCTAATGTGTGAATGTGGTTGGCTGGAAATCATTGTGGTTTCTTTAAAACAAAAAATATTATCTTATCTAGCAGCATCAAAGTGAATGAGCGACGTGACGTAGGCTTTAATCCTACATTTGAAACACAGAAGCAAAGTCTGATATCTGAGCTCTCCAGATTCTCTTTCTAAACTATCTTTTTTGTTTATGTCAAATCCCATAAATTTTACTCTCCTATGTGCCCGTGCGTTATTTTGGCAGGATATTAATTTTTCTCCCCCTTAATATTTGAGGCTTCAGGTTCAATAAAGGAACTTTATGAGCCAAACACCTCTCTCCTGCTCCTCTCTCGCATAAAGCTTATTTGCAAAATGTTAACGGCTGCCAGGTTTAATGCTTGAATTTCTCCCACCGCATTACTTTGTGCCATCACTCCTGTTGGCCCAGCTCTGACTTAGTGGCAGATGGCACAGAGATGATGTGTCTATCAGACATCTTCAAACTCTGAATCCCAAAGGGAATCAAACTGATGAGACTATTTCAGATTTTATACGCCGCATAGGCCGTTATGTTTCAAATGGGATTTGTTATCATTTTGTGTCGCTAAACCATCTGTTTAAGCCAGCTCTCAGCTATACCCTCAACCTTAAATTATGACACTTGTTGGCTCATTTCACAGACAATCTCTTTCCCCTCTACAATAACCATTTCTTTTCTTTTCTTTTATCCCTCTTTTATTGGCGGATTCCTCTGTTTATCTTTCACCGCTTGATCTGAGGGCTCTCTGTCCTCCACTTTCCCTCCTGTCCTTTTTGCAGCCTTGTTAGTCAATGCCACTGCTGGTTCAAGCAGTCCTTTGTGTCTGCATGTGTGTGCACGTTTGAGGTGCTCATTGTCACTGCTTGTTTGTCATTATAGTAACATATTAACTAATAGGATGGATGTGGCGCATTGACTCTGGGACTTCTGAGTACATTTTCATTTTTGCTGCTCTCTTTTTGTCCTTCAT
Organism: Adrianichthys oophorus; assembly: GCA_036245035.1. Lineage (NCBI taxonomy): Eukaryota > Metazoa > Chordata > Actinopteri > Beloniformes > Adrianichthyidae > Adrianichthys > Adrianichthys oophorus. The sequence goes on along the minus strand of BSAI01000072.1, from coordinate 13,240,224 downwards.
TTCTTGAGTTTTTTTTATCTCAAAGTAAAAAAAAAAGCTACATAGGTTCTTTTCTTTTATTATATCTTTTATTTTGGTTCTTTGTAAATTCCTGGATGGATGATGGATTTGTCTGGTTGAGATGCTCAAATGGATTTTCACAAGGTAAATTAGTGAGGGCAATTAATTGTATTATTATCATTTCTCATTATAAACCCACGTGCACTCTCAGACATATTATTCCTGTACACATGGTGTAGATGCTGCATAATTGCATTAATGAGCCATGAAATGAGTGTGGCTGAGCTGGCATTTCACCAGGGACTTGCCTGTCTTTGCAAATTAGGTGACAGTTGAAATGAAACCTGGTGGCTGTCCGCTGCTGATGTTTATTTTTGAAGTGTGTCTGTTGAAATGTGAAGACCGGCTTCTGCTGGGGAGAATTCCATTGATCGATGCTTTACAAATATGTCATTGTTGATTTAGATGAGCTTCCAGTCACTAAAGGAGACCATGGTATTTAGAAGCTGAGATTTTTAAAAATAAACTATTGCTATGTATTACAGGCTTAAAGTCTCACTTCGATCATCTTTGGATCTATTGTTAAAGCATTCCAGCGGTCTTTTAGTCATCAATTTGCAGTTTTTAGGCCAAATAAAAAAAAAAAAAACTGTGCTGCGTTCTAGGACAGTTTCTGCAGAGCAGCAGAAGTTCATCAATGTTCACCTTTGACTTGTGGGCGGGACCGTTGGTGCTAAGCAACCCCATCCACCTTCCCCTTACTGATATATCTCTGTTTACTCGCTTTCCGGCTATCTTGCAGTCCTTTAAAATCCCAACCAAACATTACTGGTGCAACAAAAAATGGCGAGCAATATCTGAGCTATCCAGCCATAAAGTTTTGGGCCAGATGCCAGCTCAGACGAAGACTTACATGGATCTATTTGTCTGTCAGTGGATGCATTGAAATGGAGCAGAGCAGGGAGCTTGTGGCCCTCCGATGTAGCACCTATGTCACCGCTACAGGCTATTTCCAACTGCATTTTTGCATCTGAAAAAGACATAAAGAATAAAGAAACCCTCAGAAATGCAAATTTAATCTTAATTTTCTTTATATATGTCCTCCATCATGAGAAAAATGCTACAAGAACACGTTAAAAACACCATCTTCTGAATAAATTTTTAAAGGAATCCCCTAATCACCAAAGAATCTCCTTCTTTCCCTCACTGGTTTTCAACCTACTCCTTTATTCATTCTCCTTTAAAATTTACATAAAAACTGAGAGAGGCTTTTTGCTTTGGAAAAGCAAAGGTTTTGGGAAAGCTGCTCAAAGTTTTGACTTAAGGGGTGGCAGAACATCTGCCGCCAACATGAGCAGCCCTAATGAACAAGTTTGTGTTTGAACGTCTGCAACCTCTACGTTTCATATTTGCATCCACACCCATCATCTAATTATGAGCTATCAAGCCAGAATGTGAGCAAGCATTGACAAGTTCGCTTGAAAGGTCACTCATCTCATGTAAGCGTTTGTAGCACAAAGGGATGTGTGAGGTTGGGCAGTAGCTGCAGACATTTAAATGTTGATCTGAAATTGATTATTGATTTGGACAAGGCCATTGTAAATATTGGTTTATAAGTCGTTATTTAACCTTTCGTTTGGTGGCAGTTGGTAAATTTGTATTCGTTTGTTCTTAAATGGCATTGCCTTGATGATTAAAATGTTAAAGGTCAGAGGGATGTAAAAAGGCACAAGGGGGAGGGAGACGAGGAAAAAAATTGAGGGACAAAGCGTCCATGTTGTGTGGGCTTGCCGCTGTAATGATTTTGCAGTGAAGCTGAATTCTAGAGGATGGAGGCGAGAGAATGACTGAGAGAATGAGAAAGAAAAAAGAAGGTAATTAAAGTGGGAGGAAATTGAGGAGGATTGTTAGGAAAGGGAAATTGTTGCGCATGCACACACTTTGCTGCTGTGTTGGTGGTACTTGGCCCTGTCTAACACCTGTATTATTCTCTTTTGTGTATCTGCTTAACTTGGGGAAACTGCAGGCTGTGTTGAAGAAACAGAGTTGTTAACCACAGACTGATCTGTCTTTTGTTTCTGTGTCTAAGTCCAGATGTTTGGTCGTATCGAACAAATTTAGACAAAGATCAAAGATAGAAGTCATGCCTACTTATAAATGGTAAAATAAAGGTGTAAAGAAATGATTTTTTGACAGTAAATGTTATTAATGCTAAAGCTTTATATGATGGCAGTTAGCTACCTCTTCATTGAGGTCAAATATAAATAAGATGATCTTTTCACAGTTTTCTTTAAAGAGGTCGTATGATGATGTTTCAAGGGTATCTACTCACGCTAACTACCTTTGTACTAACATTAGTCATTTTGCTGGCTTTAAAAGCAGATATATTGTGAATGGACCCTGTTTTGCTCATGTTTTGCCCATGTGTCTTCCAATGGGATTTTACCTTGTCTGTTAGAACTAATTCCAAGGTGTTCCTTGCAATTGTTGTTTACCAGAAGATCCAAGGAAAGAACACTGACAAGGGATGAGCAGAGATTGTAATCTTGGAAACTTGGGTCAGTGACGTGGCAGATGGTTGAAAACGTAGCATAAACAAAGACGAAACCGTGTGGCATGGAATGACAGAAGCTCAAGGCCTAAATTCGGGTGAAGCACAAGTGAGGTGAATGATTGACATTACCAGATGCAGAGCTGCAGGAGGAGGCGGAGCTAAATCCTGACAATGTGAAGTATTTTCTCTCATATGCCTCTCCAGTGTTGTTCAGTTCATAACAAGGGGTTATGAATCTTCTGATATACAAGGTGTATTTTTGTATAAACCCCTTTTGTATTTGAGGCTAAACTTTATTTATATTAATTATATTTGTATGCTTTTTTTTTTAACTGGACGGATAAGAAGAAGAGAGTGGGATGAGAGAGGGATTAGAGATGGTGGGTAGAGGAACAAAAGAAAAAAGGGGTTAGGCAAGTTGGAGGATGATTACAGAAAGGGGGAGGAGGTGGTAAGCATCATAAAGCAACACATTGCTGGAGGGTTATTATCATTGCTGTCAAGTTTAAATTTTAGTCTGAAGGGCAGGGATGTCCACACACACTCAAATGTTACAAACCATGTTTTTCCCTTTTTATAGAGAAAGTCATTATTCACTATTAATGTTTTTCTTTTCAATTATATTTTTTAATTTTATGCTTTTTGGGGATTGTTTTTAGAAGTACATCATAGAAGTTTTATGATTGCCGAATGCTGTGTGCTAAAAAAAACCCCAAAAGTTACTTTTCTTTGGATTGTCATAAGTATATGCAAAAATTGAGGCATGAAAATCTTGAATAAGTATGATTAATTTAAATGAATTTGGATTTGATCGCTCACCATGATTAAGAATCTTGACTCTAATCATTATTATGCTGTCTAATTAGTCTGAACTCAGGAGGACATGAATATATTGATTTCCTCCGTCATCGGTGTTGTAAGAAATACTGAAGAAAACAGTGATGTGACGAGAACGGAGTGAGTTTTACAGTTGGATGGTCTTCTCTTGGCTCAGTCTATCACATCCTGAGCAGCCAGTGTTCCCTGGTTGTGTAATTATCCTGTCTCAGTAGCACCACATCATGTCCTTCTATTATTCACTGTCAGTCACTTCCTCAGTTAACCCATCAGTCACATTAGATGCTGATGCTCTGTTTGCATCTGTATTTCTGTGCAACTTATATTCCATCTTTATCTGAAAACACGACAAAAAACAAAGTTCAAGTTTGATAACTTGATAACTAGAAATGAGACTACCACTGCTAAAAGGAATAAGAAATAAAGCTTAGCTAAATAAATGCGAGAAAATAACGGAAAAAAAGGATTACTACTTTAAAAATATTTTATTTTAATGTGACTATATCCACAAGCCAAGTGTTGCATGTCATATATTCACCTATCCTGTTTTCATTTTCACTTTAGCAGATATTTTTTGACCGGAATTGCACGTCGCTCTATAACACACACTCTCTACTCCTGCAGAGACAGAGCATTCAAGGACATCTGCAGGGAAGAGGAAGAACATTTCAGGTGTATTTATTTGACAATGCAACACACACATGTCAAGGAAAGTAAAACGTTTTAGCTCAAGAAAAATAAGAAGTCAATCATATATGCAAATATAGATTCTATATCCTATGTGTTGATCGTGTCAATCAAATAATCTTACATTTTTATTATTATTTAGAAAAAGGAGTTAGAACATATATTATTATAATGCAGACAAAGAAGTCACCCTGTTGTAACAACAGATTATTCTCAATAAACTCTAGACTTAAGTGATGAGCAGTTTTTGTTACTTCAGATAACACTGCTGGGAGCTGCTTCGGTGTGCATATTGACAGTTTGGGGTGAATGTCCTAAATGTATGAGCATGGAAGCAAAGTAAAGCATGGCCATGATTATTTTTGTCAGTGGAGCTGTGTGTATGTGTGCTGTTTAATATTTATCTAAAGGAGGACTAGTTTGAGAGTTGACTTTTGGAGCACCATGAAATACATTTTGGCCTCTTTTTCTGAAAGTGCTGTAAGAGATTCTTGAGGTTCAGAAGCTTTTGAGTAAAGGTTCATCTTATGTAGGGTAGGAGTGATTGAAATTACTCTTTTTTTTAGATTTATGTACACGTTTTCATTCTTAAAGGCATAAATATTTGACAAAAACATTCACAATTTTACCAAAAACTTTTTAGTAAAAAATTGCCAATATTACATTAATTTGCCGTCCATATTCCTGTATTTATTTTAAATTGTTGATGTATTGCTGAAGTTTTATTAACTCTGTTGTTTTTGTCTTTAGTAACAGGTTTAAAAAAAAGGCATCTGGAGCAGCTAAAATGACCAAGAGACTTTGTTGCTGTGCAATTATGTGGTTTCTTTGAAAATGTGGCGACTGTTGCCAGGTTCCATTTCTTACAAAAAAACCGCTGTTGTTGAAACAGAAATGCAGATGTTTTTCTTTTTTTGTTCTTTTCTTTCTCAAGCATTTCACTTTCTGTGGTCTGTTGATGATAAACACACAACAGGAAGGCATCAAACAAGCAATGCGGATTATAAATTAAAATCTGACTTATTTTTTCATGTAGCCGTCTTAATGCATTACAGTGTTAGATATTCAGTAAACGAGCTTTTAAAAATAATGACTTTTCTAAAGATGTTTCAAAACGAACTAGTTTAAAGGAATCTCCTGTCCGATCCTGTCGAATCAAAGTCCAGTTTTATCAAAACGTTCAATCTAATGAGATGATAAAACAAGCAGGAATATTTGGGGCTTTTCTTAAGCTGTGATGTGTAAAAGCAATGATATATTTCACTAACACTGCAGAGTTGGCTGCTGCATTTGGTGTTAATAGCTGTCACACTTTTCCCAAGTGTTTGAAATTCGTTCTGTGCGTTTGACCCATCCCTTGAGGAAACACTCATCTGCAGTGGTGGCTGCACTCAAGAGTCACTCTTGATTTGAAATCTCCAACTCTTGACGCTGCAGGGAGACTTTGGGTTCCTGTTTTTATACTTTAGCATAAAATCAATCCGACAATCACTGCATCTTGGGGCGTAGATTCTTTTACTAAAGGGTCATCAGTCATTTGCTAATGTTGCCTTAAAAGCAAACTATATGACCCACACTTTGTTTAACTAAAAACTGCCTTCATTTAAATCGTACTTTACAGAACAAATTGCATAAATAGCTTCCAGAACTCAGATGCACTTAAAATTCAGTGACTAAATGGGGCAGCCTTGGTGTAGAGGTAGAGACCCTCTAATCGAAAGATAACGTTCCAGCCCTGTGCGCCCATATGTCTAAGTGTCCTTGGGCAAGATATTGAACCTCTTATTGCTCCTGATGGTTATAGATTGGCATCAGTGTTCGGCAGTGTGTGAATGTTTGTGTGTGAATGAGACTATGACTGTAAAGTGCTTTGGGCCTTCAAAGTAGGTAGTAAAGTGCTTTATAAAAAGATGCCATAAAGAATCCTTCTTATTTTCCTTTTTCAGCTCTACAAACCCAAACACAGCAAAAAGAGCCAATATATTCAATTATTCTAAAAATTAGGAGTGTAAGTTTTCCAAATTTCATGTATTTGTTACAAGATAATCAAGTGTAAATTACAAACAAAAGTAAACAAAAACGAAAGTCAAATCTATTTACATTTTAGTTTTTTAACGTTTCGCCCACTGTTGTTTTTCCACATCAAAATAATACAAACAGAACATTATTAAAACATTCTACCATACTGTATGGACACATGTCTTTGCAAAGTGTTTTTCACACATTAGACTGTTAATGATGGCGTGATCATTTCTTGCTGCCATAACTGTGTGTTGTCTGCTGTGATGACACTTGGTTATATTAAAATATACCTACGGTGCCTCAATCCAAATGATAGTTTCCAAGATCGATTATAGATCAATGTATTTCATTTTGAAACAATTTTTTTAATAGTACAGTATGATACGATTCATAACTTGCCTCAGGCAGATAAATCTGGTTGGATAAATCGATTCATTGATTAATCGTTACACCCCAATAAAAAAAAGAAAACCAAACACAGACACCAGCAACTAAGTTCCAGCATAACATCTTGCCAGAGTAAATCAGAAAATACATTAGCACTGATGACTCTGGTTTATCCAGAAATTCTTCAATTAGAGCTCTAATGAAAATTCCAACACACTTTTTATGTTATTAAACAGGATTTTATGTGAACAGCTGTGTGTTTTCTTTGTGCAAACGTGTATTTGTATCAAATCTTATTCATTTATGTCTAAAGTGTGAATGAGCTAAAGATAAATAGTCTCATCCATATGGGATGGGAATGTTTATGTGGACACATTGAGCTTTATTCGCACACCTATTGTTAATACATGCGCCCCCACCGTGGAACTTGTTTGTTTCATAATTTAGCTGGCTGTTTTGTTATTAACAGCTTTTGTTGCCTCAAGTTGTTTGGTTTGGCATGGCTCCCTGCGTAACCACAAACGCCCGTGTTCTTCAAATGTAATTGATTAGCAAAAGTCTGGAATTTCCCTGTGGAGAACGAGTTTTCAAAAGGAAAGACAGCATGTCTGTCTAAGGAAAAATGGCTCCATATGAGCGTATGATGTGCTGTTGGGAGATTTCCTCTGTGAATATATCTCATCGTCAGCTCTTAACGTCTGTTTTTTTTTTCTTCACCGCATCTTTGCTCTTAAGTTGCAGCATGGTTATAATTTATTTTTATTTTTCTCCCCAGTTTTAGGGAAAGGCTTAACTTTTATATATTTTGTCAAATGAAAATAGGTTTTTAAAAATTTTATGTCTCAACAGAGCTTCTTTTATTGAGCAATTCTGCTGAGACTTTTTAAGAGATTAAAAACTGAACTTCATTAATTATATGGTGACCCTTTAGAAAGATCATTTAAGAAATATATAAATGGAAACCTCAAATTAACATATTTTTTCAGTCATAAAAACTGTAGACTCTCCATTTACAGTGTTGCACAAGTTACTTCTAAATAATACAGTACAGATTACTTTTTTTCACAACATTTGTCCTTTGCTGAGAAACAATATTATCTCAGAATTATAAAGTACCACATCTCCTAATATTTTTATGTTACTTTATATGTGACACTCACAGAAGTAGATCAAAGTATGTGAAGTGGTAAATGTACTGCAGATCCTTTACTGTTAAGAGGAGAAGCAATGTGGTTTATAACAACCTAAATGAAGGAAAACAGGATCACAATGCTTTACAGCATTCACACAATAAGGTTCTTTTTTGGTAAAGTGACAACACAGGAAGAACAACAGAACGACCGACCTCTAGTAGAAACGTCATAGATATTAGAAGACTATCTACTTTAAAAATTAATATACCTAAGAACCAAATGGAGAACTTGAGACCTTTGTGTCCTAAAAAGATTACACAAAGGCCCTCTAATGAAAGCAAGTTAATAAACTACACTTGTTGCCTTACAAAACCAGGACAGATACCAAAAATGAAAACATATTTTTTAGGTTAATAAAGCCAAACAGAAAGCTTTTCGCGTCAAAATAAATATTAAAAAAAGCTTTAAGTGATCGACTACAAGTAGAAAACATAAAAAAAGTTATATTTTTTCTTCTTTTAATTCAGGTCTCGCTGCTTTGAACAATTATCTTTTAGTTAGCATGTTGTAATGCACAAAATTAATCACGTAATGAGTAGAATTTCACTCAAACTTTGTTAGTAATGCCAAGCGTTACTGTAATTTAATTTCTTTTGTCAGTAAGGGAGTAATGTAACAAATTAGAGTTCAAATTTTAGTTATCAAATTACAATGACTAGACTACAGAAACCCTCATTACTTCATTACTCACATTTTGGTGCAGTGAAGCTATCATGACTAATAAAACAAATTAATTTATGTTAACAGTTGGCTCTGACATTGTCTCTTGGTTAAATAAAATGAAACAGATAATAAAAAAAAAAAATGTCCTAGAAAAGACTCAAAAAACGTCCTAGGCGCATGTGTGCATGCAAAGTTCTCGCATGGGCTAATGCAGAGTTGGAGATTGGTCAAAGTAAGATAAAGAGAGTGAAAATACGGACATGGATGAATTCGTATGGGCATTTGGCGACTGGAGATATTCAAATTATTTCTAATTTTTTGAAAACCAAGACAAAAACATTTCAGTTTACTGCAAGCTTTGTCCTGGAGATGAACTGCTTATCACTGCCCTAGTGTCAATGAGCAACCTGTCTACACACTATGTAGGCTACTATATACTTTACATTTTTGAGGTGTGTAGCCTCTCTGATTTTACTTTGTGGATTTTACAAAGGGATCTTTTTTGTGCTAGCTTTATTCTTTTGAGAATTTGTCTGTTTGGGGAATGAGTAAAGTAATTTAATTATAATTTCATATCATTTTCAGTTATTTTCAGTTTAGAGTGTGTAAACAGAAGGATGATGGGAAGGGGGCAGGTTTACTCCATAACAGTCCTACCCACAATTTAGTAGCAAATTCCAATGAACTCCTGCCACTCTGCAGAAACTTTTTATTTTCGCAAAAAAACATCATAATCATAATTAAATGACTACTAGGAACACTTTTAAAATAGATCAAAAGATGATTGGAGTGGGACTAAACTACCTCAGTTTATAACTTTGTTAGAGATTAAAGAGAGTGACGCTTTAATCTAATAAAAAGAAAAACAGGCCACTGGTCCTCAGCTCCTCACCTATGATGCTTCATGCAGAGACATAATGCATCGACAGATTATAGACTTGTGCTTACATGGAGTTCTTTTTTCTGCATTTTTACAATCTGCTGTGAATCTCCAGGAAGTCAACTGCAATATTAATATATGTTGGTGTTTTTGTATGGGAGCATCTGTTGCAAACAGACAGACAGACGATAAGAGTCTTTCTGGTCAAATTCTAAAGGATCTTCATATTTTTTGGCTCAGCTCACCTCCAGATCTGAGTTGGAGGTGGAGGATAGCATTGTAGCTTTCTCAGCTCTTGACCAAAGTGAAACCAGTCCAAAGTCCTCCACGCTCTGCGGGAGCTTCTGCAACCCTCTGAGAAAGCTGCACACTGCTGTGGCTGAAAGCCTACTCCGATTCCCTGCTCATCTCTCTCCTGCCTCTCTCTGCCTCCTGCTGCTGCAGCTTCTACAATATTCTCTGTGCTCCAGCTTCCAATGCCATCAGTAGTATTTTTTTTTAATCTCACCATAAAGATCTTGGGAAAGAACTATAAAGCGTAAAACAAAAGCAAGAAGATATGATTTCTTTATTTAGGCTTAAAGAATTAACATAACCCAGATAACAGACATGAATCAACACATTTTTGCTTCTAAATAATTCACACGTGGTGCAGAAAACCCCTCTCATAACAAAAACTGCAGAATATGGATCCAAGTGACTAACTATCTTAACTTTTTTTCTGCACTGGTTCTTCTTCCTCTGTTGATGTTATTTCTTTGTGTTTTTTCTATTCTTGCTCCACTTTTTCCTTTTCCTTAAAAAACGAAACTCAAAGCCTTATTTGTACTAACGCTAAAATCCAGACTGGATTTGACACTTTGATGGATCAAACTTCTGAAGTTTAAAAGCTGAAAAACCAGAATAATCGTATTGGGTTGATTACTCTGCAGCTTTTCTTCTATTTTTTTTTTTTTTTTTTTTGTGTGTACCAGGCTAAACTTGGCTAACTTTCATCTTTCAGAATCCAAATAAGAAGTGTTTTCACTTGATGTTCAGTAATTAAAAATCTCCAAAATTGAAATCTCTGAAATCTGTGTCGGCAAACGGGTGTTATAAAAAAAATCATAAAAGATATTTACAAAAATCCAGTATCATTATTTCTACGTCATATCACCAGAACAGACCTAAAGGACTCGACACTCATGTTTGCAGTCACTATCATCTTGTCAAAATGAGGGTAATTATATTTTCACACATTTTTGTCATTTTAGGCAGACCTGGTACAGCTTTTATCAAAACCTTTTGACAGATTTCACATTCAGTGAAATTGAATTGAATTGTTTTTTGCTTCATTTCAAACTTTCTCGTTAGAAGAAATGAGCAGATTGCAAATTCTGCCCACACTGTCTAATTGAGAGCAGTGACGAATATAAATAGCTCGTAAATAAAAGCCAAATGACTGCTGTGAAACACACAAACATGGTTGAATTATAAAATATTTTAAAATTAAATTGTATAATATAGATGCTTTTTACCCCTCTTAATTAGCAGTGTTTCAGGTGCATGTAAAAACTTTTTAACACAAAGCTCCAAACATGCATTTAGGCAAAACACCATCCTTTAATCGAATTCAAATGAATCGCTTTGGTTCCATGTTGTATCCAGCTGAAATGATTGTTATTTGCTGAATGTTTTCTGTGAAAACTGCAAATAGATTAACCAATTTTCTCATTTGTGCTCTCTTAGCTGGAGCATTAAAAGTATCAAAGTGGTTTGCCAGCAAATTAGAAACAAGCCTAAAAATGTAATTATGAATTTTTATCTATCATAACTATCTGAATTTGTTTCCATGTGCAACATGGCACGTAGACTTAGCTCTATTATAATTGATTGAATGATTTTTTGTTTAAAGAATACGCATATATGACACTGCAAAATCTTCTGAAAGTCTCCTTATGGTACTGTTTGATAAAAAGTGCTGAAAGCTGCAGATTACCTTCTGAACAAGTCATTCTCTATGGGTATCTATAATCGCTTATGTTATTACTTTGAACAGAACCACCATTGTGACTTGTAAGCTCTGTTTTGAATCTTGATGGTCATGCCTTTTAATTTCAGTGAGTTTTAACCTCATAGTCAACCTAGTTTATGCTATAATTTTATAGTTTTTGGCTAACCTGTTCATGTGGTTTATTTCCCAGTGCTCAGTTATAGTTAACAGATTTTTATGCAATGGACCGTCTGTGTCCTACATTTATTGTAGACCCACTCCAGTGAAAATTGTGCTGTTGGTGTGTTTAAGGTTTTCTTGTAGAATTTTTCTGATCATGGAGGACAGTTAAGCTTAAAACTGCATTTCTGAATATTTCTTTTTTTAAATTGTTGTGAATTCGAAAGCAGATGAAAAAATGCTGTTGGAAAAGTTGGAAACGTGACGTAGAACCTACATTGGCAAGCCACAACCTCCCTGCTCCGCTCCATAGCGATGCATCCACTTGCAGACAAATAGATCCATGTACGTCTTCGTTTTCCTCTCTTTCTAATGAACTAATGCTGCTCTGCAGAGACTATGTCCTAGAAAATGACAGAAGTTTTTTGGCAAAATAGATCAAAAGATGATTGGAGGTCATTTTGTTACAGCGGTACAGATTTTAGTCATCAGTCTCATCATCATATGTTCTACCATCTTCAGTTGAGGCTCTCAATTCCCTTGTTGAGTCAGTTCAGAAATCAGCTTTAACTAACATGATCTTTAAGAACAAGTTTACATGTTTCTTTATTTTGGTGAACTATTGTCTAAGTAATAACCAAACAAGCCACCTACACTGTGGCAACCTTTCTCCATTAAATATTTCTTAGCCTCTGCTCTTCCTCATAGTGCAGTGATCATTAGCATCTTTATCTGAATGATTTTATCTGACTGCCTCTAAATGCAGCGCTCAGATGGATCTGGGATTGGACTTCATGGCCTAAAGTGTTCTTAAGTGTAAGGGACTTTGCAACTTGCCTCTCTGATCCAAATCTTTGAGTCATAGGGTCATTTTAGACATCATTTGTTTAATCTAACACCTTCTTCTACTCTCGTGCTGTTGCAAAAATCTCCATATTTTAGAAGGACAAGACTTAAAGTATTTATGCGGACTTGATGAAATAAAAAACATGGGGTTGCTTTGTGCTCAAGAATTGATCAGAAACTGGAGGTGCAGCTCAAGGCTTTGTCACCGCTGCAATGCATGTTCTTTCCAAGCTTCAGAAGGAATCGGGTTGCTGAAGATGAAAATTGCACCATGTCAGAATAACATTGATAAGCAAATGGATCTCATAAGCCTCTAATGGGAAACTGAATTATTCTGACAGCAGCTAGACGAATGAGATGAATCCACACGAGACCCCTGCTAATGCAGTGTAATAGCCGACATGTGATTAGAAATAAGTATTTCTTTCAGAATAAATACTTGATGATGATAAATGATACTTATGAATTTTGATGTCTTTTATTGCTTCCATCCTTAAAACCATGCATGATTTATTCACTGCAAATGTTTTAGATCTTGTAGATGTGAATTATCATTTTTGTAGCGTCCAAATTATTAGGGGATATTCAGTTCAGCCTTTGAGAGTGTTTTTCTTTTCAATTTGATTTTGAGTGCTGCATTTTCAGTTTGGTTTATTTTTTGCACCGATGTAAATTGATGACACCCAACAAAAGGTTTATTGAGGAAACTCAGTTTCTTTTGGACTTTTTGAATCAAAAACATTCCAATTTAAACATGAACATTCATTAAGATAACAGAATAGTTATGAAAACTCATTCATGAGCAATTTTATACATTTCCCACTCTCCAGTCAAACTTTTCCCTCGATGGATAATTATTTTTACTCTGGGTCATGTAGAATATTTCTGCCGCCTTTGGCACAGGCCTTTCTGTTGACATGTTGGGAGCAATGTGACCCAGTAAAAAAGAGTCGGGCTGGTAAATATTGCATTGATATGCATTTCTTTGATGCCTGAGATGAAGTACCCACCCAAACCTGTCTATGTGCGAAACTCAAGACTCTGTCTGCCCCCAGGCCATAATTAAATAATAACTTGCTAATCTCTCAAGCTGTGGTTCTAATTAGGAGTGTCATTAGGTGCTCCTTGTTACTCATCAGCTGAAGGCTGAAAAGGTGGGCTGAGTCTTGATCATTTTATATTGAATTAATCTAGGCTGTACATGATCCAGTCTAATTCTGTCCGATGCAGAAATCAATGTGCCTTATGTTTTGCTTATTTAACAGGTTTTCACATGTGGGGATCTATGAAATCTTTGACATTTATCCTGAAGTCATGTGTACCTTTGTCTTTGTTCAGGGGAAGGAGACGACAGAGGAAGAAGATGAAGTTGCTGTGGGCATGGACAAAGGCTTTATGGATGAATTCTTTGAGCAGGTATTTTTTCTCTCTCTCTCTCTTAGATTTCCCAAAATGCCACCAGGCGGTGACCAAAATGCAAGTATTTCTGCAAATTTGGCAGGTGGCTGTGCGGTGGCTTTTGTAATTGGGAGGCGGCCGTTGCATTTTTACACGCCATGTGATGGCCGTAGAAGTTTTTAGAAAAAGTAAAAAAAAATAAACAGTGACTGGATGATTTTTTGACACTGGTCTGTGGGGTCCCGGGTACATTTGGAGGTCGCACAGTGGCAGTCCAGTGACGGGCAGGTGGCAGGAAGGCAGCAGCGTGATAACTGACTGATAGCAGGGTCTCCTAGGTCCCCAAAATTGTCTGATGATTGGCTGATTTCAGCCTGCCACCACCCAACCTCCCCCCCCGGCACCTGCGCTGCCTTCCCACTGACACCGTCTAATTGTTAGAAATTGTATGGTACTCGATGAAGACTGTTGACATATGCTGAGGGCCCGGCGATGACCAGACGTCAAGCTGGCGATCCCGGCTACCGCGGGTCAAAATGGGGAGACTGCACTGCACAAACCTCATGGCGTTGAATACCTGCGCATTGACAAAATGCGGTTGATGCTGAAAAGAATAGGAAGAAGACAGAACATTTGGCTTTCTTGGGAGGCATGTTGTCTAAAAAATTGTAAATTGGCAACATTATAATGTGTGCTCAAAATCTGAGTTGCAAATGACTGCTGCTGTCTACATTCATGACCACGCCAACAATTTTCAAAAATTTGGGCGGCAGCAGCAAATCTTGGAAGATTCTTCCGATTCCTCACCATCATTATGCGGTGACAATTGTATTTGTGACCATGAATTAGTTACCGAGTGCCCTTTATAAATGAAACCTCAGGTCATTTATTACAAAACAATCCAATTAGATATCATTCTTGTCTGATATTGAAAATAATCATTTTCCTTTTGGGGTGGCTGTGATAAATCGAACACTAACTCTCCTCTCTGAAGCACAGAGAAATGATTTATAACTCCAACTGTTCTTGTGAATGTGACATTCATTGCTGTGTGTTTGATGTCATTTGGAAATGCCGTTACTGATTTTCCTTGTGCAGCTCTGAATGGTCAAATGCATTAATGCATATATTCCATGCAGAAAGCCTGTGTACCAGTGCATCTGCTTACAAAAGTGCATTTTCCTGTAAGTGCTACGTGCAAATGTAGAAACAAACAAACAGAACGACATTACAGCTTTCAGAGGGAGACCTCGCTTTAGTGTGCTTGCAGTTGGTGTCTCCAGAGAGATTAAAGCCTGCTGTGAATCAGTCATTTGGACCTAAGCCAGCTATATTTGTGTCATCATTGCTGTGAAGTGAAGTGTCCTTTGAAGGCTTTTATTGGAGCTGATCTCCTATAGCAAGTTAAAAAGCTAAAGAAATATATAGTTATTGAGATTTAATAAGACTTTAAGGGTGTATTTGCCACATTCACGTCTGTTTTTTAATTTAGCAAGTTCTTGTAAAATTCCTTTGTATATGATTTTTTTTTTGTAAAAATGAGATCTTCATCTTTGATGTCTCTGAAATGCTACATAAAGTGGTGCTTCAAAGGCTGATTCTTTGCTGTTGAATGCCACGTAGCACCGTTTGTTAGTTATGAAGCAGGTCTGACAAACAGTACTTTGATATGAGAAATTTCAAAGACAACAAACAAATCACCAAAGAGACTAAACCATCACTCATGGAGCTGCAGGTGCATCAATTAAAATCCTTGTGTCCATAGGAGAAACATGCTGGCATGTCGTGTTTGGGCTTAGCAGTGTTTAAAATGGTTTTTGATAAATAAGCAAAAGGTCGCCTGGTTATTGAAGTCCAGCAGTGTCTTTGTTATTACGGAAAACACAATTTTCAATGAAGTCGATGAGAAATCATATCATCCGTTCTATGTTAAATAAAAAAAAAAATCAAGGATAAATGGAAAAAATAAACATGGAGGGGAAAAACATACACTTTTCTGTAGAGAATAATTTTTCGTGACGAACTCTACGTTTCATTATGTAATACAAGTTTGTTCGACCAGACACATGTTTGCAGCACTATTTGATATGCGGATGGCTTGTTCTGTAGGACGTTTCTAATGGAGGGGACCAATGTATTTATCATTCTCTTATAGACACCATTTTATTTTTCATGCTTATAGTTGGCATGACCATAAGTTTTCTATTTCAGACTATAATCACAACATATTCATTGTCTTTCCAAGCACACTGGTACGAAATGAAAACTAATGTCAAGGGGAAAAGGGGTGGATACTCAATGTATTATTAAAAGCTAGACCAGTGTTCTCTGCCTGAACCAGTAAAATGGTATAAAGGGTTTCTATGGTACTGTCCGATGGTAATCTCATTAAAAATATTTTCCCCAAATGGGTTGGTTCAAACCGAAACAGTGTAATCCTACGTTCAAACGGTTGGAACTTCTGCGAATCAAAAGGGACGCCATCCATACGTCACTATCAAATCAGAGTCCTGGATTGGTCAAAGTCTGACTTTCAATGTGCGTTCAGTCGCCACATGTTTGGTAATTAGAGTTCAAAAATGGTCGTAGAAACTTGTATGGCGAACCCAAAACAAGCACATGTGCTCGATTACATTATGTAGACTTTTGATAGGCTTGAACACACATTGCTGAAGGTGGTGTGAACGTAACTTAAGGGAACAGAAAAATTCATTTTGCAGCAACATCTCTTTCTCTTCTTATAAAGCTGAGCCACCAACTTGGAATTTAATTAGTCTGGAATTGTTGGTTGTTCTCTCCAGCTTTGCACAACAGATCATCTTAAAAAAAATCCTGAGCACATGCTGATATTCTTCTATTTAAAGCAAGTAGAAGATAATTTATGCATAAACAGGTGTCCTCTTTAAAGTTTCAATAGACGTATTCTGGAAGTTCATGTTGCCATGTCAATTTTGGGATATTCTGCAACCAAATCAAAGAGATAATCACATTAGTTTTGTGGAAAGACAAATCTAATTCTCATGCAAAAACACTGAAAGTCATTTTAAACTTCTTACCTCTGATATTTTGCTCGGAATTACATATTTTTTGTCATTTACATTAAAGAAAATGTATGCCATCACAGCACCCCTGTACAGTGGGGGTGCAAAGTTTGGGAACCCCAAGTAAAATGTTATATTATTGTGATTAAAGAACCCAAGGAAAGATGGAAAAATCTCCTAAAGGCATCAGTGAACAGATGTGTAAAAAATCTGATCTTTATTTCCATAATTTCCCATTTAAAAATAATGGAAAACAAAAAATGCAAAAGTTTGGGAACCCTGCAGAGTTAGTACCTTGTACTGTTCCCCAAGTATCGCAGCTTGTAAACTCTTTTTGTAGCCAGCCAAGAGTCTCTCAATTCCTGTTTGAGGTATCTTCATCCATTCTTCTTTACATAAGTCTTCTAGATCTTTGAGATTTCTGGGATGTCTGTTACGCACTGCTCTTTTCAGGTATATCCATAGATTTTCAATGATGTTGAGTTCAGGTGATTGGGAAGGCCACTACAAAACCTTCAGTTTCTGTGTGTTAATGTAAGACAGCGTGGATTTTGAGGTGTTTAGGATCATAATTCATTTGTAGAAGCCATCCTCTCTTTAACTTCAACTTTTTCACAGATGGCATCAAGTTAGTGTCCAAAATTTGTTGACATTTTGTGGAATCCATTCTTCCCTCTACTGGTGAAATGTTTCCTGTGCCGCTGGCTGCAATAGAAGCCCAAAGCATGATTGATCCACCCCCATGCTTAACAATTGGACAGAGGTTCTTTTCATTAAACTCTGTACCCTTTCTTCTCCAAACGTATATATTTACCCATTTCAGCCAAAAAGTTCAATTTTAACCTTGTTGGTCCACAGAACTTGTTTCCAAAAGGCATCAGGCTTGTTTATATGTTCATTTGTGAACTTCAAACGTTGAATTTTGTGGTGAGGATGTAGAAGAGGTTTTCTTCTGATGACTCTTCCATGAAGACCATATTTGTACAAGTATCTCTTGATTTCATTGTTCTGGACAACTCCTTGGAAGAACCCACGATGCTGATTGTTGGGGTAAAGGGTTAGGGTTAGGATAGGGTTAGGGTTAGGAGATTTTTTAATCTTTCCTTGGGTTCTTTAGGCACAATAATTAGGGCTGTGAACGTTAACACATTCAAGCATGCGATTTATTTATAAAAATTAACGCTTTAATATATATTAACGCTGATTAATTACACCCCGTGTAGCAACCGTCCTCTGCCAGTTCAAGCTTCCGCAGTGTGCGTCAATTACTGAAAAAACATTTCGTCAGCCACAATTCCACCTATGACATGGTCACATATAAAAGATATAAATATTCAATTGATTTTTAGTAATTTATTCTTCTTATTTTTTTGGTTTAGATAGCTTTTTCACAAAAGGCGGAATGTTTGATAGTGCGGCCCGTTGTCATGGTAACACAATACGCCGCTGGGCCAGCAGACCTCCACTTCAGCCGCAAAGGAAAGTGATACATATGATGATCGTCACGATAGGTTAAATAAAGAATCGGTTAAGAGAGAAAGTTCACCTCCCACCGCTTGTTTTTTTCCAGATCATATATAGAACATTGTGACCGAAACTTTTTCCGGAACACCCAGCAGCCAATCAGAACAGAGTATTCACCCAGACAATTTAAACTGCAGAAGCCCAATGTTAGTTTCTTATGGCTGTATATCAGCATCTTTGTTTGTTGTGATTAATCGTGATTAATCACAACCCAAAAGTGTGATTAATCTGATACATTTTTCAATGATTGACAGCATCAACAATAATGCAACATTTTACCTGGGGTGCCCAAACTTTTAAATCCCACTGTATAACCATAAATACATTAATTATTTGCACTACCCAGAGAATCTTATAAATAAATAAATCACTCAATCTTATCTTTCAACGATAAAGTGGTATTTCAAGTTAATGCATAAAAAGCCATAGATTTTTTATTTTTTGGGGATCATCCTGGCACTTCTTTTCTCACATTGAGTTGCTCTCATTTCTTTTCTGACAATCTTTCACACCTCAAATTCACACACACCCGTTTTTGTATGTTTGGGATTTCAGTGTGCTTCACCTTAGGATTGTGCTGGAATGGCACAGAGTTTGCCTGAAAGGTGTTGAAACACTTATCGCGTGGGAGTGAAGACAAAAGCTACAAGCTGAAAGCGTGCCGAAGATTCTGAAATGAGAGCAATATGTGGAAGGCGAGATTAAAGATGAAAAACAGCCAACAAGAAAATGGCTGATCTCATCTCAGCTTGTTACATTTACCAAACAAACAAACAAACACTTGAGTTGTGGATTTTAGGTTTACTTTTTAGCAACTTTCATGAAAACAGGAGAGCAGTTTTTTTTTTATTTTTGTTTTTTTATTTGGTTCACATGAGTGTTAGTTCAAGTAATACAGAAAATATAAAAGTTATGAAACCATCACCTGTCATTTTAAGTCAACATGCAACTTTTTAGTAGACAAAAGAATTGATGCCACATTCTGTCATTGCCAAAATAATCGTGGCGCTAAAATGTGACTCAGATGAAACCAGTCACAGGACTTTATTTTCTTTTCAGCCTAATGTTTATCTGCATGGGTCCACTGTAGCAACATAGAATACCACCAAGTATTGGTGTCTAGTTTTGTTCTAGCTTAAATATCTTAGTACAATTGACCTGGGGTGCTCATTACGCCAATATATGTATAAACAGTGGGGATTGAAAGTTTGGGCATCCCAGGTAAAATGTTATACTATTGTGCATAAGGAACCCAAGGAAAGATGGAAAAATCTCTTCAAGGCATCAGTTTACAGATGAGACATCCTTTTATGCAAAAAAAGGCTTTATTTCCATCAGTTACTCTTTCAAAATAACAGAAAACACAATAATGTTGTGTGCAAAACTCGGGCACCCTGCAGTTAGTGCCTTGTACAAGTATCACAGCTTGTAAACACTTTTTGTAGCCACCCAAAAGGTAAATGATGGAAATAAAGCCTAATTTTTTTGTCATATCAAAAGGATGTCTCATCTGTGAACATCCTTGGGTTCTTTGTTCACAATAATATAACATTTTACCTGGGGTGCCCAAACATTCAATCCCCACTGTAAATATAAAACATGCAGTCAGCGAATAATCATCCTCACCGTGAAGACTGTCACTTGGTTGACATGCAAAACGACCAATATAAATAATTAATTAATTCATTCATTCATTCATTTTCCAATCCGCTTTATCCCTTTCGGGGTCACGGGGTTGCCGGAGCCTAACCCGGCTACTCATGGGCGAAGGCAGGGTACACCCCTGGACTGGTCGCCAGTCTGTCGCAGGGGCCACAATCACCCATACACACTCACATTCACACCTAAGGACAATTTAGAGTAACCAATTAACCTATGAAGCATGTTTTTGGACGGTGGGAGGAAGCCGGAGTACCCGGAGAAAACCCACACATGCACGGGGAGGACATGCAAACTCCACACAGAAAGGTCCCCAGCCAGGACTTGAACCGGGACAATTGAAATAAATTTTTTAAAATTTATTACTCCTGAAAAGTCCTGAAAAACCACCCCACACCATCATTCCTCCTCCACCATATTTCATACTCAGCACAATGTAGTCTGAAATGTACTGTTCTCCTGACAACCTCCAAACCCAGACTCGTCCATCAGATTTCCAGATGAAACAGTGTAATTCATCACTCCAGAGAATGCGTCTCCACTGCGCTAGAGTCCAGTGGCAACGCGCTTTACACCACTGCATCCAACTCTTTTCATTGCACTTGGTGATGTGTAGCTTGGATGCAGCTGCTCAGCCTTGGAAACGCATTCCATGAAGCTCTCTGTGTACTGTACTTGGGCTAATCTGAAGGTCACATGAAGTTGGAGCTCTGCAGCAATTGACTGTGCAGACAGACCCCTTTGTTCTATGCGCTTCAACATCTGCTGACCCTTCTGTCAGTTTATGTGTCCAACCACTTCATGGCTGATTGATTCTGATCATTTGGATGGATTAGCAATTACTTTTCGTAAAACAGTGCGCGTATATATATATATATATATCAGTGACGTGCGGTGAGGTTCACTGCTGGTGAGGCACTAGGGTCATCAGTTGGATTTACAAGAAAAGGAAATTGTAGAAAAGTGTTTAATACACCTACTTTAAAGATATATAACTATTGAGAAAAATACTCCTATTTTAAGACCAATTACCAGAACAATAGACCTAAATATAGGTGTTAATAGCTGTTATCTATTTTTATTTATTTCAAGCTTTGTGCTGCTGATGCACAAAGTTGCCTCCCAGTTTCCAAATTACAAAATGGTTTAAATTAAAACTATTGGTCAGCACCAAGAAGCAGATAAATAAACAGAATAGTTGGAGGATGGAATTTTCTTTTGAAAATGAGTTCATCTACCTATGAAATTAGTTTTTACTTCTCTTATTGCACTAGTATATCCTGAAATGATGACAGCAGCATGCAGGAGTTTTTCATTTTGAAAGTGACACAAAATTGAGTCCAGACTTTAACCCTTTTCGGACGTTTAAAATGTATTAGAGAAAGCTATAACTGTTATTTAAAGATCCAGGGATGAACTATAAATGCAAGACTAATAGAAACTAAAAGTGACCTTGCATATACTGCCGCCAAAGTGTGCTTTTGAAGTTTAATGTGATTCTGCATTAAGTACACTTTTTTCACTTTCTTTAACTACTATTCCACATTACTATTTCACAGTACTGCATTACCATTCATAAAAGTGTCTTTTTTTGACATATTTGAGGCTCATTTTGGGGCTTCATTACATCACGTCACATCAACATCCCACAAAGCTGAAACAGACACAAATGCAAAGTTTTTCCCCTTTCCTTTAACAACAAACAATGTGACAAAAGCATACAAAAAAGGACAAATCATCATCCTCAAGTTTGTGTGTTTTTTTTGCTTTTGGTCTTGAATTTATGACAAAAACTTGTTTAAGGAAAAATTGACTTTTAACAAACAGAACCACCACATTTTCCTCAAAATGGATTTGAGCAGGAAAGCAAAGTTTCATAAGTGTAACCTAAGCATTTGGGCCTCACCTTTACTTATTTGTTTGGGTATGCATCATTGCATCAGTCTGTTCCTTGCTCACATTGTCTCACAGGGTTCGCCTTGTGCTCCCAGCATTTTTTATTAAATGACGCAACAACAAAGTTGGCAAAAGCAAGAAGTCTCACTGTGTCCTCGAGCTTTTTAGTTTTCCTATATTTAGTTCTAAATATGACTTCTACCCTGGAATGACACAAATCAAATGAAAGCCGAAGAGCTTTTCTTTCCGATCTATGGTAGCAGCAGGTGGATTTGACGGCTTTGCAAAACGTGGGGCCAAATATCTGATTGATGAATTTAATTCATAGGTTTGAATTTAAAGATTTAGGTTTGTCCTCAAACCCTGATAGAACTGGCTCCTAATTGAAAAATTGAATTTAAAAAAAGAGTGGTTACATTTGCTGTTTGTCATTTTTCTCTATCACCCATCTAACTTTTTAATCTGTGGTCAAAACTGTTCAGGCAAATCTCACCTCCATTTTTAATTTCCCCAAAGTGGTCTTCCATAGCCAATTATCTCATTAAAAAAGACAAAGATGAATTTAGGAATGAATTAAGGAGATAATTTGTTAATAATGGCCTGTGCTTTGTGGAGGAAAGCTCAAGAATATGGCACATTTGAGCTCAAATGGAGAGGTGGACAGTAAATGGAGAGTCTGTGCTGAGCAGGTGCGAAAAAGGAGGAGAAAATGATGAGCACAACGACAGCTTGAGCTGAAAGCTCAGATTGATGAAGTCGCTGACAGATGTGACCTGCTGCTCATCCAGCTGTTGGCAGGATCCTGAGGTGGCACAGCTGGTGATGAGGCAGGTGATTGGTTAGAATGTCAGATCCAAACTTGTTGGCAGATGATGCAGAGGTCAAAGTAAAATTTAAATGATTAACATTAGCAGGAGAGTTATTTTTGTTACACGTTCAAGGAATTGTTACCATTTTATCATGTTTTCTCTTGGTAGCAAAACCTGAATTCAGAAGCAGCAAAGTAAAAATTCAGAAAAATCAACATTCACTCTCCTTTTAGGTTAAAAGAAGAGACCTTTAAAAAAAAGGATTCGGAGTAACGCTGGGATTAACAAGCTATTTTTCCTTATGTGCCACAAACGATAAAAAGATGTGTTGCAAAGTCACATAAAATAATTAGAATTGTAAAAGTTAAATTTATTCTGCTTGCACTCATACTCTAATATGGGGATTATGAATGATTTAAAGGTGTTCAGCAAGCCCTGTGCTCTTTCATTTGTGATTACTTTAGAATAAAGTACTTTAAATTCTTTTCTCATTTATTTAAATATTTTTAATTTTCAGGTTATTATTTATTTATGTATTTTTTGCCAAATTGTTTTTGCTTATATTTTCAGACATATTTTTTAGCTTTTCTTTTGCAAAATGTTTTTGGCTTTTCAGAAATTATTATTTAAATAATATATATTTCTTTTGCCATTTTAGCATTTGCAATGTGTTTAAACATTTAGCAGCTATGGCGGTGTTTGTAACGGTTTTCATTCTTGTTTTTTTTCCAAAGTTTTTTTGCTTTTAGAAGCTTATTCAGCATCTGCCATTTAACTTTAACTGCATGTACCGTCAATATCTGCTGTTTGTTTCTGTTGATTATCTTCTGCTTGGTGACATGTCGTGGGGCGTCCACCCTGAGACTGAGATATCTTTGATTTGAAAGCATGGTTTGGTCACAATAAAGTCTTAAAAAATGAAACCCAGTGCGTCACCTCTTGACATCAGGTTAGATTAGATGGTTAAACCAGGAGATGGCTTAAATGAGGAGAACAAATGTCACACATTCAGGCTTGTGACAACTATTGGGACTTTAATTTTGTTCACCTTTTGACTGTGTTAAGCTCCTTTTGTTGATCTATTATAAAGCAAGCTGCTAATAATATATGAGGGTTGATATAATACTGATTTTAACATTTATAATGTCCGTTATTTTAAACCCACTTCAGCATCTTCTGTGACCGGCTTCAGCTGTCAGCAGTCACACAGTCGCTTTAGCAGACAATACTGTTTTTATGTCCTTTTCTTTCTTTGCATTAGTTCGGCTAATCTCGGGTTTTTCCTGCAGGAGTCTAAAGCACCCCTGGGTTTCTCTCCTGACAGGTGGAGGAGATCCGCAGTTTCATCGAGTCTCTGGCAGAAAAAGTTGAAGAGGTGAAGAGGAAGCATAGTGCCATCCTCGCCTCACCAAACCCAGATGAAAGTAAGATTCTTTGCCCATTGGTCTTTCAGATGTCATTTCTGACTATTTATGAGTCCTAATGACAACATCTTGAATACATTACAGTTATATTGTAATTCATTTCTTTTATTACTTTAGACTCAAAAAAAGTTTAAGTTTCAAATGAGTGACCATGTTTGACTAAATTGAACCAGAACTGAACTGAAGAAAATGAATATTTTAGCAATGAATTAGCATGAGAATTGCCTCAATGCTGTGGAGTTTCCAAAGAACCCTTTTCACTTTATACCAAATTGTGAAACCCTACGTGAATGATTGAGGATTTTGAATAATTTAGTCACCATCTGTGGGAGAATAAATGCACCATTTGTGATGCAGTTGCTGCAACCATTCAACTGTTTTTAGTACTGCTAGATTTAATGTTCTGATCGGCTTTGTCAAAAATATTTTGATCTAGATATGCTTTTTTTGGACAACTTAAGCCTGTTAGGAGTGAACACTTTGAAAAAATACGTTTTTGAAAGAGTTTTGTAAAATATATTTCTTAAAATTACCATAAAAATTGTATTATTGCAGAAACGATATATAATTCAGGGCATTGGTATATTTTTTGTAATTATTCACTTCCCCATTTATGGTGGGATTCAAAAATCGATCTAATGTATTGTAAAAAATGTCCATGTTTGTTTTAAAATGATATTAGAGAACACAACAGTCAAGACTAAACTGTGAAATAATAAAGTAAATAATGTGTTTGGATGTAGCAATCACAGTAGAAGGACAAAACTGTACTTAAGTGCTACACAATCCATCCATTCATCCATCTTCTTCCGCTTATCTGGGACCGGGTCACGGGGGCAGCAGTCTAAGCAAAGATGCCCAGACTTCCCTCTCCCCAGCCACTTCCTCCAGCTCCTCTGGGGGCACCCCAAGGTGTTCCCAGGCCAGCAGAGAGACGTAGTCTCTCCATTGTGTCCTGGGTCTTCCCTCCACCCAGTGGGACATGTCCGAAACACCTCCTAAGGGAGGCGTCCAAGAGGCAAATTAATTCTGAGCCACCTCAACTGACTCCTCTTGATGTGGAGGAGCAGCGGCTCAACTCCAAGCTCCTCGCGGGTGACCGACCTTCTCACGCTATCTCTAAGTGAGCCCCCAGCCACACTACAGAGGATGCTCATTCAAGCTGCTTGTATCCGGGACCTCGTTATTTCGGTCATGACCCAGAGCTCATGACCATAAGTGAGTATTGGAGCACAGATCGACTGGTAAATTGAGAGCCTTGCTTTCTGGCTTAGCTCTCTCTTCACCACGACAGACCGATACAGCGACCGCATAATGGTGGACGCTGCATCAATCTGCCTGTCAATCTCACGCTCCGATCTTTCCTCACTAATGAACAAGACCCCAAGATACTTCTCCACCTGTGGAAGGAGCACTCCACCCACCCAGAGAAGGCAAACCACCTTTCTCTGGTTGAGAACTGTGGCCTCAGACTTAGCGGTGCTGACCCTCATCCCAGCGGCTTAACACTCGGCTGCAAACCGTTCCAATGCATGCTGGAGGTCCTGGCTCGATAAAGCCAACAGGACAACATCATCTGCAAAGAGCAGAGAGGAAATCCTGTGGTTCCCAAACCAGTCTCTTTGGACCCTGGCTGCTCCTAGAAATTCTGCCCATGAAGACTATGAACAAAACCGGAGTCCAACAAGGATCCCCTGCTCATGGTCTTTCGACAGAACGAAGGGATCCCTTTCCCGGTATGGGGAGGGGGCTGCCGGGCACAGGAGGCTCACACCAAAGAGACACAGCCGCTGTTTCTGAGGGCCTTGTTTCCTCCATGAGGGATGGGGTAGTGAACAGAAGATCAGAGGTCCCACCTTCCTTGTGTAATGTGTGTGTGTGTTGGGGTGTATTTGTTGAGAAGTAAAGAGTGTATGTAATAAAGGGTGCCACAAAATCTCTTAATGAAAAGCTGAAAGAAAATTAAACAAGAGGTCAGATATTTCATTGTTTGATATAAAAGAAGTGTGATGGTCATGGTTGATTCTTCTAAGCAAAAAAAAAAGTTGTTGAAAAGATATAATGGTTAATTATGTTTCAATGACAACTGTTTGATTTCTTTAACCTTCTGATCCTTTCAGTCTTCACTGCTTCTTTGCAGTGTAGCTTTCACAGTGAATATTGTCTTCTCCTGTTTGCTTTTTTTTCTCTACTACTCTTTTGTTATGCCTTCACATCAGTTCCTATTTTCTCCATGCTCTTCAACTATTTCTAATTTCAATATTTAATTTGCCTCTGTTGGCGTGCTGCAGTTTGATTTTGTTCAGTATAGACTAGATACTCCTAAATCCACTTTTCTACTCCACATTTCCATCTTTTCACTCTTTTTCCACACTCATTTATGCCCGTACGCTGATCCTGATCCCTGCTTTCACGTCATTTATGTTAATTTCCTCAGAAACACCACTGATCCCTTTTCCTACACCTGATCCAGGGCCTCCCACCTAACCGAAAAAGCATTGATCTGCTTGCTGTCTCAGAACATCAGATTGAACTCCCCCGAGCCCTGCTTTTTTCACTCGGATCAGAGCAGCAAAAAGGCAAGGTGTCACCTTTGAGATACAAACATGCTCCACATCAGTTTGCAGCTTGGGTAAATGTTTGGGTTTCAGTGTAATTCATTCAGATAGCATCTGTTTTTTTCTTTTTTTTTTTTAATTAAATGAATTTTATGATATTTGATAGAAAATGTCAACTTCACAGACCGCTGTCTAAAAGCATAACCCAAAGGACTGCTTTGTGATGCAGGGCACAGGAAAATTCATGCTAAAGGCTACAGACAAATAGTCTTTCTTCTTTATTTCCACCTGGTAACAAAAACAAGATTGATTTTTATTCTGTATTGATTTATGTTTTGGTCAGAGTCAGTTGGCTACACTTACTGTGAGGAATAAAGAAAAAGAATGAGGCTGAAGGACAAAAACTTTACCTAAGGACCACTGTGCTTTTAGTTAAATTATAAAGGCAAGTTTTACTTCATTGAAATTTCATTCAATGAATGTTAAGACTAGGATTGCTCCTTGGCAACTTTAACCTCCCATTTATTTTTTCTTTGAAATGAATGTTGTGAAAAACCATGGGTATACCCATTTGTATACCCAATGTTTTTTTTAAATGCTGCACAATTGATCCATCCATCCATCCATCCATCAACTTTCTAAACCTGCGGAATCTCTTTGGAGGTCTTAGGGTTGCTGGAGCCTAACCTAGCTACTATTGGGTGAAGGCAGGGCACACCCTCCAGGTCGCAGGTCACCAGTTTGTCACAGGGCAGCACAAATGATAAACTAAAATATTTACATAAGAAAGAAACAACCATTATGATAAAACATCATATATTCAATATTTTAGACCTTTATCTTCAAAAGATGCGAAGGACTGCAAGGGATTAATGACTATAAGTTTGAGCCTATTTTCTTCCAGTTTTTGTGTTAAGATAAAAGTTTGTTTTTTTCACCTTTTTATTAGGATAAAAACTTATTTACAAAAATATCACCACCTTTCTAACCCTTTAATATTTGAAACACTGACACCTAAGTAACGTGTGATCTGTGACACACTGTAACTCTTCAAACGTTTATGGGATCAACGTCAACCAGCTGATTCTGACGCTGAGAAAAGTGACTTTTCATATCAGCTTTACACAGATAGACGGCACATTTCTAGTATAAAGTGTTGCATAATGACGTAAAACCACTTTTCTCTGTGACTGCATCACATCATGTAAATTGTGTAAAAACTTCACTACTGTAAAGTGTTGCATATCAGTGCAAGGCTGTCTTTCTCCATTTCAGAATTTGCTGCAAGTACAATAAATACATAAACGGTTTAAGAGTTACGGTAGCTAAAGCTCTGGTGTAAAAGGGTTAAGTAAATAGTCTAAAGATTTTTAGGTTGATAATATTGTTGTCATAGTAGGGAGTATACTTATTTTATTTGATCTGTTTCATTATTTTTTTGTTCTTTGTCTAACTGTTACCTTAACTGTTGCTTCTATCTTCATTAATTTACCGTTGTGTTTTTCTGTTGACAACTCCATCTTTGTTGTTTCTGAATCTGCTGTTATCTCCCTTATGTTATCCTTTATTTTTACTTGCCAAGGAGCAATCCTAGTCTTAATATTCATTTCATGAAATTTCTTATTCATAAAGGTATTATATGAACATAAAAATAGAGAAAACTCAAGAAAAGTCATGGTAAACTACCCTTTCATGTGAATTTAGATGTTCTGCAATTTAATAGCCCTGAAAAGTCTTTTTACTTAGGTGCCGTCAACCTATATTCTTTAAGGACTAAAAGATATAATTGGTCTAAAATTTGCATTTTTAAATGTTATATTAATGCTGTCTCTGTCCTAAATAAATAAACCAAGAAACTTTTCTGTCCATTCAGAAAACCGTGTTCTTTTATGAAGTGAAGTGAAAATATGACTATCTTACCTTTGACACTATACTTCCGGAGAGTTCTTAACTTCAGCTGGAAGGAAGAGCATTTATATAGAAGAAATGCTGATTCAATTGTAGCTTTTATTGTCCCAAATTTTACTTGTAGCTGTGCCATACTATTTTATTGAGGTCTGTTTTCATGCTTTGGTGTTCACCTTTCTATCTTTAAAAAAATATTTTTTATTAGTTGTCACCTACTTGACTGCCTTCAAAAGAGCATCTTTTATTTCTGACTGGACTGCCAGCCCTGACTTGAAGAGCTGATGTTTTATCATAACATTTCTGAAGTAGTTATTTTCAGTGAAGGTTTCTGCTTCTGCAAGAGTACTAACCATTGGGCTCCATGCAGCTCTGGGTCATACTGGTTTGATAAACTTATACCTATTAAACAGATTGGGTTGAGTTGGATTTATGTATTCACAGCTCCCTTCAACTTGTGTTTGGGTGTTTTATCCTCACATAAATCCTGTCTTACTTGGTGTAGTATGAAAGACTTCTCTGATTAACTCAATGATTCCCTCCCCTGCGGTGACACAAATCTTCTTTTCTCCCTCCTTTAACACAAGTACTTTCTCTTGCAAGATTCCATCTTAAATCCTGCTCTCCTCATTTGCTTTTTCACATGAAAACAGGAGTCATGTTTGCCAAAAGAGGTGTTGCGACTTGTTTGTGATGCTGACAGTGTAGGTGGCTACAGCATCACTTATTTTCTCTCCAGACATCGTGCTCACAGGATAATAAAGGGTTAGTGGAGAGTATGTCCTTCAATAGGATTTGTGATTTTCTCGTTTTTGTCAAGTTCTCCAAAACTCAATATGAGGCATCGTGATGCTTGAAATCTCTTGTTTTTCGAGTCTGTTTATTGGTTTCATAATCATATCATTTCTCTTCAGCCACCACCTACATGGGCAACTTCATGAGCCCACTACCTTCTCTCCTCCTTTGTTCATGTGTTTGCTGATTCTCTACTGAACATGTTTCTGCTAATTCCCTCCCACTTCCAGGCAAATATTAATAAGTACATGATACCAACACATAATAGTGAATTGTCTTCTCTCCCATTGCCACATAACTCGCAAAACAAGTCACTCTGGTTGTCCATCCATCCATCTATTTTATCCATCCATCTATTTTATCCATTCCGGGGTGACAGGGCTGCCAGAGCCTAACCTGGTCACTGTTGGGCGAAACCGAGGCACATCCTGGACCGAGGGCCTTCTTGCTGTGAGGCAAGAGTACTAACCATTGGGCTCCATGCAGCTCTGGGTCATACTGGTTTGATAAACTTATACCTATTAAACAGATTGGGTTGAGTTGGATTTATGTATGAAACAGGGTGGTCTTTTTGTCATTGGTGCAATGTCAACAGTGGCCAAGCGTTGTCTCTTTTGGGTTGGTTTGGTCAAAGTTCAACTGAAGCACCCAGCTGTGTGATTGTGCAATTGCTGGTAGATGAAACACCACCACTGCCTTATCTCAAATATTCCAGCAGACAAAAGCTTCCTCATTTTGTTAATAAGTTGCTCTTCTACTTGTGTAGAAGGAAGTGATAAGCGGAAACTGTGTACATAAAATGCTGAAGTAAAAGAATTTTAAAGGGCCTGTGGCATGCAAAATCAACTTCAAAATCAACCCCTCATTAACATGCTGGTTCTCACAAGCTGATGTCACAAAGTGAGAACAACCACTGCCAGGAAGAGCGGCGCTGCCAGCACCGCCCCCAGGCTAACACAAATACACACTCTTTCCACCGAGCTAGCAGTGCTCGGCAAAACACTTTCATTTTAAATGCACAATACCATATATCTTCCAATTGTGTCCTGTCTCCAATAAATGCTGGGCCTAATAGGTATTCGTTACTTTAGACGCTGGGCTCCCTTAAGACCCCCCCCCCAGGTTGTTCAGACGCCGGGTGTGTTTGTGTTGTGAACCAGTGCAGCAATGGGAGGGGATACTAAAATCAGATATATGTATGTACATCATGTAATGTGAGAAACAATTGTCCACCACGTGTGTTGCAGGGCTTCATCAAAGTGTAATTGTCAGCAGATTGATTCTGTTAGGGATGCCTTGAGATTAACACTCCAACCACTTAGCCAGGTCAAGAGAGTGTAGGATTGATTCCAAACTGATCAATGCCTTGATTAAGACAAAGACATATCTGTAGCTTGGAGGAAATAAACCATTTCTTGAAGAGAAACAATAAAAAATATGACAGTTTTCTAAGAGACACAGAGACAAAGACCCTAACTTACGGAGTAATGTCATGTGGTCTTATTAAGCTAAAGTGGAGCTGTTTGGCCATAATGAGCACCGTTACATTTGGAAGAAAATAGAGTAAGCTTGTAGACCTGAGAACACCATAGCAAATGTGAAGCACAGAGGTGGCAGCTTCATGTTGTGGGGCTGTTTTGTTGCAGCAGGAACTGGAGCTCCTTATAAAATAGACAATATCATGAAGAAGGAAGCCTGGAAGCAAAAACTTGGGTGCGAGTGGGTCTTCCAATGAACAATGACCCTAAGCATACTGTCAAAATACAGTGGTTTGCAAAAGTATTCATACCCATTGAACTTCTCCACATTTTCTCACATTATGACCACAAACACAAATATATTTAATTGGAATTGTATGTGAAAGACCAATTTTGGCACACAATTTTGAAGTGAAAAGAAAATTTTACAAGAGTTCCATTTTTTTTTTACAAATAAAAAACTGAATAGTGCACTGTGCAAAAGTATTCAGCCCCTCTGAGTCAATACTTTGTAGAACCCCCTTTTGCTGTAATTACAGCTGCAAGTCTTTTGGGGTTTGTCTCTACCAGCTTTGCACAGTTTTCCTCCAATATTTGGCTCCATCCATCTTCCCATCAACTGGAACAAGATTCCCTGTCCCTGCTGAAGAGAAGCAGCCCCAGAACATGATGCTGCCACCACCATGCTTGACAGTGGGTATGGTGTGTTCAGAGTGATGTGCAGTGTTAGATTTCCTCCACACATAGCGCTTTGCATTTAGGCCAAAAAGTTCAATTTTGGTCTCATCTGACCAGAGCACCTTCGTCCACACGTTTGCTGGGTCACTCACATGGCGTGAGTCAGTCTTAAAGTAGCAGGATCCCACCGTACTATGGCTACATGTCTATGCAAGGAATTCTGGGATATATCCAGTTCCATAGATGAGCAAGAACTTTTGCACAGCAGTAGATTGTGTCAAATCCTGCTAGTAGATTCAAGGACAACGAGCAGAGATGGTGACATAGAGTCAGCAATCATTAGCGGATCATTAATGATTCTGACAAGGCCAGTTAGTGTTTTTGAGCTGTGGTCTAATGGCAGGAGGCTTCAGCGCAGAAGGAACAATGTTAGTAGTTTATTATGATGGTAATCTAAGGGCTGATTAGAGAAATGTTTAATTTATGGAGGTCTGTAGGAAATGAATCCAGAGGATAGGTGGTAGATTTACTCGTTCTGATCATATTTATTGGTGTCATCAGCTGGTATTTTTACCAGTTGATGGCTTTCCGTAGATCACAGAACTGGGTTGTTTGTGAAGCCACAGCCAGTATTCAGGCCCCACACCTCTCATGGATTTATGAACTAACAGCAAAGGTTCAAAAAAGAACAACTGCTTCTGTCCAACAAATAAAAGACTGTGACAGTAATCCATCCTGTAGAATAAAAATACAGCATTTAGAAAGTGAATAAAGAGGAATTAGAAAGATGCAGTGTTCTTAGCTTAACTCTCTTGATCAGATATCCATCCACTTTGTTCACATTTAGATAAAAGTCAATACCACTGATCAAAAAGAGGGCTGTAATCAGACATGGAGGATACCGTGGAAGGTCACCTGTCTTTTAGTGTTTGCATTTAAACTATGATGCAGTTGCAACAGCTCATTGTGTTTTTATTCAAATAAACTATTATTCAACTGAGGAAAATGGCTAATTTTCCTTTGCTTAAAATGACTTTAATGCAGTCCCTATGAAGGTGTTCAGATCCTCTAAGGCTTACGCTGTTTAACGACTTCACAAGTTTGAGACCACCACCTTAGTTTCACTCGAAGGCAAGCTTCTGAATGCAGAAAATAAATGTACTTAGGCCCATTAAGTGTTTGAACTCTGAGGGGAAACCTGAGCTGTGACAGCATATTATGATAATAAAAAAGATTGATCCAAGTGCTTTTAATGCAACTTCCTCTTCTCCATTAAAACCATTGGAGATAAGCTGCCTGGTTTAGTGTTCAAACCAACACCTCTGAGTGAAAAGCTTCCTCTCTGACTTTAAAAAAACATTTGTTTTTTGAGGTAAAAACAATCTTAACACTGTAGTAGACGAAACATAGATTGAGTTTTAGGGTAAGCCTTTTAGAAGCTTAAACAAAAGTAAAAATCACTTATTTAATGATTAAATGTAAGTGTTTTGTCAGCATTTCTCTTATCCAAGAGTTTGTACTCTTAGATTTCTTCTGGCTCAGATCCTTAACTAGCAGCACTGCAGATGCTTGCTTTAATTGTATCTTGCCAGTGTTACTATTTCTAGTCGTTTTGTTTTGGCTGAATGCTCTTCCACCATTGGATCTTTGTTAGCCAAAGCTTCCTTACCAGAATTTAAGTGTGCAGGCTCCCCAGCTCCCTTTGTTCCTCCTCAGTCGTCTCTGTCTTCCCTTTTCTCTCTTATCACGTTTAATTTCCTCCTGCCTCACATCTCGCTTGGACTGTCTGACCTGTGAAGATAGGGCTTTTACACGGCATAAAATGGTATCCATATAAAAGAGAGGTCAATGTGATGTGACATTCATGCCAAAGGCTAAGTACACATGGGGAGATAATGGAGGACAAAGCCAGGAAGATACCTCCTTTAGTTGGAGATAAATCACCTCGATTACTTTCTGTCTTCTTAAATCTTGAGCAGCATCTCAGTTATGGTCTCCAGCATTTGGACTTGTATTTAGTTTCAAACTTAATTGTAAGAAGAAAGCAAAAAGCTTTGAAGTGACAGTATTTTCCTAATTTAAAGTAATACATTCCCACCGGGCATGTGACGCATGCTCAAGAATGCGCTAGCATATGGTGTTCACTCGATGCTATCGCTTGTCCGCCACCTACATTTGGAAGAGGCTTAGTGCAAATGTCAAAGTGATGGGAATCTCACGAATCTCCAAGATTTTTCCTTCACAGCTCTATTCCAATATACGAAAGACTTGGTGTCATATATTTCCGGCCAGGCACAAACAGCAATTGTGAATTTCTCCTTCATGATCAGTTTTCAAATGATTGGCACTTCCGTGAATTAATGGATGTCATCCAAATGTCTCTACCCAATCTGAGTCCCTGATTGGTCCAATTTTAACTCTTTTTTACATTTCAACACACGTTTAATAGCTGCAAGTTTTGAGCCAGAAAATGGTTGTAGAAACTTGTAGTGTCGTAGTGACGCATGAACGCAAGAGATTTGAACGCAGAAGCCTGTAATGTGCGTTTATATAGATTTTCCATTGCAAGTGGTCAGAAGTGATTGAACGGGCTTTACCAAGGATGATGTGAACATAGCTTAAGACTGAAAATATCTTACATCCTGTTGGATGAGGAAATGGAAGTTCCCAGAGAAGAGGAAAAGGCACTCCACTAGTAAGGTAATGTGGCGCCCAAGATGAGATTCGGTTTCACTTCCTATAGAGTGTATAGCAGTTACATTGTCAAAGTCTGTCTATGTTTAATTCTTTGTTATGCAGTTTAAATCTAAACTAATGTAAAACTTTTTGGGATTTATGTCCTCAGTCCCCGGGCAACGTCATACGACACAAAACAGATTCACTGAACTGATACAAAAAACCAGAAAATTTTCAGTGTAATTCATGACACTCGTCAAAATTCTGACCCAGTTGTGTGTGGAGATCATTGTAGAGGAATCTGTGTCATAATATTAAGCAAAACTAACTGTTGTTAAGGTATCATGGCAAGACAAAGGCAGTTACAAAGTAATGGCACTCAAAAATGTATCATTCTGAAATGAAAGAACTTGAAACCACTGATGTTTTTGATCCAATACATAAATAAATAAGGGGATTATGGGAAGCGTAGGCAGGCTTACAGCATGCCAACAGCTCAGAGGTGGAATTTCTGATGAACTATTGTCACTCTGCAGAAACTAAGTCCTAAAAATTACACTTTTTTTTTTTGCCTAAAAATGACATAATTACAATTAAAAGACCACTGGGAATACTTTACAACAGATCAAAAGATGATTGGAGTGGAACTATAACCAAATAACATAATAACAAGAAAAAGCAGTCATTCATCTTTTCTGAAGTTTTACCACTTTCTTTTATTTTGTTACTAAAAAATGTTGTGAGAAACATGGAAAATAAACTAAACACTATGATCCATGTGCTAGATTACTTCTGGGACAGGAACAGTTGCTTGGCAACCAACAGAGACCCAAATAAGCTACTAAGGGAGTGTGGATGCTTTTTTTTTGTCTGTCAGAAAAGCCCTGATTTGCCACTTGGGAGCTCTTCACCTTGGTATCTTATCAAAAAAGTGATTCCCGACAGCTTACAACAACTGTGCAACATAACAAGATAAAAGCATGGCTTTATAACACTGTCTGGCAGATTTTCTCCCTTCATACAGTAACCTCTGCTATGTAGCAGCAGTTTCTCGCCCAAATATACAAATGAGGTGTTGTTTACAGAGGACGCTGAAGCAAGAAAATCATGATAGATTCATGAATGTTTACATTGATTTCAATACACACAGAATGACCCTGTTGTTTTATGGTGGTAGAAATAAATCAAATGTTGTGGTGTATGAGATCCACTGTGTATGTGATCCACTTGATGAGTGAGTCAGTTGAATTTGAGGATCAGTTGCACTATATGTTACAGCAGGGGTCGGTGACCTAGGGCACGCGTGATACAGTTGGCATGTGGAGGGAAAGACAGTGGTGTGACAACAGTAAGCACGACAGGCCGAAGGGTGAACAACAACAGAGTTTGCTTTAAAGTTTGTGATCGCACAATTGTTAAGGAGAAAATTTCAAATTGGCACTTCATGTCATAAACGCTGCTGACCCCTGTGTTACAGCATCAAGATATTTATTAGAGAAACTATTCCACTACATTCCACTCTTTTAAAGCTGTTTGCTTTTTTTGAATAAAAAGGAAATGTGCTTTTAGAGCAATAAACTTCATATTTGTAAAATAATTCTTAATTTCTAAAGACATTAAAGTGAGTTACATGTCTTACTGTGATCACGAATGCTTTTACAGGAAGATCTTTGCTCTGGCCTTCAGTCACATCAGACTCATGATTCACTCTGACTGCATTTTGTTAGAAAATGTGTGTTCTAAATTTTAAAGAAAATTGACTTAAATCTGTTTTTAGCCAATTAGTTTAGATTTTTGCTGATAAAATCTAAATGTTTTTTTTTTATTTTTTGGTCAGGTAAAACAATCAAAGGAAGCATAAAAAGCATCATTTGTTTGAAATAATAATTTCATTGTGGTAAAAAAAAAAAAAAATAGCTACAATTAATTGCATAAAGGCCAAATCCAAATTCTTCCCCTACTCCTATAGCTTCTCCCTACCCCTTCAATTGTAGGGACATTTGGAGCTTTAGTTGGGTCCGAAATTGTTTTTTTTAAGGGGAAGCCGTAGGGACTTATGACTGTATCCGTCTGCTGGAAGGGTGATCTGCATAACGCTGTGCCACGGAGGAGAAATGTCTCTTTTCATGTGGGTGGACTCTGAAGTACAGACGTTTTCATTTAAATGTAAGTAAAGACTTTTTTGTTTTAGCGTGACTTTTTAAAATTATAAAACCAATTCCGAGTGCTGGCAGCTATGGGCTAACGTAACTGACGGTAAACTATTGGTTACGTCATCGAGGGTTAGTAACGTCTGAATTTGAAAACACTATTTTGTCATCTCTTTCCGTTTGGAGCGCTAAATGTAGGGGTAGGAAGAAACCGCAGGGGTAGGGAAGAAATTCCGATTTGGCCAAAAAAATAGATAAACATTTGTAAAAAGGTCATAATTCTATCATTTTAAAAAAAGTAACTTAATCAAAAGAAAGTCTGTAAATGTTCTTTTACTATTGAAATTTGTAGGATGTGTTTTTGGAATCCTGCTTAAGTCAAAATTATTTTAAAAAAATAAAGGAAGCAATGGTGTGGAAAAGTACTCTTATTTTTACTCAGTTTTGACCACTAGTTAAATTACCTGTTTGCTTTCATCTTTGCTCAACTTGCATTTTCATGCACACACGGGGCTTTTCACACTTTAAGTTTTTATAATCTGACTTTTAAACTATTTTTCTATATTTAAAAATTTTGTTATTTATCATATAATTCAACAGTTCTTCCTTATAATGCCTCTGTTTTTCTTCAGACTCTTTCACAAAGCTCCTGTCAATAACATGATGGAGATCCTTGAATCACTACTAAATGAGGTATCTTTTGGTTTACTTCTACATTTTGTATCTTATCTTTTTTCTCTTGTTATCAGCATTTTATGTTGTATATATCTGAACAATATTCATCCATATTTTTACTAATTTTATTTAAAAGTTATTGACTGGAAAGTTGTCTCCACATGTTTTCTTTTAGCTTAGTGATTTTTTTTCCAAATTAAGCTGTTAGAACTGGTGGGACCTGTGTGAGAGATCAGTTATGCACTCACCAGCCTAAATCTGAGAACATAGCAGAACTTTTACCCGACCCCTGACTTTCTCACATTGTCTTTCCTTCTTTTTTTTTCAACACAGCTGAGCTGTCACTAGATTTAAACAATGAGCAGCCCAGAATAGTTTGACTGACACTCAGTGATCTTAGTGTCAGTCAGAGCCACTCTGTGAGGCAGTGAGAAGCTGTGGTCATCCTTTCCTAATGACACCTTCAAGTTAATATCAGTATCTGTCAGATGATGAGAACAAGCTGATAGATTGGAGAAGCACATGCCCACCAAGAGGCTTTCTACAACACCAGATTGTTCCATTCTGCACAGCTGCATCTGTTTACTGAAAGCCAGATAAATTAGAACTCCAATGATTTGTCATCATTATCAATAGTGCTGGCAAATTTATTTCCAATGGAGACCAAAGAAAGAGACCAAAAAAAAGAGACAAAGAAAGAATGAAGGTAACAATAAGCCATCTCGGAGAGTGACAAACCCTTTTGAAGGGTTGAAGGATGAGGTTCTTGAAGCACATGAGAGACTTCTTCTCTACTATTGGCTTAAGGTGGAACCCAAAAGAC
Source organism: Adrianichthys oophorus (assembly GCA_036245035.1). Taxonomy (NCBI): domain Eukaryota; kingdom Metazoa; phylum Chordata; class Actinopteri; order Beloniformes; family Adrianichthyidae; genus Adrianichthys; species Adrianichthys oophorus. The sequence continues at coordinate 13,202,514 of BSAI01000072.1, read as the reverse complement.
AGGCTGACTGAACCCTTGAACCAAGCTGTGGATTTGGAAAACTTGCTGGAGCAGAAGGAGCAAAAAGCACCATCCTGGAAATAGATTAGCAATAGTCATTACACTTTTGTGACCATCAGAAATGTGAAGACCTGGGACAAAAATCCAGAGCAGGGAAGACTAAGGAAAACATTGTTTCCCAGTTTTTGTTTGTTTAGAGTATAAAGATATGAGCGAACACTCAACTAAAACAAAGTGGTTATTTTTATTTTAGGCAAAAGATGGTCAACCAAAATTCAGAGTAAGTCGTCTCTCATACGGCAGCTCTACTTTTTTCTCTCTGTTAGAGAGCTCAGTAGCAATAGCAATTATTTTGAAGCCTGAAGGAAATCTTTAACCCAATTGTTATTGGCCTAGACAAGTAGGAGGACCTAAATTTGAAACCAGTTTTTTTTATTTTCATCCCTCTTTGTGTTGTTGTGTTTTTTCCATTCTTTTGTTTCATTTAGGCATAAGGGTTAGTGTTTAAGAACGCCAGTGTGGCATAGTGGGCCCCTGTTTTTTTTTTTCCCCTAAGCCTCCCCATGTAATGAACTATGTATGCATTTATGCACATATGCTTCAAAGGGTGAACAATTTTCTTTTTCCCGTACTATACACAGTCTGGATAAAAGGGGGGACTAAATTTTGCTTTGCCCAATTCTTTTAATTGTGACAATTTCTTTGTTTCTTTTGAAAAGATGGATGTGAAAAAAAGCGTATTTTAAAAAAAATAACATTAAATCAGGATTTCAAAATAATATGTTAGTTTTTTAGGAACATTTGTCTCCTTCTGGATCACCAAGGTGGTCTCTAGTAAACTTCAGACCAGTCTGGACATGGGCTGGCTTAAACAGGGGGGCCTTTGGAGCACTGCTGGGCTGAATTCTATGAAGGTCCAGAAGTGACAATATAAAATAAATATACAAAAGCCATTATATCATTAAATAAGTAGTGATAGTGAATTTTTGATATCATGATATTTTTTTCCATTTAAGACAATAACAGTTTATTTTACGATATAAATTAGATAACTATATTAGTTTAATTTGAATGCTTTGTGGCTCGTTAGAGAAATGTGTAACCATCAGCAGGTTGTTTAGATTTAAATATTTATTTCCTATCATACATAACAGATGCACTGAAGGAACATGATGCAACAGTTTTTCCCCCCAGAAAACTAAAAAAAGCATAAATATTACAAACTAAACTGAAAATTAAAGCAAAAGCTTTCAAGTTTCAAAAGAGAACATAAAGCAGAACACTGAACTGCTCGATTAGTTTCATTTAAAAACAAAGCATTAATTCTACAAATAAATTCTAATGTTTTCATGTTTTTCAGAACACACATAAAATTGACAAACATTTGTGTCAAAATCCTTTGAATAAGCTAGGAACTAAAAGCAAATTCTCTGAATTTCTTCTCTTAGTTTTGACTTGCTGCTGCGAAGGGCTTAACCTTCAGATCACAGTTTTCAGTGTAACACAGACTCTGTGATGCTGCACAGACGCTGCTAAAACAGTGGATCCAATTCTGTTATTATTTAGAAAATACAGTTTTTAATGAATGTCCTATGAATTAAGAGATATCTGAGTTTGATGGGACAGTTTGACAGATAACGTAATGAAATGCTGCAAACTGGACCATGAAATTATTCATTAAATCATGAAATAATTACATGCTTCTTAAATCATTTAAATTTGAATTTTAATTAAACATTGACAGATTGAATTACACTTGTTATTATTAAATAATTAAGATGCATTTATACATAAATTTTATATTAAATATATTTATTTCATTTTGTGTCTCCCATCCCACACGGACAATGAAATATGTTATGAAAAATTTAGATGCTTTTTAATGGCTATTTTAATATTTTAATGCCACATTTATTTAAACATTAATTTACTGATATCTATTTTTATATCTATTTTTATTTATTTAATGCCAATTTTAAATAATTATTGACACATTTATTTAATACTTTAATGGCATATATATATATTTATTTTAATTGGTCTTTTCCAGTCTTCCATAGAATTCATGATGACGTTGTGTGTTAGTAATGGTAACTTTTGTTACTGTGGCCCCTGTTCTCTTCAGGTCATTGATCAGTTCCTGTGTAGTTCTGGGCTGTTTCCTCTCTATTCTTAATTTCATCTCTACCTGGTGGGATCCTGCATGGAGCTCCAGGTGGAGCAAGCTTATCAGTTATCTTGTATTATTTCATTTTTTAAATAGTTGCTCAAATATTTGATCTCCTCTCACCAAGCCTCTTGCTTATTGTAGATTTTTTTGTTTCATGTTGTTTAGGTGAAGAATCTTGACTCTGGTTTTCTCTGGCAGCTCTTTGGTCTTGGTTTTGATCATGGTGGAGAGGTTGCAGTCTGACTGTTAAAGGGTCTGGACAGGTGTCTTTTTATATAGATTACAGTTCAAACAGGTGTAATTAATACAGATAATGAGTGGAGGGTAGAAGAGCTTCTGAAAAAAGAAGTAATCAGTCTGTAAAGAACAAAATTCTCGCTTGTTTGTAGCTTTTGATGCCATTTTACACACAATTATATCAAGAAGTTATTTAAAAATCATACAACGTGATTTGCTGGATTCTATTTTGCCTTTCTCTCACAGTTAAAGTGTATCTTTGGTGAACCTCTCCCATCTTTTTACGTGGGACAACATGCAGAAACTGTGTCTAAATAATTACCATCCTGTGAGTTTGTGGAAGCTAAAAATCTTCTTTATAATCAACCATGTTTTCAGAGAAAAAAGACTGACCTGTTTGCTTACCTGGGGGTATTTCTTGTTCTTCTTGCAGCTGCCGCCATTGTTTGCTCCTAATTCTGTCTATTTAAGATTTTTCTCTTCTTATCATTTGCTTAAATTCCTCATGCATTTTCTCACAAGAAAATATTGCATAATAGACTTGAATGTAACTTTCAAGAACATAATATATGCAGTATCATTTAGCATAGACCTTTGGTTGATGACGAGCATATGCATTAACATCTTGCACTAAAGAAACTGTGACACCAGGACTCACTATATGAAGTCATGCATAGTAATGTAGAGTGGGCTAAAGATGTATACTGGTAATTTAAAGCCGAAAAATCCCATCTGAGTGTAGCAGACTCAAAATGTTATTAGTGTCTTCTTCTCCAGTTTCGCACTGACAGTCAAAAGGCCAGGGATCAACCTTAAAACATTTGTTACAGGAAATGACATATATTTTCTCAGTTGCTCAGACTGTCTCTCTTCTAGCCTCCACATTTCTCCCTGCTTTGTAGCGTCTCTCCGGCTCCAGTCTCTGTCACTTTGAAACATTCTCAAGCTGCTGAGAGGATCAACTACACGCATCGCCATAGCAACAAAGTCCTAATGATGGCAACAAGCATGACCTGACGATTCCATTTGAGATGGAGAGGGATGGAGTGTGAAACCACAGTTCAATTGACTCCTCAGTTTTGCCCTCTGATTTTCCTTCTTCTCACTCTTCCCCTGTACTTATTCAGCTTTGTTGGCACTCTTCCCCTTTTCACACATCCAATTATGGAGATGAATGGACACTTGATCTGTTACGCTGGCTTCGTCCTTTTTTCCGCAAGAATGAATTCTATCCTGGCTCCTTAAAAGACATGCCACCACATAGATCCACACTCTTTTGTCCCTGAAGCTCTGCCCACTAAGTTTTTATTCTATTATCTGTTGCTTGCAGCTGCTTTTCTGATACAGGTCAGCAAGGGTTGCCATGGTTTCACAGAAATGGGGTAGTGACCTTTCAATAATCTTGTGCCTCTCTCAATTTGTGAACCATTGCACTTCAGGTGCGCAGTTGTGTGTGCAGATGAATCAGAAAAAATGAGAACCTGAAGGTCAATTAAAGAAACATGCCAGCAGGTACGCACAAACCTGATGTTGATCTTCCTTGGACAGATATGTTAAAAAAATCTTAGTTAAGTGTCCATTTAGAATTGTATGAATTTTATTGCAATACTCAAGCTATTTTACACAATTTTACAGATTTTGTAAAAACCCAGCTGCCTCTAAATGCTGGCGTCATTAACCACTGACAATACTCCAGCAGTCTTTAAAGTTCCACTGCAGTCATTTTTTGATCTATTGTAAAACTGTTCCCAGTGGTCTGTTCATTAGGATTAAATCAAAATTTAAAAAAGAAAAAAAACCTGTTGCTTTCTAGGACATAGTTTCTGCAGAGCAGCAGGAATTCATCAGAAATTCACCTCTGAGTTGTGGGCGGGACTGTTGGTGGGGAGTAATCAACCCTCATTTCCCATCATCCCTTTATTTACACACTCTCCTGATAGCGTGCAGCCCCTTACAACCCCATCCTAACATTACTGCCGCAAAAAAAATGGTGAGCAATGCTTGAGCTATCCAGCTGTACAGTTTTGAGCCAGATGTCAACTTGGTTAAGGAAAATGAAGACGTACATGAATCTATTTGTCTGCAAGTAGCTGTATCGGAATGGAGTGGACCAGGGAGCTTGTGTCCGGCCGATTGAAGGTCTTATGTCACACCTTATGTTGCTTATTCAAACAGCATTTTTTGTCTGCCCCTCATTCAAAATGATTTGAAATAAAGAAATACTCAGAATTTGAGTTTTAAGCTCAATTTTCTATTTATTTGTCAAACATCATGAGAAAAATGCTCCAAAGACATGTTCTTTAAAGAAGTTTCCAGTTCCACTATACCAGAAAGTCCCAATAAATAGAAGACATTTTTTCAATGAATGCAGAACTTCATTGTTTTTGTACGTTGTACAACGAAATTGAGTGCAGTGCAGTCCTCTTCCAGTGCATGTATAAATGCGCTCCGCCATGTTAAACCATTCATCTCATCTCATCTCAATCATGAAAACATCAATCGAAACATTTTTTTGAAATAAATCCTGAACAAAACAGAATAACTCGACTTTGTCTGCTTTGCTTTGCTGTTCCATTCTGTCTTTTTGCATCTTTTTCATGGCTTGCTGTGGTGGGTAGTAGTTTTAGTGTGAATCAGTACTGACCATATGGAAACATATTGTAAAACAGGTCTTATTTTTTTACACACTCACAGACACACAAAGCACTGCTTACTGAGTAGCTTCTTTTGCCCAGAAGGCATCTTCCCACCACCTCAGATCAGTCTGTGACCCTTCTGCTCTCAGAGTACACAGAATGTGATTACTTGCAGCTAAATTGCAGGAAAAAAAATATTTTTACACAGAAATACAGTGAATGTTTCACGCACATGCAGTACTGCCTCAAATTATTGTATTTTTAGTTCTTCATTTGTGAGTGTTTTTGGTGTCCTTTGGGATGCTCATCTGTATGTTGTCCACTGTACATTTGTTTTTTGTTACTGGTAGCCTCAGGGTTTTACTGCTCTCCACATTTTTCCCCATCTCTTCCCATGTCTTTATTTTGTAAAGTTCTTGTTGTTTATACATTCTTATTTTTGTTTTATCACATTTTATCCTGCATGAGTCATTGCACATTTTAAGATCACTTCACTAAATTAGCTAATTTTTTGTTTGTTTGTTTTTATAGTTTTTGGTTCATTTATCCTGCTGATGTTGCTTCATGTGTATCCTTTTACTAAATGCAATTCACAACACCTCCTATGGTCATGAAAGGGGGGTCATTTTGTGTTGCAATCAAAAGTGTTTTTCTTTAAATCTACTGCACAATAATAACAGCACAGAATAAAGCAGAAAACTACATCTTTCCATGCAGATCTTGTGGCACATTCAATTGTATTTATATAATGTAATATTGGGTAAATAAATGTCATTTAACACCTTGCAATCCTCCATTGTCACAAAAACAACTGCCACCGCGCAATGGGAAGGCATTAGCAGAAAGATTTCATGCAGCTGCTCGGTTATTTTTTTTATTTTTATAAATTGTTGGCGTGGTCATGAGCAGAGTTGTAAAGTACTTGAGTAAATTGACTTCTAGAGAAAATATGTCTAGTCGCCGTAAAATTTTAACTTTCTCTTAAAACCTTTCGCGGCCTCCGCACAGTGTGTAAAAATGCGTCTGCCGCCTCTCGATTACAAATGCCGCCGCGTAGATGCCTGCCAAACTTGGTGAAAAGCTTGCATTTAGGTTGCTGTATGGTAGCATTTTGGGAAGTGTTACAGTAGCCTAATAGCTCTAATTTTGAAACTATCAGCAATAATCTTTACCAGGTCTGCACCTTCCATCTAAATTATTAGAGGGAGGACTACTTTTTGACTTTCATAAAGAAATTCATGCAGTCAAAAAAATCTATAAACTTCAGAACAATCCTAATTATTTTGTTAACCCTTGACACCTCTTGATGTAAATATGCATCAATCCATATCTGCTCCAAAATTACTTTAACTTGACAGCAAAAACATAAATAGTTGGAAATAAATTCAGCCATCAAAAGGTTAAGCCTCCTTTTTGTCATGAAAAATGTTGCTGAAACTTTTGGTACTAATCTCTTTGGTACTATAAGGACCAAAAGTCAGGCTAATGAGAAGCACAAATACATCTTTCTGGTAACTGTCCTTTAGTTAAGGTTGCAATAAAGTGATTTTTTTATAGATTATTCTTTAAATAATCCCCTTTCTTTTGTTTACAAATACTTTTTAAAAGGAGAATGGTCAGTGTGAACAAATCAGAATGTTATAACTCCTGCACATTGTGGAAAAAAAGGTGGCAAAATGTGTGTTTGGAGACATATTTTGTAATTAAATCTTTTTAGGCATGAGTAAGAGCAATGTGGCGAGCTTCAGGAAGCATGGGTAAGGAATTAAACATGATCCAAAGCATCGGGCAAAGCCATCAAACTATCAATATTTTTGTAACCCTTTTTAAATCCTGAGTACGTGCTTCACTGCGAATATCTCACACTGTAGCTGCTATGAGACAAAGTAAAAGGCTTTGTTGCTATCGTACTTTTGTTTACAATCTAACTGAAAAAAAAGCTACAAAGTATCCAAAACAGCAGTCAAGAACAGAATTCTGATGGTTGAATATTGATTATGTTTTTTAAATTTATAACATCTGTTCTTTCAGTCTATACTCTTTATATTAAAGCCTTGTAATATTGAACTACAGATACCACAGACTGAAGTCTTTTCATATGAAAATCTGTTAACCAGATTCAAAGCAGAGCATTTACACTATCAAACGACCTGATCACAAGATTTATAGTAGGGGATTTTGCTTGGGGGTATAAGCGTTTAAATACTGCTCATGTTATGCATTTTTATTTCTCTGGGAATGTAATAAAGTGTAATAAAGCTTGTCAGTGTGCCATCTGGCTGTGTGCAGTTTATAATTTCTCAAACTGCCCAGAAGAAGAAAATGTCATGTGGATTTGTCATACAACTTTAAGCAAGGTCATGGTGTTATTGTCATATTTCAAAACGACTTTTTTTTTTTTTATAAGTGCGTAATATGTTTTAATAACTGAACATGTACAAGTGATTGAGTTGCTCGTCATACTGTGTTATCAATTTATCCACCGAGGCTCTGTCTGTAATTGGCTTCAGATGTTTTCTGCGAGGCCTACCTCTGCTTCTAATTCATCTTCATGATTCATGTGAGCTTAAAGAGGCAGGAAATAAGCAAAAACAAACAAATTAAAGAAGAACCGCAGGCAGTAGGTTAACCTGACAACAGTGTGTTTGATTTATGCCTGCAATGATTTTTGTTTGTCACACAAGGTTAGAAGTTAGTTTACACCTAGCCTAAACTTGCAGTCTCACGCCAACTATATTTTTATCTATTTTCAAATCGTTCCCAGTGGTCTTTTCATTTTTATCATGCAGTTTTTAGCCAAAATCCAAAAATCTGTGTCGTTTTTTTCAAGACATTTTTTTAGGAGTTCATCCAAATTTTGCCTCTAATTTGGGGCAGGACTGTTGGCGCTGAAGTAAGCCTCCACTGATTTCCTATCATCCCTTGTTTACACCGTCTCCTGCTAGCTTGACGCTCCTCACAACCCCAACCTAACATTGCCGGTGCAATTAAAAGGTGAGCTCAGACGAGGAATATGAAGACGTACATAGTTCTATTTGTCTACAAGGGAATGCAACAGAATAGAGCTTGTGGCCCATTGACTGTCACTGCTAAGCTTTTTCATACAAAATGTTTTCATCTGCTCATGATTCATTTGAATAAAGAAATATTCAGAACTGAAATTTAAATCTTAATTTTCTTTATGTTCTCCATTATAAGAAAAATGCCACAAGAAAACACCAAAAACACAATTTTTATTGGGGGGGGTTTTTAAATGTAGACATTCTTTTATAACCCTCAGGTTTGATGGTGCTTTCAGGTTTTGTAACTTCTGCCATGTGTTTGTTGTCGCTCCCATGTAGGTCATCTTAATCCACTGTTGTCCTCCACAGCGTGTTTGCATGTTTTAAGCTCCAGACTCTGTTTTTGAACACCTCAGTAGCCTGCAGGGAAGTCAGCAGAGTTTGGCTGAATACTGCTGGAGTCTGCTGAGCTCACCTGTCACCTGTGGTCATCTCAACACTCCTGAGTGAGCGGAGCAATGGTTTGTGTTTGAGGCAGGGTGAAGAGAGGGGAAGTGAAGAGTGAAGCTGCATGGAAACACAAGAAAAATGGTGGCTCATTCAGTGTAGTCATCAAGCTGTGTTGGTTTTAATCATCACTGTCGTTTGATCAGACAGAGCTGTTTCAGGGTTTGGTCTGAAGCTTAAGCAAAAACAATGTGTGTAGGCCGGAAAAAAAAGCTTTTTTTTTTAGAAATTTCACCTTAAAAACAACATGGTTTCAGGAGAATCTGTTTTTCTGGACAAAACAATGTTTCTGACAGAAGATTAACACGAGACTTCTAAGAATTTTTGTAAATAAACAGTTCATCATTTGATTTTTTTTCAATAATTGGACATTTTAAGAGTTATCCAAATGATTTAAATTTGGTTTACCTCCTATTGATTCATTTTTTTGGTAGATTTAAAAACCCTGTTTGGTTTTTCCTACTCACTTTATCCACAAACATTACAAAGCAGAACGTTGTGATGAAAGTACTAAATACTGACCAGTAAAACGATGAATGATTTTTGTTTGTGAGTCAATCCCGACAACGTTGGGCACAAAGCAGTGAAGTCCGTTGGGAACCTGGACGCCCACGTTACGGGTGTGGTGAACTTTGTGGCACGCGGTCTGTTTTTCAGATTTTCAATTTTCTTTAATTATTTTTGATCTAATTTTTTTGTTCTGTAAGATATTCTGTCTAACTTTTTGATATATTTTTCTCTGTTTTTTACTATTATTTTTGTAGGACTAACGGTTGTTAGCGAGGAGAAAAGGGCACATCTAAAACTTGCAATCCTGGAACACGCTGACTTACTCTACGAAAAAGAGTAATGATATTAGGGATTTCTGTGGAGTTTGTTTTAACAGTAATGAGTGCTTGTGATGTTTTTGAGAATATTTATGATAAGTAACTGAGAAATTGCTTTTGTTGGTCTAGGGTGTTTTCGTGTGCTTTATTGATGGTTCCTGCCTGCCTCCGCAGCTTCATAAGAGGGCGACCTATTTGCAGACAAGATGGCGCCCATACATCATTAGCAAAAAGCAGCAATTCCACAAGATTTCAAAACGATAGTTCCTTTTATTAAAACTTTTAAATGTGAATATGTGGTTTTGTGTGCAAAATGGTTTATTGTTAATTTGTAAAAACTGTTAAGCTTTTTACACTGGAGCTTTTAAAACAAAAACAAAAAAGTGGATCCTTTTTATCAAAAACTCTGGCTGTAACTCGTTTTCTGCATCACCACAAACAAAAATAAACAATTCCTAGCATATAAACTATACCTCTATGGCACAAACACATTGTGGCTTTTTTTAATTCACAAAAAATAGAACAAAGATCCCCTGTTTTTTTTGTTCTGTTTTGTTTGTTACAAAACCAAAATTGAGACAGAAGATTGCCCTTTTTTTAATTAAATGCAATAATCTTCCATAGATCTGTATTTAAAACTATAAAAAAAATTCTATTTTGGAACATCAGTTTCTGTGTGATTTCCATAATGTACAGTTCTTTTGCTGCTGCACATTTCCACATCTAACTCAACTTTTTTTTCTCAGCCCGATGATGCATGTTCAGTCTTGAAGTAGATTTCACAAAAGACTTGGAGGACTGCTGCTTTCTGCATTGTGGGTGTAAGAACTTGTCGCTTCTGGAGCTTCTTAGGACCCTCACTGTGTCATTCAGGGGGTGGGAGGTGCTATCCACAATGGATGACAGCTTGACTCTATTTCTCCTTAGCCTGTGGGCACAGTAGTGGAGTTTCCATTCCCTAATTCTTTGTCTTCACTGTATTTTTATTTCTTCTTTGACTGTATCTAGCCTGCCGCTTCATTTTTTTGAACAGCTGATGTGACCACAGCAGGTATTCGTAGACAATCCTTCTTGAGACTATTTTATTGTGACTGAAATGTGGTAACACATCAACATTAGCCTGTGATTGTGGCTCGAAGGCTGTTAGTCTCATTCAGAAAACTTAAGACTGGTTCCAAAAAAAAGCCAAATCGGACAAATGTTGGAAGCAAAAAAAAAGGGCTGGTTGGAGCAAGAAAACTCCATAATTAAATTGAGTTTACATTATTTTCATTTTATTTCACCATCAGCAAAATACCAGATCTTGGATGTCCACTTACTACTTTCTTTTTACTTTCACCTTTACGTCTGTGCAACATGCAGTATAATCTATGTTGTTACATGTTGTCATATGTTTTTCCCACAGTAGTCAGTGTGGATTCCATCCCTGTGAAACGTTCTCTGACTTGGGTTTAAAGCTTAAATACGTGTCTCACCTTTCCTTTTCTCTTCTTTCTCTAGAAACTAAAGCTGAGCTTGAGGATCTCATGGCAGAAATCAAAAAGTTGGCCAACAAAGTGCGGTCTAAATTAAAGAGTGAGTACATTTCCCTTTGTTCTTCTGTGGAGCCGTCAATCACTCATTCCCTAATTAACGTGAACTGAAATATTATGTTATTATGCAATATGCAAGCTACTTATTTGAATAACTCTCTGTGGTTGAGTCCAGTACTGGACTCCAAATTTATAGACAAAACAGGATGCTTCATTTAAACCACCTGGTCAGATACATTTACAGTGATACCTCCCAGTACTTCAATGTTGTGACATGTGTACAACGCTGCCTGAAATTCTTCATATTTGGGAAAAACCTGACTTTAAGCTACTTTTATTCAACCAGCATTTGTCTTGTTGATTAGAAAGGGCACAGGCACTTCCCAGAAGATGTACAAGAGGGCATCATTGTAAAAAAAAAAAAAAAAAACAGAAATACAGTTTGTTATGCTAAGTAACAGCTGGGGCAAATTATTTGAGTCAAGTCATGCTAAGAGGAAAATTTTTCACAAAGGGATCAGCTTCATGAATGTACCGCAGATTTCAACGCCATGTCTTTGTTCTCACCTCTGTAACACCTGTAGAAAGGATCAGTGATGTGATGTGTTTTTCTGTCCTCCCTGCAAAACGGTGTCATAAAAACAATCATCCAGGAATAGAGAAGCAGGACTCAGAAACAGCAGATCCCACAGCCTTCAGCAGCTGGCTGACACCTCAGTTTATTCTCGTAGAGTTTCACTCTCCACAGAGGTGGTGATGGCTCGGATTCATGAACACCCTCTTATTTTGATTTATGCTAATGAAAAACAGTCCCACTAATGTTACACCAGCAAACAGTTTACAAGCACTGGTTCCAGATTAGGTCTTCATCATGTGTTAGGAGAGGCCTTGCTTGTCAGTCTCCATGCATTTCAATTTAGCGTGTTACCCCCATTCTGACATCTCCCTCTCACTCTCCTACTTTATGTATCTATCATGCACATGTTTTAGTGCCTTGCAATGCTGCCACTCTGACAAATTTAGTACTTGCTTTAAATTGTTGTCTTTGTCAAATTGCACTCAAGCATATACCCCTAAAGACTAGCATAAAAAATTCAACAGATTAAACTGTGGGTAATGGATCAAATTAGAGAAGTTATTCAAAGGCTGGGAACAGATGGAGCAGGGATACAATGCATTAAAATGTATACCTATTCAAATAAATATTTTAAAAACCCAGAGTTTATAATAATAACAGCTTTTAAAGTTTAACTATTATTTTAAAAAAGGGATTGAGTTTTTTACATGCTTGATGCTCTGTTTTTTCTTTGAAAAAGCTATATTATAGAGGTTTGTCTGACCTGGGTAATGAATATAATGCTGTGAAACCCAAGACAGTTTCTGACAACTGTGGTTAAAAAGTTATCAGCCTGCTTCTGCAAAAGCACTATTTACCAGCTCAGGGAGGAAATTCATTTGATGTTTCTTTGGGGTTTTGGTGACACAGTTGCCATTCTTTTTCAATTATTAACACAGCAGAATGCATGAGGGTTAATCAGAGCATTGGAAGATTTTCATAAAGTACTACAATGTCTGTCTTGAGGTTACAAGACATCATTATGTCATTTATTATCAAGGACTGATCTGTAGGTTTAAGATTAAACATATATATTTTCATCAGCTCATTGAGCCCTAATTTTTATATTAAATAATCTTGTTTCTAAAGAAGAAGAAAAAATGTGTAAAGCAGTTTATGAAACCACTGGAAATGGTGCACCTCCATCAGCAGATGTGTATACGTCATCTCGCCTACAATTACAAAGAAATTCATGTAAATGAACTGTTTTCTCTGAGGGATTCCATTCATTATTTAAGTATTTCACTTATTTTTATAACTCAGCTGTTCAAAAGCATGGTTTCTATGAAGTAGCATTCAGGTGGCTTTCCTGCACAGAAAAAGCTTCATCTCTAAGAGCACAAAAACAACCTGATGTTCTTTTAACTCACCTCAGCAGCTTTGATTTTTTTTTCTTTTAATTTCAAAGTAGAATTATGAAGTTCATTTTGTGTCACATAGACAAACAGTTTTTGACATTTATGTTAACCTCACACTAAAAATGAAAGCTACTTGGCAATAATTAAAGTTAAATAAATGTCAGGTCCTCTTAAGTGCAGATTTTATACAAAAGTTGCATCTGTCTAAGGCTGATTAGATGACTAATCTGTTTCTGCAAAAGTATTTATAAGCTAAATATAAATTTGTTTTTTTACAGCGTACAAGATTTGTCAGCATCTCATATTTTTCCAGTGAAAGCAGAAGTAATTCCAGAAAGCAGATTCACACTGAGCAAATTGAATGAGTGGAATGGTGATTTATCATCAAAACAAAAGTCACTGGGCAGTGAAGGTGTTTCCCTGGCACATAAAGCATAACAGGGAATAAAAAGCTGGGCTGAATGTGTTCCAATCAGCAGGAGAAAAACCAGGCACTGTGGCTTTTCTGGGAACAGTGAAAGGAAGTGAGACTAAAGGATAGAGGCTCGATGGTTGGCGGTTGATAAAAATGTGTGGAAGTGGTTATTGCGACTCATCGCTTTGGCTCCAGTGAAAGAGGAAGAGAACCGCAGCTGGATTGGATGAATGCTTGTTGAGACTACGGCATGCAAGTGAAATAAAAAGTTTAATTTACCAACTGATCATGGCCAGTGGAACACTGACATGTCCAAAAACTAAAGGGACAGATGCAAAACAAAAATGATGGCCATGTTCTTTTTAGAATATTGTCAGTACAGTCTGTTGAACAGATGTACAGATGACAAAACTAGAGAAAACAATAAAAATATGCAACAAAAGGTAAAAATAAAAGTCTTTTCCTATTTGAAATAATTGACGAACATTTCCCCTTAAACTCTAGACTAACAGAAAACAGGAAAAACTGTCAAAAAAGAATAGGACAGCTGCAGCTGAATGTGAATAAAAGCTGTCACTTGACTAGCAAGAAACAAAGGTATCTCTGCCTTCATAGCCCGTTGCTCATGGGTCCTAGGGGATGTAAAGTCACTAGCTACATGTACATGTGCAAAATGTCTTTAATCTGATCAAAAAGCAGATTAGAATTGTGTACATGTACATCTATCAGATTATTACAAATGTTTACATCCCTCACACGTTTTTCACATGCGCAGAACTATCTGAAATACCAGAAACGGCCGTAGAAGAAGAAATAGCAGAGTTCTGTTGTGTAAACAAACATGTCTGTGGTTAACATGGAGCAAGATGATCTTCTGAGGGTGGTTTTAGTATTTCTTTTAAGTGACTATACAGACTAAATATGTGTCACCAGTGCTGAACTTTTTTTTTGGCTGCACAAGGCATGGGTTAGGGTTACGGTTATGGTTAGGTTAATTTGTGTGACCAACAGCAACCTAGCCTTGGATGCACCCTCCCCTGCTTGTAAACAGTTCTGTCTACGCATGTTGTTAAAGCCAGCACAACAATAACCCACAATCAGAATAAGTGTTTACATGCACCACAATTGGATCAACATAACCTTCCTATCTCAATCGGACGGAATTTTTGATCCAAATAAGTCTGATCGAGCCAGATTATTCCAAATGGGGTGTTTACAGGAAGCATTTACAGTCTGATCAGGCTTTTAAGCGCTTACTTAATGGCACCTCAGCCAGCAGCCAATCAGGAGTAGATATTCATGGGGTCAAATCAGGATCCCCTTAAAATGAACAAAAAACCAGATTGTAAATTTGAAAAAGAAAGAATGAAAATTTAAAAACAGTTAAACTCAAAAGTACACATTATAAACTTGAAGGAAATTGAAAATCTGAAAAATAAAATAGTAAATTTGAAAAAAAGAAAGTTTAAAAATTGATAGAAATATTGAAAATTTTAAAGAAACGTTATAAATGTAAAACTAGAATCAAAAGCTAAACTAAACCTAAAACTGTTACCAAATTGCAAATAATGTTTTAACGTACAAGCTGCAGTTTTGTATTTCCAACCTTTTTTTCTGTCATTTCTCTCCCTCTTTGCTTTCAGTCCTCAGTTTACAATTTCAATGAAGAATTTCTGCTTTCACTGCTGAGCCTAATTTCACGTGGGGGAGGAGCTTTAAACCTACTGGCTACCGGGACATGATTGACAACAGTTGATAGAGGTTATGGTGACTTCATTTCCATCTGTGTCATCCTTCCTCTGATGTTGCAAACTTTAAGAGTAGTTATCACTACTGTACGCCATAATTTACTATTTTATTTTTCAGATCTTCAATATTTCCTTCAAGTTTCCAATGGGTACTTTCGAGTTTAAATCTGTTTTCAATTGTTCATATATTTTTATGTTCACTCTGGTTTTTAATTCACTTTAAGCTGATTCTGATTTGACCCAGATGACTTGAATCTAAGAGAGGAAAAGCAAATACACACATTTTGCTACACTTAAACCACCGTGTGAAATGCCATGAACACATTTTCAGAAGCCAGGGAATGAACAGGAATTTTGAACACTCTTTAAATTGATGCTTGGAGTTCACTGTAATTAAAGGGCATACATTTTTTGTATTTAATCAATTCTTTACACATTTAATAAGAATGGTTTGACATGTTAACCTTTATTTTTTTAAAGAGTTGTGGAAGCTTTTAACATTTAAAATAGATTAATACTGGTCTCCTAATAGTGGTCTAGTTTTCACAGGTTCTTGGACAAAAACACAATAAAAAATGATTTCTAAAAAAATGTTTTGATTTGTCCCTCTCAATTTTTAGTTCTGTTTTTGATTTTTCTGCGTAATCACAAATCAAAAGCTACTGTAAGAAAGGAAGAGTGACACCTGAGATTGAGCTAACCTCTTGTTAAGAAATGTCAGCAAGAATGGCGCTTCAGAAAAATTCATCATTGAAATCAATAAACTGGCAGAGAAAGATAAAAAAAATCTATAAAAATAGATAACTTTAAAATCCACTGAAGGAGCAGCATGTCTGCTTTAGGCTTTGTTGATGTTTCTCTGTGTTTTCAGTGACCATTTTTGAAAAACCTGCATTTCAAGTGTTTTCTGGCTGTTATCACGTGACTATAGTTATCCCTCAACCAAACACCACTTCCTGTGGAGAATTAGTGTCCTCTGACCCCTCAAAAGCAGTCATTCCGTTTTTGTTCATCTGACCTTTGACTTGTTTTCAGTAGATGGGCACAAGCTGATCCTGATTTATTTTGTCTGGATATGTGGGTATAATTTCAGAGCTGAAAATAATCAGCTGCATAGTTTTGCACATAAAAAAGCGTTAGTCTTAATATTTTCTCCAAAACCATTCCAAGATGAAGGCCCCGCTGTTGCTTTGTGTCAATAAAGGTTTTATAAACCTAAAAACACATAACCCATAAAATTTCAATTGCACCAAATAAAAGTGTTGAATCGACACAGAGGTATTAATAACATTAAGTTTGACTGTTTGTGACAGAAAGACTTTTTTTAGCAAAAGCCTAAAATGTCAGGTTTTTACACATAGATGACAGCGTTAATGTGAGCTCATCAGTGCTTCTGGTTGGACTCGTCCAGAACCTTGTTTGTAGGCTTAAAAAAAGATCAGAACCTCTGCTAAAGGCACTAAAGCAGGGGTGTCAAACTCATTTTGGTTCAGGAGGCACATTCAATCCATCTGATCTCTAGTGGGATGGACCGGTAACATAAAAGCAAAATAACCTGTGGTCAACCTGTTACCTGTAGCTTTGTTTTGTTTTTTTTCTCAGTTGAAAAAATACTTCAACCAACATAGTAGCTTAATCACTTATTATTACGCATTCATTCACAGAAGCTGATGGATTTTGAATCAAATGCATTTCACTTGGGAAAAAAAAATTGGGACTATTTTACATCTTACGATGAAGCAATAGTAAACTCAAGAGGGGGCTACAGAAAAAAATTAAACACCCACATTTGCTCTCCTAGTGGCAGAATTGCATTTCAGTTATTTCTTTAAAGAACCATAACTCACCACAGGAATGGGCTAGAAATTAGCTTTTTTTCCCCCAACATCTTTGTATTTTTTTTCTATTCAGAACTGGGCTGGATTAAACCATGTGGTGGGCCTGTTTGACACCCTGCACGAAAGATTTTTTTTTTCTTCATTGTTGGTGTTTCTTTGTAAACTAAACACTCTTTACAATAACCCTGTCTCTTGTTCTTTTTGTGTTAAGGTATCCAGCAAACCATTGAACAAGAGGAGGGGCAGAACAGGTCATCGGCTGACCTGAGGATACGCAAAACACAGGTGAAGTCCTAACCCTAATAAACAAACATGCACCTCTGCGTAGATTTTGGATGCAAGGGCGAAACAATTTGGATTTAGTCCAGAACTTGGTACGCTTCTAAGAGAAAAAGATGTTGCCTGGGTGAAAAAGCATGAAAAAGCAAGACAGAATCAGACTGCCTTTACTTTCGCCAATTACAAAATAAATGCAACTCCACCATTAAGAGGGTAAAATCTGACTTCTACCTCTCTGAACTGTCAAAAAACCATACCAACCCTAAATAGTTCTGGAAATGAGTGAAATCAACTTCAAATCCTCCTGCAGCACCTGAATTTCCTAACTACATAATTAAAGAAAGCTAACAGATAAATCAGAAGTATTACATTTATTAAATGAACATTTTATTTCAGCTAGCTCCTTATTCTACTCCGTATACCCAGACTCTGACTCAAATTATGATTCCAGGATCCTAACCAGAAACAATTATTCTAACGGTTGCACCTTCAGTTTCAATCCTGTGTCTTCCTCAGAAGTTCTTAGAGAGCTAAAAAACCTGGACACCAAAAAGGCACCTGGTACCGATCTTTTGGACCCCTTCAATCTGAAACTGGCTGCTGATTTTATTGCCGAGCCACTCACCTGAATTTTTACCTTAAGCTTAAAAAGCTCAAAAATTCCTAAAATTTGGAAGTCAGCTTTTGTACTTCCCCTGCTTAAGAGAGGAGAACCCACCGAAGTTATTCATTATAGAACTACCTCTAAGTTTTATGTCCTTGCCAAAATACTCGAAAAATTACCCAATGACTATCTGAAGGTCTTTTTAAACTCAAACAGTATTTGAATTCATTTGCAGTTGTTTTTTAGGAGGAAATACAGTGCGGCTATTGCTGCTCTGAAGGTTTTAAATGATCTTGTTCAAGCTCTTGTATTTAAAAAAAATCTGTATTGCTCTTTTTATTGACCTGTCCAAGGCATTTGATAGAGTTGACCATACACTTTTAGTGAGTAGTCTTAAACAACGTAGCCTCTCTGATCAGGCTATTGCTTGGTTTGCCAACTACCTGTCAAAAAGAACACAGTGTCCAAATGGCAGTCTCCACTTCCTCATTCAGTAACCAAAGGAGTGCCTCAGGGCTCAATCTTAGGCCCCATTTTATTCTTTATCTACATCAACAATCTATGTGCAGATCGGTCTAACAACATGTGTCATTTATATGCAGACAATACCATACTATACTGTTGCTCCTCCTTACATAATCAAGCTGCAGAGTTCCTGCAGTCTGCCTTTTCAATTGTTCAATCTCGTTTGCATTCACTGAAATTGGTCTGGAATGCAGAGAAAACCAAAGGTATTGTATTTTTACACACACGTGAGCTACCAGATGATTTCCCAGAAATTCTAATCGCCCAAGGTAGAAGCTGTGGTGAGCTATAAGTACCTTGGATTTTTATTAGATAACATTCTGTCTCTCAAGTCCATAATGCAAATTTGGTCCGTAAACTGAGGGTGAGCCTTGGATTCTATTTCAGAAATAAATCCAGTTTTTCTCTCCGAGCTCACAAACTTCTAGTATCTGCAACATTCTTACCTTTGCTGGATTATAGTGATATTCTGTATATGAATGCTTCAACAGCATGCCTTCAGTCTGTGAACACTGTCTACCATTCAGCACTAAGATTTGTCTCTGGCTGTGCTCGTCTCACTCACCATCGTGAACTTTATGCCAGAGTTGAATGGCCTTCATTTTACATCAGCGGATGTTCACTTTTAATGCACGTTCAGTGACCACGCATTTTGTAGAGCCTAACGTGTGAATGCGACAGTTTTGAATGCACATTCGCGCATATATGTTTACATAGACTTTTCATTGAAAGTGGTTGCTTGAGCGTGCGCTTCCAAGCCCGCTGTGAACATAGCATAATACCTTCAAGATGCAGCTATACTTAGACAGAGACACAATCCTTTTCTATTGATTTCTGAGCGCTAAAAGTGGCTCTTCATTAAGTGTCCAGCGCTGCTGCTGAACACACTTGGGTCAAGTGTTTTTCTGTTTCTCATTGTAGCACTCCACTCTGTCCCGCAAATTTGTGGAGGTGATGTCAGAATACAACACCACCCAGTCAGACTACAGGGAGCGCTGCAAGGGACGCATTCAGAGACAGCTGGAGATCAGTGAGTAAACGTGGGACACAAACCCCCCTCTACCTGCTGCTGTTCTGACGCTACACACCTTAGGCTTTGTTTTTGGTTGCTGTTTTGTTTTAGACATTTTTAAGAGACCAACAGCAAATCATGGACTTTTTTCAATGTGTACAGATGTCATCAATTCATGAACTGATTTTATCCACATTCAAAACAGAACTTGGTTAGCAAACTGGTTGATTAACGCTCCAAGACTCACCTTTGGTCATGAGCTCTGGGTCATGACCAAAAGAACAAGGTCCCTATACAAGCAGCTGAAATGAGCTTCCTCCGTAGGGTGCCTGGGCGCTCCCTTAGAGATAGGATGAGAAACTCAGTCACTCAGAGAGAGCTCAGAGTATAGCTGCTGCTTCTCCACATCGAGAGAAACCTTTTGTGGTGGCTCAGGCATCTGGTCTAAATGCCTGCTGGACGTCTCCTGGGGAGGTGATCCGGGCATTTCCCATTAGGTGGAGGCCCCGGGGAAGACCCAGGACACGCTGGAGAAACTACGTTTCTCAGCTAGCCTTTGAATGCCACAGGATCCCTCCAGAGGAGCTGGAGAAGGTGTCTGGGGAGAGGGATATCTGGGTACCGGTATTTTTGCTCAGACTGCTGCCCCCCGCAACCCGGTCCTAGATGAGTGGAAGAAGATGGATGGATGGCTTATCAATTGATTTTTCAAATTTGCATTTCTAACTGATTTTGCTCGTTTTCACATAACTCGTGGCTATACTTAACAAGAAATCAATTTTCAATACAAAAACTTTATGTTACAAGTAAAACAAAAGGAACTGAAAAAGTTTAATTTTCTCAAGAAAATAAAAGAAACAGCTTTACAGAAAACTCGTTCTATTAAGTTCATAAATTAATGTGGAATTTTATGTCAATAAACAGTTTGGTAAACAAAGGAAGTGTTCAAATGGCAATAAAAACTGTAAACCGCTGTTCAGAACAATGTGCCACAGATGGTACATTAGTGATCCATCACTGTGTTCCAGCACCTCAGGGAACAAAACATGCGCCTCTCTCTGTCTGTGCTCTTTTCTGTGATTCTTAACGCTTCTGGTTTGTCAGATCTGTTGAATACTCGATGGTCTTACACAGCCTAAAGGGGTGGATCCGCCTGCTTGACAGCAAAGTTGTACCAGAAGTGGGGTGGAGTGTGCTCCAAATGATTATTTCACTGCCAGAATCAACATCTACACTTCCGTTCTTTCCATTAATAATATTTTCACTCAACAGACACAAAAACAGATCATAGTTAGAACATTAAAAAATCAAAAAATAATAACTAAGATCTTTCAAATATACTTTGACAAACACCACCCATGTCAAAGTGATGAAAATCATGCATACCCTCACTCTGGCAGCAGAATTTCCTGCTAGCGACTAAGTCTCGTGGCAACAGTTTGACCCACAAAAACCATCACATAGAGTTTGTTTAACAATTCTGATTCCACATCGTCATAAACACCCGGTTTTCTAATAGATGTTTATATTTATTCCATCCATGTGTTATTCTGGATTTGCTGTTTCTTGTGTATCCAAAACAAGGAGTTTTACATTAAAGCCATATTCGACAACATGTAACCCAACAACTCCCACAGCCACATGCATGCACATGCCAGGTTAGCACAGCTCAGATCTAAAGCTCCTCACACTGTCTGTGTAATGTGACTTGACAGGTATTAGCTGCAGGCTCCTGGAACAGACTTCTGACTTGGCCCCCCGCCACGTCATCCTGGCAGATCGCACCGCGCCAGCTGCCCCTAACAGTCACTGCGATAGAGTCACCTTATATACAAAGCAAAAACATGCATGCAGGGATGGACGCGGTGACTCATTCAGTTGTAATAGCAGAGAAGAGCTTGGGCAGTTATGCTGCAGGCTGCTTGGCACAGATGTAATTTCCTCTGGCCATCTGTCAGTTAGAGTGGACACATGCGGCTGTTTGGGATGTGTGAGCTCCGCCCTGCACATGCTCACTTGAACCAACCCTGTCAAAAGGAGAGCAGAGTTTATAACAATCCCTACGGACTCACTTTCTCTCCTCAGCTCATCTAGATTAGTTTTGGGTTTGATTTGTCAGGCTGTGGAGTCAGATGAGGTCCCTGTTGATATCTGTAAAGTAGATTTTAAAAGTGTTCAAAAGGAAAGTGAAGACTATTAGAATCCAGCAAAAAAGGCCCCATCATTGATTTGAAGGGAAATGTTTACAAGTCTTCACTCTCTCTGCTGTTACAACACCTTCGTCTGGTTGGTGTGTGACTCAATAAGGGTGTCACGCAGATGTAAACCGCCTGTGGTCTGTCAGAGTGATACTCGATTCTTCTTCTTCCTTTTCCTTTATATATTGGAACCGGCTGAAAAAAAGGAGTAAAAAAAAGAGGATAAAGAAAGAGTTTCTCTGTAGCCACTCTTCACTGACCGGACACTTTTTTTAGGTACACCTCGCTGGTAGTGTGCTGGACCCCATTTTGCCTTTAGAGCTTCCTTAATCCTTCACTGCATCAATTCAACAAGGTACTGGAAACATTCCTCAGAGAGTTTGGTCCATAGTGACATGATAGCATCACGCAGTTGCTGCAGGTTTGTCGGCTGAACATTCATGACATGAATATCTCGTTTCACCACATCCCAAAGGTGTTCTATTGGTTTGAGATCTGGTGACTGTGGAGGTCATTTAAGTCCAGTGAACTCATCATGTTCAAGAAATGAGTCTGAGATGCTTCCAGCTTTATGACATGGCGCCTCATCCTGCTGGAAGTAGTCATCAGAAGATGGTACACTGTGGTCAAATGTGGCAGCAGAAACGGAGACTCATCAGATCAGGCAATGTTTTTCAAATCTTCTGTTGTCCAATTTTGATGAGCCTGTGTGAACTGTAGCCATAGTTTCCTGTTCTAACAGGAGTAACACCCGGTGTGTTCTTCTGCTGCTGTAGTCCATCTGCCTCAAGGTTGGACGTGTTGTGCGTTCAGAGATGCTCTTCTGCAGACCTCGGTTGTAACCAGTGGTTATTTGAGTTCCTGTTGCCTTTTTATCAGCTGGAACTAGTCTGACCATTCTCCTCTGACCTCTGGCATCAACAAGGAATTTCTTCCCACAGAACTGCTGCTCACTGGATATTTTCTCTTTTTCAGACCGTTCTCTGTAAACCCTGGAGATGGTTGTGGGTGAAAATCTCAGTAGATCAGCAGTTTCTGAAATACTTAGACCAGCCCATCTGGCACCAACAACTTCAATCCTCTTTCTTCCTCATTCTGATGCTCGGTTTGAACTGTGGCAGATCGTCTTGACCATGTCTACACGCCTAAATGCATTGCGTTGCTGCCATGTGATTGGCTGATTAGAAATTTGTGTTAACGAGAATTTAGACAGGTGCGTCTAATAAAGTGGCCATTGAGTGTGGATTGTCCTGCTTGAACCACTGAAATGACCAAAATTTGATCCTAAATTTCTTTCAAATTCCTGCAAGGTTTTAGGCTTTCTTCCAACCTGTGAAGCAAATTTATGAACCATAAAACCCAGTTTCTGAAGTTCTGGATGTCTGTATGAAGGTCCGGTTGTAGGGCAGTAAATAGGGTCCTTCTTTTGATTGTGGACACAAACCACAGCTTTACTCAGGTCTTCCAGAAGCACCAAGATAAATGCGAAGGGATCAAGCACACAGGAAATCCTCCATCAAAGAGCAAAGTGAATCCTCTCTACAAACACTAAACCTGTGATCTTGAGTCCTTCCAATGAGCTTGAACTTCCTAAAATGTTCACACTTGCCTGGAGAGACTTGAACTTGATCTACCTTACAAATCCCTAAGGGGAAATTAGACCTCATAGGTGTCATCCCCATGAGGGATCATGGTTAGGTTTCCTTTCCTACAAAGCCAGATAATCAAGTTAGGAATTCATTAAGCATACCTAAATAAACCAGGGTTAATCTAAAATTTTATATGCTACTTTGTCATAACTAAACCCTATGTGTCACTATGCATGTGTGTGTGAGCATGTTCAAACATAAAGTAAGATGCTTTTCATTTCTGCTGCTTCAGCCCGTGACTGAAGATCCCAAAGAAAAGATAGATCCTACTTTACTGTATGCTGTATCATTGCCAAACAGAATTCAACAGTTTAGTCTTTGGACTTTAAAACGAACTTTTGCTTTATAATCTGGACAACAACATGTGCAAAGAGGTGAACTTTCCCTCTGAACTGATGCTTTGCGTAACTTCTCTTGACAATCACTTTCCTCAGAGAGGAAATGGCGAGAGCAGAGTGAGGTGGTGCACGCGCTGTGGCTGTTACCACGATGATGCGATACATTTTAAATAGTCAATTTTTTGTGGAAAAACAAAACTTAAAAATATAACAGGATTGAAGTTTGAAGAATTTATCTAATATTTATTTGTTTCATAAATGACCATGGGATAAAAGGGAGAATGCCCTTCCAGGTGTGCATTATCAGACATGAACGGACGTCACGGAAGCAAGAGATTAACGCAATAAAAAAATAGTGCGCTAAAATTTCTGTAATTAATTAGTCATGATTAATGTGGTAATATGACACCCCTAATAAAAACATGAAAGGACATTCACTACACTGGTTTCTAAATGTAGGGAAAATATAACGTACGTGTATATTTATATATAGTGTGTGTGTGTGTGTGTGTTTTTGCCCCCCATGCATAGACGTGCACAGGTTTGTCTCTCTGCTCCACTAAGACCTCACTTCAACTCTTACATAACAGTGGGAATAAAATAATACTGTGGAGCGACATCGTTTTAGCTATTTAATAGCCCTTAAAACACTATAAGTGGAGTGAGACCTATTGGCTTCATATTAGGCTTTTCAGGGTTTGGGTCTCCATAGTAACGAAGAAGTGCTTCCCTCTGAGCCTGTCATGGCTTAAAAAATCCCCACGCACACAATTGTGTATGTGTGTTAATCTCTCGTTTTCCAAATTGCAAAATGTCATTATAGATGGTGAGTGTCTTTTTAGTCATGGTAATAAAAAAGGATGACCCCTTAATCACACCTTAATGAAATTCTCCACTTGACAGAGACACAAAGTTCGGATAATCAGCAGCATGTCCCGCATATGTCAAAAGAAGAGGACCCTATTTCAGTGGTAAATGTTGGAGAGCAGCTTAATCCTTATTCTAGTCATGAAGGTAATCATTGGGTGTGACTCCCAGACGTTTTTTTTCACATTCTTCTCCACGGAGGCTTGCACCATCCACATAGTCTGGGTCATACGTGCACACACTCATTCTCTCACTCTAATTGGCTCATGAAGGCGGATTTTGTAGCCGTCACTCGAGACTCAGCTGTTGGGGGTCCAGTGGTGAGAAAGTGGAGCAGTATTTGACAAATACACAGCCTTTCCAGGGACACTTACTGTTTGCTGTGAGGCTGAGACCGTAAGAGAGCTGAGAGGCAGGTAGCCAATCTTTTTATAAAGCCTGCAAATCGGTTCACCTGCACATCTGAAGCTCTCTGAACACCATACTGACTCTGACTGCAGAAGCAAAAGCCTCAGTAACAAGTTTGTTGTTTGCCCTCATTTCTTCCAGCTTTGCTAATAAGCACATTTCTCAACATGTCAAATTATTCCTTTAAACAAACTATTTTTTTCCCCCAAGAGTCTGGTCTTAGATAGTCTTAAATCATCTACTATGACAGATTGAGGGTGCTCGCTACTGCACCTCATCACCATGCTAACTCAAGAAAAACAATATTTCCAAAGAAGTTGTTTTTATTTTTTTTATAAAAATGCTCACTTTTTTTTTCTAGGTGAAAAAAATCTTTTGTCACAGTTCATGTTTAAAAAAACTGCTTTAGAATCACGTGCTATAAAATTTAGCAAAAATATATTGAGACAACATAAATATAAAAGAGCAAAAGCTTTTTTTTTCTTTTCAGATGCTTAAAAAGGACATTACGAGGGGGAAGCATTTAAAGCACATTTGATTGTGTTATTTTTTTAATTTTCTCTTATACCGGTTTTCCTTTTTATTTAGTTTTTCTACCACAAATTGATGGCTGTCTAAAGTTTTTTTTGAATGTTTTTTGTTCCTATTACTTAAAACTATTACAAAATCATAAAAAAGCTTGAGTTTTGAATTAATATTCCGTGCTTCAATCATGTTATCAGAACATAAATCCATAACTGCTCGGGTGGACTTCTGTTTTTTTTTTTTACATAATTACAACAATAAATAAAAAAAAATGTCTCATGACTTTAATGAGATGCAATGCATCAACACATGTGGGAGGAAGGGCATGCCCTACGAGTCCCCACTGAGGGTTTAACATGTGCATATGCAAGACTGAGGGTGATAACTTTGCCCTGCTGTGGGGCAGCAATGGACCCCAAAAGAAACAGCTGATTGGGAGAGGATCGTTTAGGAAGTGGGACAGCTCAGTCGGGAAAAATAAAGGCGGAAAAAGAGCACCAGCATCAGCAGGAAGACATAGCATCGTGCCACTTTACTGTCAGGTTCTAGCTTTTCTGGCAGTTGAAGGTGGGACATGATGTGCAAGTTGATATGCAAGTTAGAAATTAACCTGCACACGACTTGTCTGACTGTCATAGGTAACCCTTTCCAGAAAAATGCAGCTTTTTACCTGCATTTCATGCAAAGCATTTTTTTAAAAGGAGGAAAGACTAATTATGTATCCTATTATTTCAGTACAGCTATTAAAAATAGCTTAAATTTACAAAAAAAATCTGCAGAAAATAGAATTTAAAGCCAATTAAAAAAGGAATATCTGCATTCAGTTTTGGACAGAAAATCATGTTATGTTTGACTTGCAAATGTGGAAAGAATTGAATAAGCTGCAAGAAAGAATGAAGTCCTGATCTGTTGTCTTGAAAAATGTCAAGTTAGTTCTCAAAAGGTTTTGGTTTTCTTTTTTCTTGGCACAGATGATTTCATAAAATTACCTTCTCTGGTCTTAACTCATAAAATACATATTTAAATGTTTGGTAGGACAATATATAGATGGTAAAAGGGGAAATAAAGCATACCTTTGTATGTCTTCAAACAGACTTAAAGTGCCGCTCCAATGAAAACCGTGTTTTTACCGTGTTCGTTTTTCTGACAATGGAGACATAAATAAAGAAAATTAAAATTCTGAGTATTTCTTTATTCAAATCATTGTGAATCAGGAGCAGAAGGAAAAATGCCCTTTGAAAAAGCTTATAGTTTGGCTGGATATCCAGTACTGCTCGCCATTTTTGTTGCACCAGTAATGTCAGCTTTGGGTTCTGAGGGGCTGTAAGTTATCGGGAGAGAATATAAACAAAAGGGATGATGGGAAATTAAGTCAGGCTTACTCCGTGCCAGTTGTCCTAGAATGTCCTAGAAAATGACACAATTTTTTATTTTATTTTAGCTAAAAATGGCAACTACTGACCACTGGGAATGCTTTGAAAAGAAATCAAAAGATGATCAGATGTAATACAGATGTGAGGCTGTTGGAAAAAAACATCAGTAAAAATATGCATTATGCGCATACAATCATCCCCTGCTGACTATCGTACCTCTTTTTATTTCTTTTAGCTGGGAGAAACACAACAAATGAAGAGCTGGAGAGCATGTTGGAAAGTGACAACCCGGCCATATTTACCTCGGGAGTAAGCCTCACAATGAATGCAGCCGTGGAGCAAGTGGAAATCTGCTTTGCGATCTAATAATCCTCCTTGTTCTGCTGTATCTTCTCAGATTATCATGGACAACATCACTCAGCAAGCAATGAATGAGATCGAGACGCGACACAATGAGATTATCAAGCTGGAAAACAGCATCCGAGAGCTTCATGACATGTTTATGGACATGGCCATGCTGGTGGAGAGCCAGGTGAAAACGCTGATCCCCTCTGTCTCCCCTCCTACAGCTGTGGCCTCTGGGGCTGGGCCAAATGCATGCAAATCAAAGCAAAGTTTCTTGCCATTCACAAGTAAAAAAATAATTAGCGTTAGAAACTTTCTATATATAGAAATCTGTTGCGAAAAGGGATGCAGAAATATCTTTCCAATGCCTCATTAAGCTAGCTGAATCTTCTCTAAAACTCTAAGAACTACGCCTTAAGCAGGAGCTGACTGCCTTCTTTTTTTTTTTCAACTGGCACATATGACAACTGTATGCAAATAATTATACACTAGCCAATAGATTTGGAAGAAGGTTGTGTTTTTATCTCCATCTGGATTTCTCTCTGCAAAATATCTCATTTGGTGAACAAACTCTGAGGGCAAGACCCCTTTTGGCTCAGAAATAAGTTAATTGGAATGCTGATTTATTTGCTTGGACTGTAGGTCTCTGCCTTTAAACACAATTTCATGCAGAACTGTCAAGCTGTGTTGATCAGGTGGAGGGATTCATTTTAATTTAATTATAAATAGGCCTTGAACATATAAGGCATTGTAGGAATGTCAGCTTATCTGTGCAGAAACTTCTCCTCGATTATCAGTGTCACTCGGTTTCCCATTTGGCTCAGAAGTAATGAAGCCACTGATGTAGATCCTGATATTCTTGTATTTGAGGGTGAAGGTCTGTCTGCTCTCATTCCAGCAGAACAGAGCTTTAAGTATGAGAGCATCGTTCTGCAAATGAAACCACGAAAAGATTTCAGTTTAAAACAGTGAACAGTTTTAAACTTAATTCCATTTTTTTTCTTTCACTTTATATGAGGTTATTGTTCATGGTAATTCTTGAATGACACTGGTAATTTTGCTCTTCTCAGCTTTGCTCTCTCTGTCCCCACCTCTTTGTGTTTTCTCGTCTTTTATGTTTTCCAACATCGCACAATCCTGTCTGCGCTCCAATGACTCTAAGCTCTAGAAACACGGAAAGCTGCTGCCCTTCTAATTCAGGAAGGTAATTTACCCACAATCACTTATTCTGATTTAAACCGGTCTTCTCGAATCTTTGAAGCTGTATAGTTGAATGATAATGAGTCTTAACTGTCCCAAACTAGAGGTTTCTTGATGAATGTGTGTATCCAGTTGTATACAAATCTAAAAGCAGTGTGCGATCTTTTTGCTGTGCAGTTCAGTGACTCCTCCTCTTCTTTGTGCAGGGCGATCTGGTAAACTGCATTGAGCGGTGTGTTGTGGAGGCCCAGGATTATGTGGAGGAGGCAAAAGACCGCATCCCACAATGCAAAAAATTCAAAAAGACTAGCAAACGGGTGACATAATTATTTCTTCTTCTTTTGTCTCCTCCTTTTTTTTTCTTCTCCCCTGTCCCTCACCTCATGTCTATCTATATCCACTCCTCTTCCTTCCCACACATCTTGCTTTTTACTTCTTTTTTTTCCCTATCTTCTTGTCTCCCACACCTCCTCTGTAACAAACATCTCCTAGGGGGAAATGATAGACCGCATAGAGTACAATGTGGAGCACTCAGTAGACTATGTGGAGAGGGCAGTATCAGACACCAAGAAGGCAGTTAAATACCAGAGTAAAGCCCGGAGGGTGAGTCGCTTACGTGGATTAAAGTAATGCATGTGCAACTGGAGTAATGCTGCATGGATAAAGTTGAGTGCATTCCTGGTTTTTGTCTGTTTGCACGCTCAGTTGTCTTCTGTGGTTGGAGTGCTGTGGCTTGTATTTGGCAAATGTGTTGATAGTGACTGCCAACCTCTGAGTACACCAGTGTGGATGCTACAGATGAAACTGAGCTATTGAGTGGATTTTCACCTTAAACATCTAAACTTGTGCTCTTTTGTAACAGCTCCCGCAATGTAGGAACACACAGCAGTCTGAAGGATCTGTTGTTTCGCTGGTTAAACAGCACAGACAAGCAATTAAAAGCAATGTACAAAAAATATGAAAATAAGTATGGTACGAGCAATTGACCATCAATTTTAAATTAATATATTTACTAAAAAAAATTATTAAATTAATAAATTTACTCTTCAATCACACTGATGAGTGGAACAACTCTGCCACCTCTGGATTATGACTGTTATAGCACATCAGTTATGTCATATAAATATGTATACCATAACTTTCTTTATTTTTTTCTTCCTTTTTCTTTTTTTCTCATTTTCTTTTTTATTTTCTTTGTACTTTATCGTCTTTCTGCTTTTCTTTACATTATGTTTTTTTTATTTTTATTCTACTTTTTTCTTAGTGTTTCCATTTTTATCCTTAATTGTCTTTTTTTCTGTCTCTTTATCTGATTTTCTGTCTTTTCTTCCTTTCTAACTTTTTCTTCACCCCTTCCCCTTTTCTTCCTGTCCTGTCAGTCTTTGCTGCTTCTCGTGACTCATTATTTGTGACGCTCAGCTCTCCTTGTTCCCCATGCAGAAGGTGCTCCTGATAGGAGGTTGTGTTGCCCTGTGTCTGATCATCCTCATTATTTCCCTCGCAGTGGGACTCAGTTAGGATCCTGTGAAATCTTCGTGCAGCAGACAGGAGAGGGAGCAAAGCTTCCGATTAGTGACTGCCAAACAAACACACCATTAACCGTTCATAATAGATGGCTCCGCATTTTACCACCAGGATGTGGCACAAGCACTCAAATTTTGTACATAGACTTTTGATTGGATTGTATGTGTGACTAAGGTGTATTTTTTTATATATTATCTTGCATAGCTTCGTCATTTTCATGTTCTGTTGTGCACATTTGAATGTTTACACGCCATCATACAGGTCACATCTGTAACTGAAAGCTGGAATTAAACTATAACGAGAGGAAAAATTATTTTTCCACTAACAAAAATTTTCTTGGTCACATGTGGAGGATTTTTTTAATCCATTGATTTTTTTAACCCCTTCATGCCTGATTTTATTTCCAATTATGAAAACATTTTTCATTTTTCAAGTAGATGCTAAATTAGGTTGAGAAAGTAAATTTGACAAATAGCACAAAAAAATAGATATATGCTTATGTTTGGCACGATAATAAATGCAAGATGGCACTAAAGAACATTATGCATAATGTAATATAGATTTCAATCTGAATTACTGTGGACCACTTCACCAATATTTTCTCAAAGCTGAGAGATTTTAAACACGGCCAATGTGGCCTTATATTTCCTTAATATGCCCATCATGAAATGTCAAAAAGTAAAAAAAAAAAAAGGTTTAAATAGCTTAATTATATATATACATATATATGACATTTTTGTGTTTCCCTGAGATGTATCACTTACTCTTACTTTGAAAAGTTAAGCATTTTCATGATACTTTTTACTGAAAAAACACATTACTTTTACTTTTAAAAGTCAATAGTGTGTGTGAAAAGGTATTATATCCTACCAATAATATTTCTAACATGTTCTCTTTTTCTTTTGTTGTTTGCTGCGCTGGATGATCATTTTCTCCCTTTTTCCATTTTAATTGATCTTGCTGCAACTCTGTAGAAGAAAATAATGATCATTATATGCTGTGTGATTCTTGGAATTGTCATTGCTTCCATAGTTGGGGGAACAGTTGCCTAAATGTCAAGTGCAGGCACATGAAAAGACACACACACACAACACCAGTACACACAACAAGGCAAAAAGTATACATCTCAGTCTACAACGAATGCAATCTATTCCAAGTTTAGCACAAACTGCATCACATAATGATGCGTCTTACACACCGTGTACAGGGCCAGGGTTGTTCTCGCATGAGTTGCTACTTTGTAAATGTGGTGCTGCAAACTGTTTTCTGAGTGTTGATTGTTGTCAAAGATATGATGTTTTTTTGAGTGAAAAAAAGCTACAAAATAATCTGTAATGCCGCTGTAAACATTCCAACTTGCAAATATGACACTAGATTGGATTTTTTAAGTTTTGTGTGTGTGTGCGTGTTGTACAGGCAAAGTGACAGGTCACTAATGGAAAGTGTGTTTCATAACCACCTTATTGGCATACTTATTTATTTATTTGAACTTTTGTAGTCATTTTACTTTCTCCTCTCTCCCTTCAGAAGCCCTGCATGTTTTTATTCACTGTAAAGTGGTGTTTTGTACTCTGTTGCAAAGGGAACACAACAAAAAGAACCCAGTTGTACTGATGTGGTTTTGGTTTTTTTTTGCTCGTTTTATCCCCTAAAAATGATGGAAGCCGTGCTGCTGAAGCACTTTTCATTAAGCCTTATCAGTTGAGCAGCATTTTCGAGTCGTTTTTCCAGTGAGTGCGAGCGAGTGCATGCACGCATGCATGTTTGTGAAAGAGCGTGTTCTGTAGCTACGTGTCTGAATGTTGTGGATGTGAATCTTTGGATGCAAACAGTCCTTGTTAACCACCTGTGTCTTTGTATTGTAAACTGCCACAGAGCTCTTTAACACTGCCAGTGTGTTCCACTGAGTCTGATCTGGTTGGAATAATAATCCTAATCTAAAAACCCTCTTCTGTTTTTTATTTGTTTTAATTATTTTTATAAGTTTTATAAGTTTTAAAAAGTATACAGTTTTCAGCTCCTTGTCAGATTTTAAAATGATTTGGGGTCATTTAAGGTAAGTCAGAGTAGCCCCGTAAAGGCTCGTAGATCAGCTTTTTGGGGATAAATCCGAAGTGGACACACTTCAGCCCTGTTACCATGTTGCCTACTCAATTTGTTGCCTTTGTGTTGTTCTGTGATAACAGTTCTGTTTCATTGGATTTTTTTCTTTCCTTTTGCAAAGTAAAGTCTGTCTAAAAAAAGTTTGATGAGTTTGAGGTTTCATTTGTAAATTGCCCATAAATGTTAGAAAAATGTGAAAGGTGTGAATAAACCGATGACATTTGAGCAAATTATAAAAGAAGCTGTTCCAAGAAAAAAAAAACAG
The DNA here is from genome assembly GCA_036245035.1 of Adrianichthys oophorus. NCBI lineage: Eukaryota > Metazoa > Chordata > Actinopteri > Beloniformes > Adrianichthyidae > Adrianichthys > Adrianichthys oophorus. Next base: position 13,170,413 of record BSAI01000072.1, on the reverse strand, counting down.
ATTTCAAACATTTGGACTAAATTATTGTCAAAAAATAACATTTGTTCAGCATAATATTTGTCACTGATTTGAAACAAGGTTTAAATTCCTGTATTTAAAACTAAGGTTTGTCTCAGAACAATGACAACAAAAAGTCAAATAAAGAAAAACTTCTTCTACTAATATAAGTTAAATAATTGTTCTAATTGCTGAAAAACTTCAAGGCTGTAGTGAAACTATTTCCAGCCAAGAGTCCAAGAAACCTCAAGAATGAGAACAGAGATGAGGATTTATGTTTTTCTCATTGGTCTATCGCAGGGTCTGCAACCTTTAATGCTAAGAAAGCCGTTTTGGAGAGTTTTATAGACCAAAACCCAGTGAGAGCCACAAACTGCCACCTCACTGTTCAGAAAAATACACTTATTTATATTTTGCAGGCAATTAAGCCATGTGTTTATAAAATGTAGCTTTGACATATTTACCATAATTTAATTTTAAAAAGTGTTTACTTTGCTTTTGACAACAGCACATACAAGTTATTTTCAAACTAAGATCCTCCTGCTGCTGCAAAACAGACGTTACACCTGGCATTTTCTATTTAATATGATTTTGAGGAACCGCTATCCTTTTTCTCCTTATTATCTACTATATGACAGTACTGGTGTAGAATCCTTTTTTTTTTAAATCTATCCATTGAAATTCTGTTGCATACTTTAAGAATGTTGCCTCTGACAGCAACTTACCCCGTTGACATTGTAGTAAAGCAGAAGATCAGAATATGTGCTTCTGCAAGCTTAGTCTAATAATAAACCACTTTAAAAGTAGATGAAACCTTTTATCATTGCTGTACTCAGTCACATGAAAATTCAAAACACAAAACTTAGTTTTGTAGTAAAAAATAAATAGTTTCCGCTTCATTATTCTTTCTAACCAACATCTAACTTCTCAAGATCCAAATCCCCTTCAGGATTCTCATCTTGCTCAATCAAACCACTTTCATTTTTTTAATTCAAAACCTAGATAAAAAAACTCCAGCAACACTTTCACTCAAAGCCTAAACAAGATCAATTTATTAAGATGAATTTTGTTTTAAAAAAGTATTATTTTCCAGCTCATGTTTGCATATAAAAGTTGGAGACTGTTACTGGGCATGCTAGTTCTAAGGTCAAGCCAGAGTACATTGAGGTTGATTTAAAAGGAGAGTTTCTCCTTTCTGAGCATAAATTACATCCATAAAATTTTCTTTTTAAAAATTAAAAAATGAAACATTACACAAACACATTTCATTTCATTGTCATAGGCTTCTTTTTTGGTACACTGCAAAAATAGCCTCCTTAGAAAAAAGTACATTCTTACCCCATTGGTAGATTCTCTTTAAAAAAAAAAAGCAAAAAAGAATTCTGCCAATGTGGTAAAGAAAATTGGTCTTACCAAGAATTCTTATTTTAAGAAAACAAATTCGAGTCATGTGTTTTCTCAAACTAACATTATTTTGCTATTGAAACACTTTCTTGATAAGGTTATTTTTCTTGCTAGACAGAATATAAGAAAATTGTCTTTTTCCTTTCTTAAAGTTTAGATTATGCAGTGTAAGACTTTCATCTGAGGTGTTACTGTAAACTTTGCATCAAGAATGGTTTGTGTCTCCGAGGCCTGGAAAGAAGTAAAAGTGCTTTGACAACGTGGTCCTGTCAATGGTCGGCATCTGTCTGTAGTTCCAGAGTTCTGCAGTTTCAAAGCGAAGCATGACCTGGGCAAATGAAAACAGAGCAGAGTTAGAACGTCTGCTCTTGATCCCTAATGTGCCATAAAATTTGCGCGAAAAGAAGGAAAATGAAATGCAGAAATTCTATTTGCATCACTGCTGAATATTTCAACAATATACTGGATAAGAAGGGACCCGCGATCTCTTTGCCTGTAAGACACAGTCTCTGCAGGGAAAACATCCAGAAACAAAACAATGTGTTAGATATATATACTGCCTACTTTGTTTTAAATCTAGAATATTTGTAACGGTCAAATAATAATAATAGTCTACAATAGTCCGATGTAGCTGAACTGACCGGGAGTGCAGGAAAGAAGTGAAATAAAATCTTTCTCTTTGTGAACTAATCTCCCACTGTCCTCCAGTAAATCTTCAGCAGCAGCAGAGTGTTGAAACTCTTCAGCCTGGTTTCCACCATCACTGAGGAGCACAGATCCTCCTTGATCTAAAAGGTTTGACATAATTTATAGATTAGAAAGAACCCCAACTGCTTGTATGCACATTTTCAGTCAGAAATCACCTCCTCTGCAGGCCTGGATGATGATGATTTTGGGTTTATCCAACAATGCTGGGCATTTTTTTGTGCCCAAGTGTTCATATATGCTACTGACAGGAAACTCGTCACCGTCAACACCAAGGACAGCTCCCAGTTTCCCGTGTGACATGAGAACCATGACCACGCTGTCTGTCTCCTTTAGTTTGGGGTGTTTGGAGAACTGAATGAAAGCGTCATTAATTGCCTGTCAACATAGAAAATAATAGCATTTATGGAAAAGTCGATCGGACTTTGTCTTTTCTTAAAAAGAAAAAAAAAGATAAAAGTACCTGTCCAGTGAGATTTTTGTGTTTCACCACTTCATACCCCAGCTTTGAAAGCAGTCTGTCCATGTTCTCCTCATCTTTTTCAGCTCCATTCCGCTTCTTCTCATTAGAAAACTCTATGTTTGTGATCATCAGTGCTACACGATTCTTGTAAGAAGCTTTGGTCACAGGATAAACCTAAATTTTAAAGTAAAATTAGAAAAACTATTTTTTAATTAAGCCCAAAATGAAGCTGTTTGGAGGCACCACTGACATTTGGATCGTTTTGATTCTTCTTCCAGAAATCCTCTATGTTGACGACAGATGTTGTCAGCTCATCCCTCTGTGAATATAAATCTTGAAAGCACAAATTCACTTTTTAAGAAGCTTAAAAAACATTTTCTGTATATTTACGTGTCATTATTCAGATTGATTTTTTTAGACACATTTTTTTTGAAGTCTTACCTTTCTGAGCTGGCTCAGCACTGGATAGACCCAGTTCCGAGAAAAGAGTTGGATCATGTTTTTCAAAGTGAGCAATCATTTTCATGCTGGCTTTAGAGCCTTTTTTCATCACGGTGTCGATGAGACTGTGGGCCAATGTCCCGTCTCTCTGACTTTCCTTCGGATATTGACTCTCTCTCCCCATCATTCAAAACTCTATCTTGAAAAAGGTTGTCGACCAGCTCAAGCAAGACGGGCTTAGACACTTTTTCCACAAACTTTGGCCTCACTTTAAAAAGCTCATCCTCTAGAAAAAACAGAAAAAGACAAACATCTTACAAATGACATTAAAATAAAGTCTATGTTAAAGAGCTCTTTAGAATGAATATGCGGTCTGCTCTCCAGTATTTTGACATCTGTGGCTGACCACAGACCATGTTCAATCATGCTCTGTCCATCTGTACCTGTATACATTCATCTGACTCTAACAAGCTGTGTCCGTGCTTGGCCTCAAACCCACAAACTGTTGTGAGTTCAAGCTTGTTTCCTTTGGAACAAGCAATGGCAGTGCCTATTGTACCACAGCAACACTTCAGAGCAATAGAGGCAAGGGTCCAGAGGTGGAGCGGTCAACTTCTGATCGGATGATCGCAGGTTTGGTTTCCGTCTTGCCCCCTTCACCACATGTCAAAGTGTTCTCGGGAAAGAGACTGCATTCTTTCGGGAACCAGGGGGATGGAAACGAACCGAAGACGGAGAGGAGACAATGCTAACACGCTTCTGCGCCTACCAGTCAACACTCAACAGAGAAACTTTACTCTACCAATCAAATCTTGTGGCATTCTTGTTGCAAGCTCCATACGGAAATATGGGCTCACATTTCGGGGTTCCAGAAAAACACTAAATTGTTGTCTTTGTGACAAAGAGTAAAACTTCTGACAGAAACACAAACATTAGGATAATATGGTCATTTTAAAGTTTGCATGTTCTGAAATGCATGCTTTGCATAAAGGCACGAAATGAAGCGGAAGTCTCCAAAGTGAAACTAACAGAAACCCAGTCTGGTACAGAAACCACCGGGGTTCGTTCAGTTTCAAAACTCCTTTAATGACTAAACTATTTTTTAAAGCATCTTACCCGCCATGGCTCAGGTCTCAGGAGGTCCAGCTGCTGCCTTAAAGTTCCTCTTTGAGCTGACGCGTAAAATGCGCACCAAAACCCGGCGCGGTCCTGTGTGATTACGCTCGTTTTACACTTCAAGTGTGTCTGTCTGGGACAGATGGGGGCACGCCATTGGCTACATGTCTTTACGTGGTTGCACAATAGACTAACTCAGCCCTTATGTTGGCATACTTGATTATGGCACTAATCAACTAAAGATCCAAAGAAGCTCAAACTTGTTTCCTTTCGAACTGTTTCATACAGTGGACAATAAAGTTGTTGGGTCGACACCCAGCTTCTCATTTTTGCGTGAGGAAATGAAGGAATGAAGAGAGTGGCCCTGCATTGTTCTTGCGGTGCTTCAAAAAAAAGCTGACCACGTGTATTTCAGTTTTAGCCTTTATCTTCCAAATGAAACCCCTTTTTCAATATTCTGAAAATGATTTTATAAATAAATAAAATACTTTTTATTTTGCATTTTCTTTTGATAACTAGGCTGTAGTAAAACCACCAAATAGTACATCCGTGTGGCTGTGTCTGCAGCTCACTGCATCCCCAGGGGGCTGGTCAAATTTAAAACACTCCTGGATGCATGACAACTAATGGGACTTTAAATGCTTTCTTTTGTTTTTTCCGCCGAATTCAACTTTGACGCAAATAAAACCAAAATCCATTTCTAGGAATGTGGTTATGAACTTTTGAAATCCTGAGATCAGGCATAAAGGTACATTTGTGCGTAAACTCCACCCTCTTTAGACTCTTTCAGAGGAGTTCAAGCATTAAGGTTTTACCTTTTATGGTGATTTGTTTCCTGCTTTTCTTGATTTGTTCAATGATAAAAATCTAGCTCCTGCTGCTGTTTAAACGATGTCTCATGCTCTAAATTGGCAACCACCTGAAACGGAGGATTTCTGTGTTACTAAACAGCAAATTAGTCTCATAGATGTTATAACAATGTATCTATAAATCATCTGTTGTTTAAAGCCCTTTAGATCCCATTTAAAGTTGTGAAAATGCAAGTTTTCTTTAAAAAATGCTGAAATTATTGTGCATTTGTTGGGCAACAAAAACAGAAATAATCAACAAAACATATAAATGAACAATGAAAAGGCAAAGCATTTGCTGAGAAGTAACATGTGTTGCTTTAGTTGATAAAAGTTGTGGTTTCTGTCTCTAAAAACTAGTGATGTGTTCATAAAGAGAACCGTAATGTAGGATATAAAATAGAAAGAAAAGTGTGGCCTGTTATAGGATTACAGAAAAATCCAAGACAAAATGTTTAAAGTCTTTCTATCCTTGTTCATTTGAGGGTTTTTAGGGGGGAATGTATTTAGCTATAGAAAAATGTCAACAATTTTCGTTTCAAAACACGGATGTAATATGCTTTCATGCAAAGCCACAAACATAAAATTAAAATCCCTAACCAAATACATTTTCATATATACACACATATACACATTCACACACACAAATAGGTAATTACATTTCACGACCAATTACTTGAAATTTTAAATTTGATGCAAAGTTCATTACAACATTGAAAACTTGGTGGCAGCAAAGCAGCAACCTACTCCAACTATATTTTTCTTTTGTAGATAAGTTCCCCGTGGTCTTTTAAATATGATTATGCTTTTTTTTTTTTGCCAAAAAAAAAACAAAAAAAAACGTGTTGTTTTTTTAAGACATATTTCTGCAGCGTGGCAGGAGTACATCACTAGTTCTCCTCTGGGTTGTTAGCAGTACTGTTGGAGCGGAAGTTAGCCCAGCTAATTTTCCCACCAGCCCTTTGTTTACACCATTGAATGTTTACAGAGAACTGGATGGAGTCACTCCTCCCCCCTCACGTTCCAAATAGAAAGTACCTGCTGGCTCCAAGAAGCCAAAATCCCATAGACTTCTACAGAGAAGTAAACAGCTATTACTCAGCCAAACTCATGTAGTGTTTACAGCGGCTGTAGTCACCTTTCTGGTGTGGAGAGGTTTACTCAGTTCTGTAACGGCAAAGTGGGAAAGACCAGAATATATACCGACCTGTTGTGTTCAATAAATATCAATTTACTTGAATGCGCCTGTCTTTAACATCCAGGATCACTGGTTGCACCTGAAACATATATATGTACAATGTATATAAATTGTTTTTGGTACTGAAACTGGCATTTACAATAAAGGAAAAAAGACTAAATAATGCCAATAAATAAATAAATAATGGGTATTTCATGTTTGTACGTTTGATTGAACTTGTGTAAGAGTGCAGCAGTTTCTCACTGCACTTTAGGTTTCAAAACTAGTTCCCTGTTTTGGTCACAAGGTAAAAGGAAGCATTATTGCTGATTTGTGAATCCAAATGCAAAAAGCACAAGATTGAGTTTGAAATCACTCAGAAATATGTGAGATCTAGGAGCTACATGTTTGAAATTAGGTTTAGTGCACAGAATATGATGTTGGAAGTTCGCAGAACATGCTCACAGACTAGAGGGATTTGTTATTAGTCTTGGTTGTTTGCCAAGTCAATTAAAGTCCAGTCCCGATCACATTTTGATCGTTGAGTTCAACGAAATCACCCTGCATTGTGAGACAAACCAATGCATTAAAAAGTCTTTGTTGTTGAGTTAGACCTGAGGTTTTTCGGAGCCGTTTGCAAACTTTGCTGCAGATGTGACGCTGGACAGGTGGGAGCTGTCCAGTGCTGAAAATCAAAGCCTGCAGTGATTATCGACAGAGAAGGAAAGCTCTATATTGATGTTGAAAATGTAACTGTGTTTTTAAGAACTTTTCTTCTGTCTCCTTCAACCCTACCCCGCTCCAGAATCTCTCACCATATTGGAGCTGACTGCTTAGACAGCAGAAACATTCTTCTATATTTTAAATAGTAGGTCTAAATAATTACTATTTAGGTTGTTTTACTCAACTGAGCTTTTCTGTCAGCTCAGTTCTTGAAGACCTCCTCTTGAATTTCTCAGAACCTAACCTTGTCTTCAGTCTGAGTTGCTCCATTGTACTGAGTCGCTCTTTTCTGTTTGACAGTTCGGCCGCTCTCCACGTGTCTGTGCACGCTCGCACTCTTCTCAACTGACTGTTTTACCTATGACAAAGACTGCTGTAATCCTGGCTTGAGGCTGAACTCACCAAGCGAGTACACTCAAAAAACAGGGGAAGCAGTTAGGAGACTCAACGTTCCAGATCTTGATCAAAAGAAAAACATCCACAAGAACACATTTAACCAATTTGACAATGACGATCACCAAGCATTTTTGAATCTGCAGAAGAACATGCTGGCTTTCGACCTTCGACAGAGAATCACACCTAGTCAAGCCCTTGCTCATGATTTTATCACCATGAGGCACCTTTCAGTCAACACTAAGGCTTCTTATCCAGCCACAGCTGAAGACACAATGAGACAAGCTCAGCTTCCAGGAATGGACATAAAGTCTCCAGCAGCTGATGGTGTACGTATAGACATGAGTGAAGTGCTCGAGGAAGAACTGCAGCATGTAATGTCAAGTGGTTCATTGTCAGACATCAAGATCTGTGAGGAGCTTCCTGCAAGTGTGAAAGATGGCCCAGAAACCCAACCAAGCCATGTCAGCCCACCTGCCTAAAGCTCTGAAAAACCCCTTCCTCAAAAAACCAAAGACGTCCTTCTTTGTGAGGAACAATTTCCTTATGGACCAGAGGTTGCACCTTACCAATCTGGCATCAGAAATCAGGCTACTTCAAGCAGCAAAAAAAAAAAAAAGAAATTATAATAGAAATCCAGCTTTAAAAAAAAGAACACTCAAACAAGACCATGTTAATCTGAAAAGGAAGAAGTAGCCTCAGTCTGTGTCGAACAATCTTCAATTCCATCGGACAGACTGTCCCACACTGACACAACTGTTGGTGATGTACCAAGTGCGATTGCAGAGGATGTTCCACCACCAACAGAAAAAGAATCAACACCTGCTGGTTCCTCAGGTACCCCTCTAAACAAAACCCCAGAAGAAATTCCGACTGACAGCAAAGAACAAGTAAAAGACGGACCTTTAAAAGAAAATAAACTAGAGACAATATCAAAGCACTTCAGAAGACTTAGGAGGAGCTTTACCAGAATGAGGAGGTTCTTCACACCTCACATAATTTAAAATACACGAGGAACCACTTATAGGTTTTCTCTGGGCACTCCCGTTTCCCCACATTAAAACAAAAAAAAACTGTTTGCCTAAGCTCTAAAGCACTCTGGTTTCCCACATGAAAAAATAAGACAGGTCCCTCAATGGGGGAGGGGGGGGATCCCCCCAAAAACTTGAAAAATAAACAGAAGAAAGACAAATAAAAAAGGCCCCCCAAAACCTGTAAAAACCCCGATATAAAAAAAATTTTTAATAAAAAAAGAGCATGTGATTTGTCAGCCATTTTGTTTGAGATGAAATTGGTTCTGCAGACGTATTTGTGATTGCAGAAATCCAATTTGGGTTTGACAGCCATCATTGCATGTTTTTCTTATTTTGTTTTTTTGTATTTCATAAAGTAAGGCTGTACCACTTTGCAAAATTGACTACCCAGTTGCACTGTCCTAGCACACGCAAGAAGCTTTGCAAAAACCAAAAGAAATTCTGTGGTTTTAGTCTTGACAACTACTTCTGTCAGCTTATGTCATATGTTATCGTTCTTATTATTCTTTGAAAAGTTATGAAAGTGTGTTTGTTTAGTTCAATAAATATTAAAATCATTATTTTTATAAAGATGCCCTACCAATCATGTTTGGTTTTTTTTAAACAGAATATAAAAGTTATTTTTCAAAGGTTTTGGCTCCCTAGCCTCTCTTAGAAAGAGACAGGAAATAAAGAAATACATTTATTTAAACCATCGAACTGTTTTCTGTATTAGAATATAAAATGAATTACGTTTTGAATGAGCAAAACCGGCGTCAGTTTCTGCTGAAGAGCATCAAAATTATGTTTTTGCAGTGAAGTAGGGACTTTGGGATCCAAGATCATCCAAGATGGCGGCTGCAGTTGCACATTAGCTCCACTAGGCGGCGAAAGTCTCCGTGTGTGTGTTTATGGGAACAGCTGAGCGAAGAAGGAAGTGCAGGGAGACAAAATGGCTTTGGGACGAAGCTAGCTGCCTAGCTAATGTAAACAAAACCAACAAAAGACTGAGGAGGAAAGGAGGATAACATTACCTCAAAGTCGATTGACCTGAATGTAAATATATGTTGAAAAGCAATCATTAGTATCTTCATTCTACCAACATTAGTCGTTTTAACACCAATATTATAGCTAATTATTTCGCTTTGCTAGCTCTGCTAGATACGCTCGCAGGTGATTAGCCTGTAAATGTATAGTTAATGTGGGTGACAAGGGCTTTACATCGCTACTTCGCTGTCATAACTTAATGAAAACCGATCGGTGATGATGTCTTTGTGTAGAAAGTAATATATTAGAAGGTAATATGGGAATTAGTACACGTTAGCATTCACTGTGTTGATACGTGGTGGATTTTTTTCAGGAACGAAACTTTAGGCTTGTTGAGATTTTTAGTTGAAAATTAGCGTTATGATTAACTGTTGTGTAAAGTATAATAACAATACTGTTTTAAGGCGAGCCAAAAACTCACGTGTGTTGTTATTACCAGCTAGGTTACGTATGATTAGTGGTTTCAGATGTTTTTGAAGCCTTTCAGCAGATTCAAATGTCTCTGTCCCACGATCTTCCAGCATACGTGCTATAACTTGAAAGATGTCAGTCCAGAGGCGTGGGATCCATTTGGACCAATCAGAACTGCTCTGCAAAAAAGGATGTGGGTTTTATGGCAACGCAACCTGGCAAGGCTTTTGCTCAAAGTGCTGGCGAGAGGAAAAGCAGAGACAAATTCAAGAAGACTGGGCTCTGGCAGAGAGGTGTGTCAACCTTCTGTCGCATTTTCTATTTATTTTTAAACAACTGAATAGATGTGATTTCTGTTGACAAGTTCGTAACTCAATTTAGGATTCAACTCAACTTATCAACTGCCCCCCCCCCCCCCATTTGGGATTCATTATTAGTATCATTATAGACAACGATTTATATAAAAAAAGAAGTCAATTCAAACGTTTTTAAGCATTATTAATAGTACCTCAGCTAAAATAACTACTGTTTTCCTATTGATAATAGTAATATTTTTTGATCCTCTCTTTTATAATGCCTCTCTACTCTGCTGTTACCATTTGCCACCTTACCAAAGACTTCTGCCCACCCCCATATAAAATATTATTTTTCAGCCACTGGTACTATGTGTTACACTTTGTGTTACATATCAATGAAACATGCTTTTTAAATAAAGTTTGATTTTAGTGTAAACTAAACAAAGACGGAACGTTTGTTGTTTAAATGTTGAATTACATTAAAAACTAGCTATATAAACACAAAAATGTCAATGCTTTTCTAAATAGCTAAATTTTTAAGAAAATGCTTTATAGCTTTATTTTTAAAACTACAGACTTTGTGCTTCTTTTTTTACTTTATCTCTTTAAGCTGTTTGCTCTAATCTGTTCTTCAGCTTATTATAACAAAAGCTTGAGTTCATTTGTTTTTTGGTTTTTTTTTTCCAGGCTGCAAAGAGAAGAGGAAGAAGCATATGCAAACAGACAACAAAAGACCCAGTCACAGGCTGCAGTCACTCCATTTAACAAATTCGAAGAAAGAAAAAATAAGGAAAAATCTAGCAAAGTCAACACAGTTACAAAGTTTTTTACTCCTTCTTCAAAAGCACCACTAAAAAAAGGTATATGGTTTTTAATACGCAAGCTGTGTTATTTTCAGTTCACCAATTTATGGAAAAAAGCTTGAAACACCTTAAAGAGTTAATTTATAGCAATATAGAGGCAAGATAATTGGTTTAAAGTAATTATTTAATTCTTTTCACCAGATGCTGCTCCTTTTGACGCTCCTTCAGGCGCAAGTCCCAGCTCCTCAACAAGGAGGCACTCCTGTTTGGAAGATGAGCGCGCAACAAAGGAGTTCATTGATTTTCTCAAGCCCCTAAAGTCTGGCCGAGAAATCTTCAAACAGTGTCGGGCCTTTACTGAGGACATGGTGTATAAGCAGGTAAGCTGTTTATGTCTATGGAACTTGGAACAGCCAAGCTTTCAAACGTTTTAGCCTGAAAGGTTGTTAGTTAGGTGAAATGATCAACAGGCAGAAGAAAGATAAGAAAGAGTGTTGTCACTCGACTGTCTCACAGCCACACCTGCTTCTGTTCACCTCATTTATTTAATAACAATCTTGTATTTTCTAAATGCAAAAATTGCTATAGTTTTCTGTAAACTCATACGTTTGCCCTACAAGTTGCCTTTACAAGTTGTGTTGCACAGAGCAACTGCAATGTATTCAGGGTGACCGGGGATCCTTAAAACGACTTAAAAGGTTTTAAATGTACTTTAACTAAAATAATGTAACAAAAGAACAAGGTCCCGATACAAGCAGCCGAAATGAGCTTCCTCCGTAGGGTGGCTGAGCGCTCCCTTAGAGATAGAGTGAGAAGCTCAGTCACCCAGAGAGAGGTTGGAATAGAGTACATAAGAAGACCCCTTCCTGTTGCCACATTGACATTTAAAACATCTATATTGTGAAACAATATCTCAATTACTTTGGCTAATTCAATTAATAATTTTGCTAAAATGATTATTGTTTTTATGCCTCATTTGAAATGTTCTTTCTTGTTTTTGTTTTGTTCAGGAAATGGCAGCCGATGAGCTGTCAGAGTGTGTTCAGGATTTCTACCAGAACCTCTCAGAGCGCCTTCAGGCCCAGTTCAAAGGCACTACCTCCTGTTTGGTCTCATTAGGACTCATACACAAACAAACGCTGCGTCGTAATTAACTGTCTCCTCTGCCTGCCAGGTTCTTCAGATCACGTAGAGAGTGTGATGGACGAAGTGGAGAAGTACATGATGACTCGTCTTTACAAAGCAGTTTTCTGTCCTGAAACGACAGATGATGAGATGAAAGACCTGGCCATTCAGAAGAGAATCAGGTTTGACAACATTTTATATCCTGTAGATAAACTGGAAGCTCAGATTAGTCCGACTGAACAGATTGTGTGCTGTCGCAGATCTTTGCACTGGGTCACCATTGAGATGCTCTGTGTGCCTGTGGATGAGGAGATCCCTGAAGTATCTGACAGTGTAGTCAAAGCTATCACTGGTGAGTTTGTCATAGGAGTACGATGAGCGGCACTAAATGAGTAAAGTTGATTGCACGCTGTGCTTCCCTTTAGATGTCATTGAAATGGATTCCAAGTGGGTTCCCAAGGAAAAGCTGGCCTGCATTACACGCTGCAGCAAGCACATCTTTAATGCCATCAAAGTGAGCAAGAAAGAGGCGGCGTCTGCAGACGACTTCCTGCCGACACTCATTTACATCGTTCTGAAAGCAAATCCGCCACGACTGCAGTCCAACATCCAGTACATCACCCGTTTCTGCAACCCCAGCAGACTCATGAGCGGAGAGGATGGGTATTACTTCACTAACCTAGTGAGTAAAACAATAGAATAAAGTTTAATGTGAATTTATTCAGGTTTTTACCACAAAAATGCAACTTGCTTATCCAAGCCTAGAATGAGACATGAAATACAACTGAAAGGAGTGAGTATCTTATTTTTAGAACATTTGAGATTTGTTGTGTGTGAGTTTTTTTTTACACTGAAGTGTGAACTTATAACATGCAAACCTTTTTGTAGCTTTGTTTGTCACTTCTGTGATGCATCAAAATAGGATAAGTGACCACAGAAGCTCTTGATCCTGTTCCTGTCCTGTTGGGTTATCAGACAGCTGGTGGCACTTGATATGGACAGCCGCCATCCAGAGACATTTACACATCGTCCAGTCAGAGCTGCTGCCAGGCCGCAATCCAGCTGTCACAGGTCGGTGGCAGCTGGGCGGCCAGTGACAGGCATTGTCCCTGGCTGTCACTAAACTGCCATCGCGCAAAATCAAAATGTGCCAAGGCGACCACTGACTAATGTCAACTTTTAGAGAAAAATCATCTGGCCGCCGTAAAGTTTTCACTTTTTCTTAAAACCTTCCCGTCCACCGCCCGGTGTGTAAAAATGTTATATATTTATATAGACAGTGTTAAATATTCATTGCAATAAACGTGAACATATTGGCATCAAAATTTAAAATAAGACAAACATCAACAATTAACTTTGTTAAATTGAAAAAACAAGTAAAGGGGAAAAAAAGTAATAGCTCCTAAAAGTGCAGGGAGTAACAAGGTTAAACAACATCTTTTTCTCAAGTTTTTTTAAGTTAAAAGAAAAAATTATAATCAGATTAAAATGTCGATAAACATGAGTGCAATGAGTGACTCCATTTCAAGTTGGGATGAAGTTGAAGGAAAATACTCAAAAAAAAAAAGTTGAGGCAACTTAGAAACTAAGAGGTATATGTCAAATTTTTGTTTGTTTTCATTAGTTTCTGCCTAAAAGATCACCACAAAATGTAAATAAAACAGATTTTGCTCTCTAGACTTCCATGTTTTTACTTAACCAGCTGGATCCCCTTTGGGGTTACGGGGTTGCCGGAGCCCATCCCGGCCACTGTTGGGCAAAGGCAAGATACACCCTGTACCAGTCGCCAAACTGTCGCAGGGCACTCAATCAAACCAAGGGGCAATTTAGATTCACCAATTCACCTATGAAGCATGTTTTTGGTCCATGGGAGGAAACCGGAGTGCCCGAACTCATACATGCACGGGGAGAACATGCTAACTCCACACAGAAAGGTCCCAGCTGGGATTTGAACAGTGCAGCCCCTCTCTAAACATAAAGAGACGATTCCAAAGAAGGAGAAAATAAACATTTATGATGTTTTTCATAGAAGCTTAAATCTAAAAGCTTAAAAAGGAAAACGCAGAAGCTGCTTCTTCTGCTGAGACAGATTTCAGGCCAGGACCTTGACTTTTAACATAATTTTTTTTTCGCAGGATTCAGAATTTGTCTGTTTTAATATTTTCAAAATGCTCCCATAAGTGACATTTCTCCTAATGACTCTCCACAGTGCTGTGCTGTTGCATTTATTGAGAAGCTGGATGCCCAGTCTCTGAATCTTAGCTCTGAGGAGTTTGAACTCTACATGTCAGGCCAGGCATCCCCCAACTGGCCGCAGCCCCGTGGCGCCTCCTCCTGCTCCTCAGGGAGCACAGCTCCCAGCCAAGCTGACCTCTCTGTGCTGGACAAAAGGGAGGAGCATGTCAGAAAGGGGGCTCGGAAGCTGGAGAATGACCTGATCGACTGGACTAATGAAGTGGAGCAGAAGGTGCAGAGCGCTTTAGAGAACTTTCCAGCGGGCACGCAAACCCCCGCTGGAACCATGGAAAATGAGCCGGCGCCCGCAGCGCCTTCAGCTATTGACTCTGAGAACGTTGAGAATGAGCTGCTGCCCCCGCCGCTCCAACCTCAAGTGTTTGCTGGCTAAGACGAGAACTTCCAAACCCACTCCTGTGGAAGCTTTACTCCCCTGTTCATTCACCCCCTATGGAGGCATTCAGTTATGGCTGATTACCCAACGTCTTCTTTTAGCCTGTTGCTTTTATTGCCCTGAAGGCAACTTTCTCTTTCTTTTAGAGCACTGACTTGCTTCCGTTCGGGGTCAAAAGAGGACTCTGTTTCCTAAGTTCAAGATGAACTTAACTGACCGTCTTTATCCTACTGTTTCACATCTTACATTTATGCTAAAAATCAAATACGTTTAATTTTTTTCTTAAATTAGATTTTATGGGCTGGAGATCATTAGACTTTGTTTATCCTTTTGTTTAAAAAAAGTCAGAGTGACTTCCAGAACAAAACCCGCCAGCATTTAATAAAATCATAAAATCTTCTAACTCAAAGCTCCTCCAGAACAGATCTGTTTTGCAGTTCCAGCTTCAGGACCTCACAGTCTGTGTTCTTGTTACATTTTTCTGTTTTATGGTTTGCTGTGATTCTCTAACATTCAGAACCAGAACATTGTGATCTTTAACTTAACTGCCTGGTTAATATTCAGTCAAGTAGAAGGCAATATTTCTTCAGAAAGATTGAGAAATCTAAACTTCCCCTCAACAACAAGAAAAAAAATCCTCAATTTTTTTATTTGGAGTAATATTTAGTAGACTTTTCTTGTCATAAGAGGAAAGGGTGTGTGGATGTGAAGTGTTAGTGCATGAGGGTATGTGTGCTTTGTTGCAAATAAGAAATCTATTTAGACAAATCAAGATTCCTGTGAAGGTCCTGCTCTCCGCCAGTCTCACGCTGGATGTACAGAAGTAGTTTTATTTTTCTATTTGGTGACAGTGAACATGTCATTAACCCTGTAATATTTACAGAAGAAAGTTATTTTAAGTGGACGCTGATGAAGCGGTTTCTCGTGATGTTTCTGCTTTCCAAAAACGGAAAAAAGCACCAATGTTTTTCTGCTAATGTGATCACTCCTCTCATGCAGATTTCCCTTCGATGCACTTTTCTTTTTCATGACATTCGCTTAAAAAAATTAGCAAAAAATAGTTATTTTGGAAGCAGTTGAACTCCCTGTGACACTTTATTTTGACAGCCTAGTAGCATATGGAATACTTAAAAAAAGTCTGGAAAAACACAAAGGCTCCTTTTTGTTGTCTTTTTGTCACAAGCTAGGTTTTATTGTTTTAAGACTGAAAGCGTTTTGTTCAGGTTTCTAGTCTGTGACTGCCGTTTATTTTCTGTTTAAGGAGAGGGGTTTTATGCAAACCAAACTAGCTTGAAATAAATCTGTTGCACTGAATACAGAAGGTGTTTTACAGGTATTTGTTACATGATTTTTCATCTGTTGTAGCTTGTTTGAGACCTAAACACAATGATTTTTATTTAATAGTAACTTATTGGGACAGTATTGGTATGTTTGCATCTCTTGGTGTGCGATGATAAATAAAAATGAAAACAGAACCTGCACGCACTTTGTTTTTCTTCCTGTTTGTAATCTCATTGTTGTGACTTCCATCTGAAACAAGAGCTTTTCTTATTATACTTAGAAACAGTTTTGTTAATAAACAATTGTTTTACCTTTATTCTTAAACTGAAAATAAAGCCAGAGCGAGCAAAGGATTTTATAATACTTTAAAAAACTACACTAAAAAATCTTGCTATAACAGTAAAACATCTTAAAGTTTCTCATCTTTTGTCAGTATGTTTTTTTAGATCCTAATTCAGTTTATTTTATCAGTCTTTAAAATCTGTGTTCCATCCATCCATTTTCCTAACCTGCTATATCCCTTTCAGGGTCACATGCACACATGCACATGCATGCTTTAGGACTGTGGGAGAAAGCCAGAGTCCCCAGAGAAAACCCACACATGAATGAGGATAACGTGCAAAAGAAAGGTCTCAGGTGGGAATCAAACCAGAGTCTTCTCACTATGAGGGAAGGCTGCTAACCACTGCACCACCGTGTAGCCCTAAATCTATGTTAATAACCTTAAACAATTCATTTTCTTCTTACAAACATTCAGGATGTGAACGTATCTTGAATGGGGAATAATGGTCATTTTCAAAGAATACAAGAAAATAAAAATGTTTGTCTTAATACAAAAAATGCATTGCCACATGCTATTAGACTAAATCAAATTTGCTTTTTATATTTCTTTAATGTGTGTGCAAGAAATTGTAGATCCCTGAATAATATTTACTTAGTGTTAAGATGCCGGATTCAGACGGGATAAATTAATTTGCTTCTCAGGGCAGCTGAGGTGTTCCTCAGGGAGCAAGCCTCACTTAGTATGGAGAAGAGCCACTTCCCTTCTGCTTTTTCTAGATCTTTATTGTCAGTGATAAAGCCCAGTGGACTGAGAATACTGTCAAACATCAGGACACAATGAAAGTTTGTTGGTAGCCATGTTTGTTTATTGTCAAAATAATTGATTTTTTTAATTCTATTTTTTATTATTGACTGTTTTTTGTAACTTCTGTTTTATTATGAGTTTTTTACTGAAAGAAAATATGTTGTCTTGATTAGTTTTCCTTTATAATTTTTAAATCTTGTCTTCAAAAATGGCAGGAATTCTCAACCAAAACAAAAAACATCAATTATTTTCCCCTTTTTCTTCAATTTTTTTAACAAAAAAAATTTGCAAGACACTGGTTATTTTTGTAGGTTTTGTTACAAGTTATGACCAGTGGAAAAACAGCATGGTTCCCACATAAACATAAGATCAAACTGCACATCATTTACTTAAAAAAAAAGGTTAGATTTGATTAGACTGCATTTTTTTAAAGGGGTTTTACATCTGACATCCAAAATGGAAATTTTCACTTCTCTATTTTTCAAGTTTGAAAATACAAGTTTCTTTTTCTCACAAAAGGAGAACGATGGACACTCGCATTTTTCTCCTTGGTGAGTTCTCCTTTCTTGACCTTCTTTTAATCACATTAAACATATTTTTAGATCATATTAATATCATTAATATTACTCAGAGGTTGACTATTTTCTATTTTAGTTCTTGTTTCGCTGCCACAACTCATGATGTCTGAAGGTATGTCTCAAATCCTCTCTCAAAATATGGTGCACTCTGTTTGTGAGCATGTGCTGTAAAGCATCAGCTAAATGAATGCTACAGATCACAGTTTGTAGTGAAAAGAACATTTGCGTTCCTGAACAGAACAGCTTTTGTCTTACTTCCTGATTGCACACTTGTTTTTGCCTCTCAGTTCCTACAGTCACATCATTTCGGGCCGTCGTTGAGTTAGTCTCAGACAACTCCAGGATCTTCTCTGGGGAGAGTCTGCATCTCAGATGCAGCATTCCTGATGTCTATGGGTCCAACTGGAGTGTTGAGTGGTTCAGGGGTTCCGAGAGTCTCCCAGAAACCGGAGAGAACTTCAAGCTGTGGAACGCAAACGTGAAAGAGAGCGGAAAATTTTCTTGTCAAGGTGCAAGAAAGACCGTAATAGGAATAATAAGAACTTTGCGAAGTCTACCTGTGGAGATTGATGTGGATGGTAAGATCTACTGGTTGTTTATTTTTGGAAAAATATCATTTGTTTGATTAAGGATAAATGTACTTCCAATCTTTGCTCAGGAGGTTGGGCCATCCTCAAAGCCCCCTCTCATTCCACTCTTGTTGGGGACACCTTGAAGCTGTCTTGCCGCCTCAGAGGAAACCCCCCCGTTCATGAGACGATACTATACAGAGATGGAATTGAGGTGATGAGACAAACCGGCCCAAACCTAAACTTCTACTTGAGCAACGTAACCCTTGAGGATGCTGGGATGTACTCTTGCCAAGTCTCCTGGGATGTGAGGAGACGCACACACTCTGTGGTCTCAGTTAACACACTGGTGCACATCTTAGGTAAGCTCATTGAATAGCACTGACCTCAATCAATCAACTTAATGAATGTCTGTCGGCACTAAAATAAAATTTAAACCAGTACTTGCCTGAGGCAGTTACAGAGTTTAAAGACCCGCTCCAATTAAAATTCTGTTATTGGTGCTTTTAGCATGTTCTTGTAACATTTCTATCTATATTATATATTCTAGCTCTCCATTCTTTTTTTTTTTTTTTTTAACTTGTCCTGTCCAACAGCTGAGCAAACAGATATGAGCTGAAAGCCTCTTGCATTAGACAGATTTTACTGTTACAATCGGGGGTTATAAATCATAGCGAACACAAATTGTATGTTGGTATAAGCCCCTTTTATAATTTAAACGAAACTTTATTAATATTAATTTTGTTTGTGTTCTTTTTGTTGGACCGGACGGAAAAAGAAAGGGAGAAGA